>JAVGVS010000049.1:554128-599128 GCA_032718565.1 Distichodus sexfasciatus
AGTTACACACAACATCCAGCAAGCAACACACACACACACACACAGTTACACACAGACAGACACAATCAAAGACAAACAGATATACACAGAGACTAAGGCACACAGAGACAGAGACATACAAAAAGACAGACGCATGCAGTATCAGATTATCATTAGTGTAAACACTGTCACCAGGTTGGCCGCTTCCTTGCTTCAGAGGTGTGTGTGAAGACGTCTGGGTGGAGACGCACAATCTTTTTAGCCGCAGATGGAGGGTTACTCTTCTTCTCCTTCTGCGCTGCCACCAGCCTGCGCAGGAACGTGTCTCTACAGAGGGGACGCAAAGAGAGAAGCGCTAGAGAGCTGACATGGTGGATCTACACTCGGTTTGCATGTTGGAGGGACAAACTGAAAAGAGCTGGAGCTAGTAAAAAAAAAAATAAGCTAGAAGTTATTTATTTTCTTCACTATATTACAGAACCAACTAATGATCATTAATTCAAAGTATCTGCAATCTGAATTTCAGTCACGCCTGCATAATATCAGTCTGTTTGAATGTGTTCTAAACACTAACACGTTTTGTTGCTTTTGCGCAGTTTAATTTAATCTCTCAGCCATCATATAGCAAGTAAATCAAAAAACTTTCTCAAGAATTTTTCTCAATCTTAACATTAAAATGGGATTTTTTCCCATGATGAATTAAATCAACAGATAATGGTATTGGAACAAACAAAAATGTGTCGACTCGATCCGCTTAGATTTAACATGATCTAAATCACCCTCACAGGCACATTTCATTGGCAAAGAAAGTAATGGAAGCCTATGAGCTGCAGTGACTAAAAAAAAAAAAAGCCAGAATGGAAACGTGTCCTGCTTCTGGTTATTTTTTCCCCTGGGAGTGACCACAAAATGACTACGGCACTGCGCGGAGAATGTCACTGCAAACGACTGCCAGCTAACCACTGCTCTGCGCATGATCAAAAGCGGCAGCCTGATTAAAAATGATACGACGGACGAGGCCGCCCAAAATTCCAGGGTCAGGAACTTCAGAATGATTTGCACAACTCTAGTCAGGCTAAAGATTTATAAGTAGGAGACGAGGATGAAGCTGGATTTGTCTTCGTGATAAATTATATATTTTTAATTATATAAAATAGGTTTGTTCTATTTCAAGGTGATAATGAGGGGGCCAATGATAGAATACCAACCTTTAAACTGATCTTGGAGTAAGACTTTAGACCAGTGCTGGCTAATCTTGATCATTTTAGTGAACATATTTTCGATATGTATATTTTCACAACAACGTTTATTTGTCATTGTGAACACAGCACAACAACAAAATGTGGCCTCTGCATTTGACCCATCCATGAAAAAGAAAGGGCAGCTGTCATGCAGCACCTGGGGACGGTACCTTGCTCATGAGTACCTCAGTGGTACTCTCTGTTCTATATGATCACCCGACCACCCTCCCATCATGGAGATCTAGCAGATTCCACTCAGAGTCAACGTGGTAGGGCATGGAGTTAACTTTTGCACAGCGTCCAGGTACTGACTCAGCTGATAGTCAGCGCTGGAGTGCAGAAGGATTTATCACCGTTTTATGATCAGAATGTTGCCGTTCAAGTCCCGACTGATTATTGCACCGCTTGAGGTACTTAGAAAGGTACCATCCTCAAGCAAAAAAGTTGCCCACTGCTCCTTCATGGATGAGTCAAATGCAGAGGCCGCATGTGGTCATGGTGCTAAAGGCGCTCACAATGACAAGTAATCACTCCTTAAAAGAAGTGGTCGCAATATGCAAAAAGCAGAAAAGACAAACTAATTAAAGCAAGATGTGCTGTCACAGCATCACGTATCTAAAAAGAATAATATCCACAGCAACACATTGATTAATTAGTTATAACTTTTAAAGAGCTTTTTTGAATATAGTTTGTTATATTAAATCATCTTACCCATGTACATTAGTGCAACAGCATAAACTGCAATAAGCATGTGAAATCTGATACTGTTATAAACATCAAGACTGATCAATATGGGAAATAGGAGGAAGACTAATCAACTCTTCCTCCATCTGGGAATATATATGGTACGTGCATAACCTTAATAATAAAAATCATAAACTGTGTACAGACAGCACAAATAATGATTAAAACCTACCAACTACATTCTCCCCACCAGTGCTGTCACAATCCCATACTTCAAGTTACAAGTACACAATAAAAACAAAACTTCTTTCCCAAAAATGCAATTATCTTACATTATAAATCAATCACAGTTACAGCTGAAACTCACACACACAACCACACCCACAAGCATCCACCCAAGCAGCCACCACCTGGATCTGTGAGCATCCCAAAAGCACTGACAGACCTGGCTCACAGAGCTCAACTCCACCTCTACCCAGCAGTCAGAAAAAAATAAGCCTGGTCTCAGATCAGTTTATAAA
Organism: Distichodus sexfasciatus; assembly: GCA_032718565.1. NCBI lineage: Eukaryota > Metazoa > Chordata > Actinopteri > Characiformes > Distichodontidae > Distichodus > Distichodus sexfasciatus. Next base: position 556,554 of record JAVGVS010000049.1, read on the forward strand.
ACCACCACCATCACCATCACCAAACCTCAGGTATCGGGTCAGACTCACGGGTTATTTACGATACTTCCTCAGAAACGGGCCGATATCTTTACTCACACTAGCATCCTCCGAAGCAGAGAGACATTTCAGTTGAAAATATGAGAACCAGCCATTTGGCGCTGACTTTAATAATACTACAAATGTCTAAGAAAAAAGCAATCGAGCCCACGCTTAAATACACACATTAACGTTTTCATGCTGGCTCTAACAGTCATGCCGTCCGTGAAGCAAACGTCACACAACGAGCAGGAAACATCAATTTATCACAAACCGTGCAACTTGATTAGTCAACCTCAGCAAAAATACTTATTCCAAACCAACAGGAGGCTTCTTCCTCGCTAAGACATTCCTCTGCCCAACCCAGGCTGAAGTGTGTGTGTGTGTGTGTTTCCCAAGTCTTTCAACTCTGCAAAAGGATGAATTATGGACATTTCTCCCCCAACAAAAGCTTTCATAATCGTGCTTAGCGCAAAATCTCAACTGCATTTTGCGCAATTCGTTTCAGGGTGGAAAGCTTAGACTCTCAATGAGGGATTCCAAGGAGGGTAATGATTAACTCCGAGCAGAGCCGCTTAATGCCAATACAATAAAACTGCAATAATAATTTCATAAAACAATAAGAAGACGTGGATGAGACAGAGAAGGAAAGCAAGATTAGACGGGATGTAAACGAAGTGTGTCAGAGTTAGAATAACGAGCTTAGACATCCTGTTTGGCATGAATGAGTTATCATTACTGTACATTCCATCACACACACACACACACACACACCTCCTCACGTCACACGTCTCTCCTTTATGACTAACTCTGGATGATTTAAAGAGCTAAAGGCTGCATTCTTTGGCCATGCAACGATTACTCACCAAACAGAGTCTGGTTGGTTGCAGGCTGGAGAAAAGAAGCTTAAAGATAAAGAGGAGGAGAGAGGAGACAGAGAGAGGGAGAGAGGAGAAGAGAAAGGGAGGACGAAGCCCCAGTATTAATGAAAAAAAATCAGGGACCAAGCAACACTGAGGATAGAGGCGGTCAGAGACAAAGAAGGATAAAAACATGAAGGATAAATCGCTCAAAAACGGTAAGACAAGAGCAACACGCAAAGGATGAAAGCATGTCAACTTAAATGTCCCAAAAAGAAAACCTTGCCGTTCTTTTCACACGATCAAAGAAAGAATGTGAAGAAGAAAACATCAAATCTTAAATTTTAAAAACTTAATTACATCTCATACGCGTCATATCGCGAGTAACGCCTTTATCTACTGACCATGTTCCTATCCTTTAGTCAGACGCTTTCATGTCTCAATTTGACGCCAACCACATCGGACCCAAACCCAGCTGAACTTCACATTTAAATCACACGAGGACCATTTATTTGGAACGCCGCAGAAACAAAATGAACCGCTTTCCTATTTCTAGTGGAGCCTCACTAAAACACTATGACCAGTCAACGGGAAACTACGCAACTACGTTCCATCCCTTCTCCAGAATATTCTCTCGGAGACAGAAACCATACTCACCTGGGGTGTTGCCTGGCTCCTGTGGAGCTCTCGGGCTGGTCTCTGAGCTGTCTGGTTTTCCTCCTGGGGAGGCGGGTCCACCTGGACTCACACTGAGGCTGGAGGATGGCATGCACATGACAAACACACACAACTCCATTACCGCTAACGCAGAGGCAAAGACAGTTTCTATGTCTCAAAATTAAATTTCACGCCACAGAGACGGTGCACTTGTTAACACACATTCCATTTTTTGGAAAGCAAATCTCGTGAAATATAAAATGCAAATAAATAAAACCCTACAAAATAACAAATCAATATCTCATCTGACGATTATCAGTTCAGAGTCACAAGACATGATTCATCACACACACATCTACACACACCCCCACACTCCATATTCCACACACCTCACAGCCCATTTCATACAACACACACACGCTGTGTGTGTGTGTGTGTGTGTGTGTGTGTAGATGTGTTTGTGGGGTGTGTGGTGTGTGCTTTCTGTGTGTGTGCTTTCTGTGTGTGTGTGTGTGTGTGTGTTCATGTATTTATGGTGGCATTAGGGGGACCTTGTCCCTAAAATCACTTTTTATCTGTTTTTGGGTTTTAGGGGGACATTTGAGAGGTCCACATGAGGAGAAATGACTTGTAAGAAATGTGCTTGTTTTATTTGAGAAACTAAAAGAGGTAAAAGATGTGCTTTTGTTACTGAGGTTAAGGTTAGGGTTAGGATTAGGTGTAGGTGTAAAATTATATACATCTAGTCATTATGGGAGTCTATGGAAAGACCTCGCAAAGATAGTAATACAAGACCACACACACACACACACACACACACACACAAACACAAACACACACAAACACACACACACACACACAAAATACACAGAAGGTTCCTGCAATGTGACTGCCAGCCTTTCTTACTTAACACCCCTCAGGCGAGCTGACATCACAGCGGTGAGGAGATGAACTCGCAGGGGCTCTGGGCAGACCTGTTCCAGTGAGGAGACGGAACAGGGAGGAGGGTCGCCTCCTTTATACAACACTGCACTAATCCTCACACACACAATATTGCAGTACAAAGACTGTGTTTCTTGAAAGCAGTCTGCTGTGTGAGAACATAAACTGCCAGCATCGTGGCTGAAAACATTGGAATCTTTCCTGAATACTGGTTTGGAGATGTTAAACTGTTTCACTTTTTACTTTGGATAAATCAAAACTTTAATCCATCAACAAACTGCAACCCAGAAATAATCCATCCTACACAAATTTACAGGTGACGGCTGATCAACTAAATCTGCTGCCTCAGGTTTGAGACAAGTTTTCTTGTGCTGATCTTGAGAAATTCTCCTAATGATTACTCTCATATCAGCATTTCCCAGAGGGATATTTAAGGGTTCATCGAATTATTTTTAGCCAATTTATTTCAGAGTAGTGAACGCAGTTAATTATATTTCAGTAATAATCTTTTTATGCTCCCCATTTTCACTGCTGGACGTGACATTCACACATTTCCCTCTTGTTAAAGAAAACTTCTGAGCCAAGATTATTGCTGAAGCCATCTAGCTAAATGTATATTTGCTTATTCATAAAGTTGATTCTATTAGCTTTATTTATTTTGTAAAACCTAGAACCTCACCGTCAGCCATTTCTGTGTGTAAATGAATACAGACATGATTACAACGCTATCTCTAACTAGACTAGACGGAGGTCAGAACACTCATCACTAGAAAGAAGCAAACGTTGTAATTCAACTTATTCCAGAGCAAATTTCAGTTCCCCAATTAAAGAGATGGCCTCCTGGTGCAACCTGGGTTATGGTCTTGCCTAGGATCCCAGTGGTGGTAGTCTCACAGGAATGGCATTGAATATTGGTTAATACTTAAATAAAATTCACTCATTCTCAGAAATTACCGCCCATTTTTTACAATTATAAGGACTCCCTGGAGCAACTTAGTTAAGGGTCTTGCACAGAAGCTTAACGATAGTAGAACTGGAGGACCAGTTGATCTATAAAAGTGTTGCAACTAGTACACCCACTCATCACCCAGCCAACATACTGATACAATTTGCGATTTAGTTTTTCTTAAAACCAGTCTCTGTAAATCTGTGTAAATCATATTTCACATTTATCTCATCAACCTGGCCGTGTTTATGGTATTGCACCAGAGTTTAGAAGGCTTATGCTTAGCTTATTTTTAAATATATTTTTTATCTCTTAACTTGTACCCTTTTTTTTAAAGTTTAATCCAGGTACGACAACAAATAAAGAAACTTGGGTTGGGTCTAAACCTAGATTTTCTTAAACAAGTGGGCCCATCTGTAGAGCTTGACAACGAGGAACAGTTTATTTCCTTCTCGCAAATCACCTTGATAAACGTCGCCTAATGCTCTTGGTGATCTTTTTCGTGATTATTCCGTAGAAACAGTATTTGTATATTTTTTACAACACACTTTTGCTTTAGCCTGTAGATTTTTTTCTAGGCTTGATCACTGCTAATATCGCGACATATTATTGAACAATTACATGTAACTAAATTGCATATTCCTTTTTTCTATCTCTAGTTTAGAGTTTATATTTTATAATCTATTTATGTATGCTTATTCTATGGCCTTCTTTGCAGTCTGTAAAAACTGGAGTCGCGTCGTCTCGTCTCTCTATATACCTGTATGTAGCGAGATGAGAGTTTACTTGACAACATTGTATATTGTATTGATGATTTTATATTTAATACCTTATTTTTGGGTATTGTACATTACCACCCAATTCTTAGCCACTGAACATTCCCCTGTTTCACTGCCATTATACTGTCCGTTTTTACTGTATCTATATTGCCTGAAATACCAAACAGTCACCAACGACTGGAAGCAAACTCCTTATACAGTTTTTCAACACAACCGGGCCATTTATTCTATGGAATGAGAACCATTTGATTCCCGGAGAATATAAAAATAAAAAATAGCAGCTTAAAAGTGTTAATTGTGTCACCTTGTGATGAGATGTGTCAAGGTTAGTCTGGAAAACAAAGGATTGCAGCCTTAGAAGCTAGCCCTTTAAAACCCATCTCTCTGATCCGGGCTTCTCCTAAAACCTTATCCCTTACAGCAAAGGAGAGCTTTTCCCAAACCTCTCCTACATTCAGTACAAAGGGTTAGCTTCCAGCCATAAACCAAGAAGCCGAAAGGGTTATACAGACCTGTTGGAGGAGGAGCGCCTCGGTTGCAGAGCCCGCTTTTTAACTCCGTCAGAAATCCCCCATATGAGCCATGTACTGACTCATGAAAGAGTGCCCCCTAGTGGAAGGAGCAGGAACGTGTGAGAGGGAGAGGAGAGAGAGAGAAAAAATGAAGACATGGAAAAGTGATGACTGGTTACATGAGGAAGCAGAGGGTTAATACAATGACCAAAAAAAGGTCCACAACACCAGCGAGCATGACACACCGCTCCAACCACCAAGAGGCGGACTCCAGGAGAAAATAAAAGAACGGAAAGAGGACAAAATAAAGGACAGTAGTGCAATTAACGACCACGTGACGCTTAAATGTGATTTGTTGACTTTCAAATTTTGTCTGACATTTTGTCCGCAATAGAGACAAGAAAAAAAAGGCATTTTTTGTGCTACAAGTTTCAGGTCTGAGGGAGAAAATAAAATAAACCTGGTTACTGACTAATATCTGAGTAATAAAATTTAGAATAACAAAACATTGATGAACAAGTAGATTAAAAAAAAAAAAGATGTATATTAGTCAAACAAAACAAGAACCACATGCCATTCCCAAACTGCAAGGGGCTGAATTCTCAAAGCTTTGCAAAACGGATAACGACTCAAAACAAAACATTAACTCACATATAGGTAGAGTCTCAGCTCATCAAAATGTGTTGTTCTGCGCGTCTATACTTGGAAAGGCACGGAGCAATCTTGGTTTTACACTGGGAGAACTGACAAAGTGTCGTTGACACCGGCACCACAAGCAAAAATTCATCTAGGTTTCTGGATCAGGATAACATGATTTTTAAATTGTACTGCTGGTATTCATGGTGTGGTGAAACACAATTAATATATGTGTGGCATAAAGTCATGTTTAAGTTGTTCTTTTTCCAAAAGCCTTTCCTTATAAACATGACTATGCTAACAATTCATACACTCCAGCACAATTAGTTAATTTACAGTTGACTGCTAATCAATAACACAATATTTTCAAATGATTATCAACACCAATTCTAGAGATACTCACTAAGCATTCAACTATTTATTCACATACTCTAGTTTTTTTTTTTTTTTTTTTTTTTTCTTAAAGTTATTAAAAAATGCATAAGAAAGCACTACTGCTGATGCATATTTGCCCAATTCCATGTCAATTCCACAACTGCTGTCCCTATTTGGAGGTTTTACTCTAGTTTTATATTTATTAATTATCAGTGTTTCCTCTACCATTATATTAGGTGGGCTTTTTATATCCTGTTAAAATAAGGCCCCGTTGTCTTGTCTCATTTTCTTCTTCCCCACATTTTAAAGAGACCGTCTCCATGGAGCACACTGATTAGATCACTACAAGCTCCATATCACAAGTCTAGCATAATGTCACACGTTTATCATACATTATATTGCGGCCAATAAAAAGCAACAGTTTTAAAGCCAGACGAAATGGCAACAGATAATGGCTAAAAGTATCTCGTAAGAGACTGTATAAACAACATTGGCCCTTTGTGGTTTCATTGTTATGGAGGCAATGCACACTGGTTTGTGTAAACCAAATTCTTTTTGCATATTGAATTGACTAAAAATTAAACTTTTCTAATCAAAAGGAGCCAGTCTGACTTTTCCAGCACAGGCCAGAAGGTAGCCATGTCTATCTGGGATTTAAAAGAAGTTGACCCACAGACTGCTGGGACTGGGAACGACCCCAGAGATTTAACACTTCTCCAGTCTGGCTAATTCACACCGCAGGGGGACGGTGGGATACCAAGTCTTACATTGTTAGGGATCTCTAATTAGTAGAGCCTTTAAAACTCAGCACATCTTGTATTACAAAGAACTAACTTATATGTATACAGTATATACAGATGTATGCATGTATATATATATATATATATATATATATATATATATATATATATATATATATATATGTGTGTGTGTGTGTGTGTGTGTGTGTGAGAAACATGTTAACATGTTAATTGTTTGGGATATATTTTTCCAAATATTTTATTATATTAGTTTTAACCTTTTTTATATTTCTATTTAATTCAATTATTAAACTATGCCCTGGCTGATTCAGGATATAGTATATTTTTAGGATTCACTACATGTTGAACTTGTATAACTGTGTATGTGATAAATACACAGTTAATTAAATTCTTGAACCATAAACTATATAAAAACTACTGTTTTCTTTATCTATCTGTAACAATTACAAATCTATAAAAGGCATAGAAAAATGCTGACTTCATGCTCTAAAGATGTTTTTTTTACTTAATAGAGTTTCATAGGAGGACAAGCAACGCATCTACTTTAGAGGAATATTTTCAAAATGTTTTCTTATACTACAAAAAATTTGGCCGAGCTGTGTATGTTCTGCTCTTACCATGTTGAAACAGCTGTAAGAAGCACAAGCCTTTCTCACCTTATTTAAATTCATGGGTTATACTGACACCGTGTGGAGAGAAAAAGGAAACTACACTCGATATGCCTGTATAAATAAATAAATAAACAAACAAAATGGCCTGACAGAACGCGTCTAGAAGAAATACACAGGGTGCTTGGGAAATTTGTCCATTTTGCTTTCGAAAGACCAACACGCGCGCCCACACGCAGTACTCACAGGCGCTGCTCCAGGTCAGAGGTATTGACTGCGCTTCCATTCTTGACCACAGAGGGCAATAGAGGTCTCGGAGAGTCGGGCTCCGAGACGTTGAAAGGCTCAGTGTTGATGGCAGGGGAAGTCGGGGAGGATGGGGTTTCCGAGGGGAGAGGGGAGGTGGTGCCACTCCGACCTGCAAGAAAACACAAAGAGGCCAATAATCAGTCAACCCTTAATATTTACACTAATTTTCCACACTGAAATATGTTGTGTCCTGTCAGATCATAATGTTGGAATTTGCCATAATGAATGGTATATATTTAAAAAACAAACATGCACATTAGACCAGTCTGGCTCCAACCATTTTTTGAATATGCATTAAATAATTAACTAAACAAAACCTTCCGGAAGCAAAGAGTGGGAGAAAGAAGAGGAACAAGGATCCAATAATTACTGCAATGCCACACAAAATGTTGAAATACGCCACCACAAACCCACCACTTCCTTCAACAAAGTGCTAGTGTTGTTCATTTTGCTTACTAGCAGCTTTGTGGTGCTCTGGCAACAGTCTGCGACAGAACATTACACAACCAATAAATAGTCTACAATTTCACTAGGCCAGCCCTCCCCCCAAGTACCACTAAGTCTTTATTAAGTACCGCGGCTAACTGGGTACTTGTTAACTAATTTAAGGTATGGTTGAAGTGGAAGTCTGAAAATGTTTTACGGGTTCTGACTAAAATTGCTTTTAGCTGATGTACTTCATCATTATCATCACTTTATCTAATTGTTGCTGCGTGTTTACTTCAGTCGTCTGAAGTAATAACCGTCAAATTCACACTTATTATGGATACCATTCTAAAAATGGTTACTCCTCTTCTACGAAGGGTGGCTAAAAAACTCAAAATGAACTTTAGCTTTTGTCAGAAACCAGTGACACTGAAGATTCATCACTGAAAAAGTGGAAAGACGTGTTAATATGCTAAAACCTGGACATCTTGAATAACCTAGTTAATCCCTCATTAAGGGTCAGGCAGGAGGTAGGGAAGTTCCGATCTACACCTGTAGTAGGACTCTGGGAGGAAACGGATGAGGAAGATGAAGACGGCATAGAGGAAGGGAATGGAACATCAGGCAAGTTCTGCGCGGAGGATCGCCGACTTCTTCTGCCTTCCTGCTCGCTGCTGGCTGCTTTCCGGCGCTCTTTACGGATGTACGGAGACGCTTCGTCCATCTCGCCGTCCTCGTACTTCAAGGCGTTCTACACACATACACACAGCATTAGTGAACCCCATTTGCCATGTGAACAGATGAAATACCATTTGCTTTGGGCATGCTGGTCTCGCTCATAAAATATTACGATTTTTGTTCATTTCATACCTCATACATGGTGAACTGCTGTTTGAGGTCAGGATCGATGCCTCGACTGCTCAGGTGCTTCTGCATGATGTGCTCCATTCCCAGCTGCTCCAGACAGTCTGTCACATCGTAGAATGAGTCTTGGTCTGGGAGAGCTGCTAGCGTCTAAGTGAGTGAGTGAGACAGACAGATTTGTTGATGAACATGTCAGTTTTTCCAGTGGTTGGATGTATAATTTTGCCAAACCAAGGTTGTAGAGGAATAATGATACATACGTCTATATTGATTCAAATGTAGGCCATAGTATCGGTCCAAAATTAAACATCGATCAGACATCATACGCATTGTAACATTAGTTTGTATTGAACAGGAAGTCTATTTTTTATTAATGGAGAAGATTTTTTTTTTGGTTGCTTTTTGATGTGAATACAAATGAGTGTTAAATTAACATATGGCATAGTCTCATACTGACTGCTGGCTCCAGAAGTGAATCAAGTTGACATCATATCATAGCAGACATCGAAGGTTATGAATTATGTTGTGAATACTTACGAATCTCTTTTGAATCAAATCGTATGCCCAAGAATAGAGATCAAAACTAAATCATGAGAGTTTCTGAATCATGCTCCCCTATTAATAAGGCTCACAGTGATGTATGTTTTCATCTGTCTAAGTGTATGAGTTATACCTTATTGATTAGGGTCATGGTGTAGATTAGGAGTTCTGTATCAGACCCATTATTTTCCTCCAGAATATCCACCAAATAAGACCAGCTTTTTACACCTGCAACAGAACCACGAGTCAGTCTGACGTCCAATATAACCAGCAAACGTGCTGCTTCTGTCACTGGGGACTGAGAACTGAGATTGAACCCAAAAGTCCCAGAGCAAGACTCTAAACCCACAATTGCTGCATGGACTCTGTTCGCTGAACTGGATAAGACTGACTGATAAAAGTCCAATAGAAGTAAATGTGATCTCTCCCTACCTCTTTTTCCATCCACTGTGTTGACAGCCTGAATAAGCAGAGGACCGTTTGACTCTGTATATTCCACGAAAACTATCAGCAGTTTCAGCGCCGTCTTCACCACCAGCCGAGACTGAGAAGGAGAGATGGGAAGAAAATAATGAGAGACAATCAGAGAGCAGAGACGTGTACTGACATACTTCAGACCCTAGATGGCAGTATGAAACCTCAGGATGCCAGGAATGCAAGCATGCAAGGAGTGGGAGTGGATTTGACCAGAGTTCAGGGTGTACAAAAATGATTCTGTTCAAACTCTACCAGCAATGTATATGACATAATTCTGGCCACTTTAATGTCATTTCCGTTTCCACGCATCTGTTATTTTCACTTCCTCCACAACGGCATGATGTCAGAGGGGAGATGTGGCTCTGCCCTGGATACCGGCATAAACCAGTAGTGTGATATAGGGCTACAGGAAGACATGGCTGATAATAAACAGGCAACCCAGTTACAGCACACAAAATCACTTGGTCAAATGTTGCACAGGAATACACAAAATTAGAAAGTTAATTCTGAATCAGTCCAAAACTCTCTTGCACTCTATGGAAAGTTGAATAATTGGAAGTGACAGATTTGCATGACAAGCATGTTGAACCCAAAGATGCTATGACTGAAACAATGAATGGAAGTCAATCGTTAACGATGTCTTTGTTGATGCCAGCAACCCCAGGTTCGAACTTTGATCTTAACCTTTAGGCTTGGGCTGCCTTCAAATTAGAGAGTGTATGTACATGTCAACAGGCTTTTTCAACTATGGGGAGGTGTTAATTAGTCTTTGTGCGGTGTGTATATGTGTTTACACAGCCATTCTGTCACTCACCAAGCTGCCACTCAGAGTGTAGAGCCACTGCACCGTCTCATTGTGGTTTATGACTCCGTTCATCCCGTCCACAAACAACATGATTTGGCTCAAAGCTACAAAAACACACGCACACAAACACACAGATTTAGCACTTTCCGTTTCCCTATGAGCAAACTCCAGTAGAGTCGGGTGGGAAGTTCATCAGACACTCAACACAATCAATCCCCAAGACTCCCGGCGGATATACGGATTTGTCCCGAGAGCTGTTTTTGGTTCCATTCCAAGCCAACATAAACTTCCCGTCCCAGAGACCTAACCCAACACCAAAGTCAAATAATGATCTCCCCCTCATAAGACAACGCAAATAAAGGCCAAACCTGCACCACATCCACACTGAACGAGATCTGAATCAAAACTTGGCTGCAAGTTCAGTGCCAGCACGTTTCCCCTCTTGTGGTGTCTCACCTCTGAGGATGTAGTTTTGGTAGTTGTGGTCAGCCTCAGCCCCCACTTTGATGAAACACGTCAGGCCATCGGAGTTGACGAACTCGGGAACCAGGTCCTTGTCGTCCTGTGATGTAGAAATGACGACGTTGTTGAAATGGCAGATTTACAAGACGCAAGTTGACTTCTACACAAATCACAAACACACACCATCTCTAAAATTCCTCTGCTGCTTTTGTGCTATTTGTGTGGACCCCTCTGTTGCCATTTGCGGCTATATTTGTTTCTGTTGTTGCACTCTGAAAAACCTGCACATTGCTGCATGTGTCTCACTATAAATTAGTCTTTAGGCTATAGCACATCTTTTCAGATATGCTCTCCTTTTTTTATTGCATTTATATTGTTCTCCTATATATTTTAAATGTTGAAGAGATTCACTAAGCCTGAGTATATTTGCAATAATGTTTTGTGTTCTTAAAAGCTTACTAGGAATGTCAGCATGTAGTATTTATTGTTATAAGTTAAAACACTTCCATCATTCATCGCAAAATGTCACAGTCAAATATTTACACATGCTTGTTAGATGTCCTCTAATTGATTCGGCCTCTGTTCTGCTGGCAGTAGACACGGTGCAATATCCCACAAAGAAGCGATAACACAGATCCTAAAGCTCTGAAAGTTCTCTGAAGTTAAAGTTTAACCTCCAAAGCAATTACTGTGGCATGTGCGGTATTCAGGTCTCCTCTCTTTCACTTGAGAGATTCCTTTGTTCATGGACTGTATTAAAGAGGTTCAAAATAATGGATTTACCTGTGGAAGATGAGACCATATTGAGCATCAACTGGACAAAACCATAGTAAAGTGAGCTATTATACAGGGGTAGTGGGGTCATGTCAGGTGAACAATGCTTACACTGCAATTTGCAGACATTTACAAAGGATTTGTACGTATTCAGAGCAACTTTCATTTTCAAGAGACAGTCGTTCCAGAGCAACTCGGAGTTAAGGGTCTGTCTCGGGTCTTTCCTCTGATTAACAAAAGGGTCACCAACACAGGGTTTTTGAATACTTAGACCACAACACCACTACTGACACATTTACTACTTTACTTTATTATGAGTAATGTTATAAATGGATTATTTTTATAGAATTTGATTCATGTATCACACAAAAATCTAACTTGTTTGCACCTGCAGCTCCTTGATAATAAAGAAGAGAGTCATTTTTGACTCGCTGTGAACAAGTCTCAACCAAATGTGCCTTCCTGGCAGTGCCAGTAAATGCTGTGGTGGAAAATGACTCATCAAAACAAACAGACATGTCAGTTAAAGTCCCAGGGAATATTCAGAAGTAGAAATGGAAACCCTGAAAGTCCTCAAGTTTTCTTAACGTCATATGTGAAGGACTTTCCTATTACCTCAATTCCCTTTTCTCTCTGCCTGCTATAACCCCTACTCTATGTTTTGAGGTGGGTACCTAAGTACAAGCAGATAAGCAGCTAACTCAACTACCTTTTCAGTAGTTTATCGGTAGCAAACCTACTTTTAAAATGCGGCAGCTTTAAAAGTAACAACTTTTCTACAAATAGTGACGTACTTTCATATATATTCAGATTGGAGTTGAATTGGTATCTGCTGCCGTGCCCAATGCAACACACACTCACTGCATCATAGCATGCACTTGGCAGATGTGAGATGGAGTTGGAGGAGGGAGTCCACCACGGCAAAGAATCAATTCATGATTCATAAATAATTCACAATTCAGTACATGTATGAATTTGACTGTGGCAGATCAACAACAAAAAAACACAATAAATCAAATGTGGTTTACTAAATATGATGCATATGCAGTGTTTCCCTGGATTATAGCTTTACATGAAAACAAATATCCTCACACTACAATTTTCTGCCGCAAACGAGAAAATCTCCTGGAGTCTAGAGTGAGGAGCGAACAAGAGCATCCAGCCCACGCGAAACGGAGTCAGAGCCAATTCCTCGTAGGTGTCAACGCTCTTGGTAATAAATTTCAACTTCATTCTGATTCTAAAATAGTGTCGTAATAAGTTGTATTAAAAAAGTACTTGATGCTGAGGATTAAAAGAATTTGATTTGATTTTTGGCGCCACATTAACTATATTAAAAAAGCAGTTTGGCTGTAACTTAGCTGCTCTGAAATATTAGTAGCTTGTGTCTCGAAAAGTGACAGTATAAAAGCAGCTTCACTGCTAAACACTGCTTGTAGGTCACCTGTCTTTGAACAGAAAAAGTGTTTCCAGTCCTTCACTACCATTATTGAAGCCCCTGAGCAAGACCACAATTAAGCCCACGTTGCTCCATGGAGACTGCTTCTGAGGACACGGAAGTCACTTTGCAGAAGAGCGTCTGCTAAATGCCATAATTACAAGGGTTAACCTGGTGTCAAAAAACCTCACCTGAAACAGCTGCTTCAAGGAGAAAAGAGAACGACGCAGCTCAGGCCCATGAGAGTTGTACAGCTTTTCTACAAGAGAGAAAACACAACAAGCATCGATTACACAGCAGAAGTCACGACTGACGAGATAAACGATTAGAACCCAAAGAGCTTTTCATTATTATTACAGCGCTGCATTCCACACATCACTGAGCGAGAGAATGAGTCAAGCTCTCAATTAAGGCTGATAAGTACAGTTAATCTGTAAAAACTAATGATTATGGCCATAATTTTATAATGCTTGGGTGTCAGGAAGAAAAGCGTTCACTTAGGGTGTTTTCACACTTGGTCCGTTTCAGCCCTCAAAGCGAACTCAGATCGATTAGTCAGCATTTTTTATGTATATGTGAACACACCAAACAAACTCAGACCCCTCTGAAACGAACCGAACTGAGACCACATCGGGAGGTGGTCTCAGTCCGGCTCGCTTTAAGTCCGCGGCACAGTTCGTTTAACTCGCGCCTTCTGAACGCAAAGCGCTCCTGGTTCGCGTCGACAGTTTTTGTTCGAAGAAAAAAGAATTAGGCAGAATGCAAAGCAGTAAAGGTCTGAGAGCTCCATAAGAATTAAGTATGAACAGAAAACGTACTGAGGCCCCATCTGAGCTGAAGTGGACCAGAAAGATAACCGAGTCCCCTTTCAAATGAACTCACAGTGTGAACGTCAAAAGAACCGAGTTCCCTTTCTGTTGGTCCACTTTTTGGACCACTTCTAGAGGACTGAGTTCGGTTCCTTTAAAGAGTACTATATGTGAAAACACCCTAAAATACAGTAAAGCCAGGCAGCTTTGGAGTTTTGACTCTTGTAAGCTATTATTAGTTTCAAGCAAATTAGGTGATCAACTCTTGTGATGAGGCTGTAGTGATAACTTAAATTTTTTTTATAAAACATCTGTAATAAAAAGTGAATATCTAATTTACATAAGTGACCTACCTAAACACATTTTCAGGCAGTGTTGGCATTTATTTTTAGGGAAATATGTCAAACAAGCTGCACATAATACATCCCGTTACCTCAAACCACAGCAGAGGACAAACCAGAAAGCTTTCATACCAGGGAGGGAGAAAAAAATGAAGCATGTAAAATTCCTCTTCGTCCATTTTTTTAATACATTTTCAAAAGAAGAGCTAAGAGCTGAACCGAGATCAGTATTAAATTGAATTTTTATATAAATGTTTATATGTATAAGACATGCAATACTTTATTGCAGCAGACAGAAATGAGGTTCTACAGTCTTTCATTTAATTTGTAAACCCACCTCATCAAGACAAGTCTGTTTCTGAGTGAAGGACTATTTATTTTTGTGAACACAGCACAGCACACAGCGCACCACAACGAAATCTGACCTCTGCGTTCGAGCCATCCGTGAAGGAGCAGTGGGCAGCTTTTTGGCAGGGCAGTGCTTGGGGAGGGTACCTTGCTCAAGAGTACCTCAGAAGTACCTTTACTAGTGCGGGACTCGAACCGGCAACCTTGCCATCACGGGGCAAACTCCCCAACCACCAACTGCACCAACTATTTTTGGCCTCTCACTGTGTGCACAGCACCTTAAACTAAAAGGGCACATCCAAGATTGGTTCCCACTTCCTCAAAACAACACAAGACCTGCACAACATCCAATTTCTTTAAAGCATAGAGAAATTAACTCCAACGTCCTTCTTTCCAAGTCAGTCTTCTGCCATCACAGCATCTCATACCAAATGTGCTGATCTGAGATTAGTTCTTCCCTCCGTTGGTTCCCTCTCAAAAACTGAAACCAACACCACAGACGTCTAATTTCTATACTCCAGATTGAAATGAACTTTAGGCATTTCTTTTTAAACCAGTCTTTTTGAATCACCATATACACACAGCATCTTAGACTAAATGCGCAGATCAATTCCTACCTCCTTTAATTCGATCTCATTTCATCTACTCCGTGTAATACATGTACCTATAGACCTATTGAACCTTCAACAACAGAGAGCAATGCAGTTCCATCGTCACTGTTCCATCTTGTCACCTATAAATCCAGCTAACATGATATGTCAGGACAAGTCAAGTGTTAGGGAGTCTAGTGGTCTAGTGGTTAGGGGATTGGCCTCTGGAGCAAGAGGTCCAGCATCAAGCCCTACCATCACTGGGTTCCTGAGCAACACCACTAACCCAAAGTTGCTCCAGGGAGACCGTCACTCAACTTAGGAAAATGAAAGTCACTCTAGATGGGAGCGTCTCCTAAATGCCATAAATTTGTTGTCAGATAGAAAACATTCACAGCTTCAACATTAGCACATCCTTAGCAAAAAGTAGTTTATTCAAGTGTACTGCGAGTATACTTATTATTAGGGATGCGCCGATACCGATACCGGTACCGGTACCAATACCACCCCCCGTGCACATACTCGTACTCGGAACAAAATTCCCCCGATACCTACTACCGATACCACATGTAGAAGATATGATGTAGTTATGCTTATCGCCACGCGGAGGCAGTGTAAATGCCACAACACTTGCCAAATAAACTGTAAACTGTGCGGAGATAAAAACGTCAGCCGTCTGGAGGTACATTAAAATAAAGGATAATGACGGCAGCAAAGCAGAATAATATTTTAATATTTAATATTTCTTCAACTGTTGCTTTTTTATGTTTTGATACATACAGGACAAATAAATGGATTAAAAATGAGTATGATTCATTTAATAAAATGACATCATAAGGCTCAAGTGTACTTTTATTTATATTTTGGTTTTTGAAAGTGTTTTTTTTGAGTTTAGACTACCGTATTTTCCCAGCGATAGGCCGCGGCTTATACATCAATTTTACAAACCTGCGTATTGGGTGTGGCTTGCTTAAATGGGGTGGTGTATCTAAGAACATGAAAACGCATTTGCTAAAAGAAAAATTCAGTGCACAAAAAAGACGACATACCCAAATGATTCATTGAATTTAAATGTACTGTTTACTGCAGCAACGAACAGTTCGAAAAGCAACGCAAAACAAAGACAGATCAGTGATGATGTTCTGTCACTTAATCGGCGCTGACGCATCCAGCCTCGTTGCTGCAATGTAAAAATGACACTTTTTCAGGCCTTTGCTACACTACATTACATCCTAGTATTTAATACAAGCTGGCCAAAAACCAAATTTAACAGAAATAAAAGGAACAAAAGTTTACTGTTGGCTGGGAAAAGATAAGTTTTAATTTTCATTTGAACGACTGGAGGGTGGGGCTACTGCAGTACAACAATGTCAATCATCTGTCTACATGTAAATACTTCAGTATAAAATTAGCAACACTGAAATGTAAAAATTATTAGGCGTATCTTCAAATCCTTCAAAATCAGATTGGTAAACGTCATTGTCGTTGCCGAATTACTCGATTGTGAGCTGTGCTGCTTCGTTGTCGCCGATGTTGGACACGCTTTCGTCACCAGTATCGCTCTCAGATATTGCAGACGCTGCTTGTGCTGCTGCTTGAAGGTGGAGGAAGGATTTCGGCTTTGTGAAAACCATTCTGTACGCTTTCTGGTTTCATGTTGTTCCACGCCGAAATAACCCATTCACACACTTGACTGTACGTCGCACGTCGCTGCCGGCCACACGGAGTGAATGTATAATGTCACTATAGAGTCGCAAAGACCTCAGGGGCGTGGCTAATGACATAGATGCTTTCACTTCAGACTGGTAAATTCAGTAACCTTGCGGCTAATAACATGGGGCGGCTCATCGTTGGGGAAATAAGGTAATTGATATTGGTTAAAAAAAATAAAAATTCTACTATTATAGTCATTGTTATTAATAACAGACCTACACAGGTATCGGTACTGGGTATCATTGAGTACCTAAAAATAATATCGGTACTCGTACTCTGTCTCAAAAAAAATGGTATCGGTGCATCCCTACTTATTATAATCTGCAAAGGAGAAAATTAAATCTGCCTCCCAATTAACTACATCTAAGAACCTAAGAAGTATCGGTATCGGTACTCGGTATTGGCAAGTACACAAATAAAAATACTCGTATCTGTTTGTAAAAAAGTGGTATCGGTGCATCCCTACTTATTATATACTAAAACTGAGGCAGTATACTTGAAGTTTACTTTTTACATGCAATATTTTATATGCTTAAGAATAGTATAGTGAAGTATACTTGACTTATACTGATAAGTATAAAGAAAAGTCTACTAAAGTCTAAAAGTATACTTTTAGTCCCTTGCTGTCTTCAAACGTCGTCTGAAGACACACCTCTTCAAAGAGTCTTACCCATCCAAAAAATAATAATAATTAAAAAAACAAAAAATAGAAAACCCCACCCACTAACGTGTGGCTGTCTGTGAACTTTCGTTTTCTCTAACCCATTTTTCGCCAAAGTATAAAACTTAGTCTGTGGTAATTTGGTTTAACTACAGTTGTTGACACAGTTTACAGATCTAAGAGCACTGTTGTAAGTCGCTCTGGATAAGAGTGTCTGCTAAATACTGTAAATGTACTTTTGTAATTTTAAAATGACCTTATAAAGTATACTTAAAGTATACTTTTATAAACTTAAAAATGTGTTAATTTAGTCCGAAGAAGTATTAAATTAGTATACTCTCTAGTACACTACAAGGTACATGGTCCGTAGTATACTTGCTATACTTATACTCAAGCATACTTAATAAAATGAACTTCAAGTATACTACTTTTTGCTAAGGGCATGGATGAAGCACAACACATGGACAGTGTGTAAGACCGTGCGGAGTGATACAATAAACATCAGGGAAAATCTATACATCAGCAGACAGACGTGGAACAGTGACGTTGCAGGATCAGGATAGTTATGAAAGTAGAAAGAACAATCACACATGCAACAAATGCAATAACAATCCATTATGTAACTTGTGCAGGAATATTGATCTCTGGTGGGGGATCTCTCCCCCACCTAGACCTAGTCTCTAAAGAGGTCGAGCAGTTTCCATAATGCAAATATTTTACTGGTGCAAGTGAGTCACCAGTAAAATGAGTCACGAGTAAGAGGGAAGACCCAAGAGCAGCAGAAGAGTGAAACATGTGAGTAATTTTTTTTAGATACACTGCGGAATTTTACAAGCACGCCCGAAATTCATAACCTTCAAAACCAGTGACAGTGTGACGGTGAAAAAGCTTCTGCATTTCATGACACAGGAGAACGTGACCGCCCACTGCCCCTCACAAGACATTTTTACTTTCATTTTCAGATTTGCTGAACCAAGGTCACTGACCGTAGACTCTGGCTTCCTATTTATCAATCATCAGCGAGTATGACGAAGGCAAAATGGGGAAAACTCAGAACAAGTGGAAGTAGGAAGCCGATGAAATTAATGCCTGGAGCGAAACATTTTTAAGGCGGTATTGCTGTTTGATAGAAAAGAGGAAGGAACATGTTCCACCTAAAGGAGACTCACTCTTACAATAATTAAATGCTAAAGCATCAGGATTAATGACAAGTGACCTGCAGCTCAAAAAGAAAGTGTGACCTCTAGGAAAGAGGGACTGGAATTTTGAACTGGTTTCATTCTGCTGTTTTAAGGTGGTTGTAAGGAATCGATTGAATACTAAAAGATAAAAAACCTGAGATTTGTCCGATTTTTATGGCTTTGTGAGGATATTTTGAGGAACGGTCATCATAAGCATGTTTATAGAAAGTGCTTTAATATTCAATGTGAAAAGATCTGCTTTTGGTTACTATGTTAGGTGTATGTGTGTGTGTGTGTGTGTGTATGTGTGTGTGTGTGTGTGTGTGGGTTTTGTGGCTTTTTGGTTTTGTGCAAGTCGAGACTAAATTAATATTCTGAGAAAATTATGAGTGTCATCTTTCTTTGGAAGTCATTAAGTCTTGCTTTAACATGTAGGAAAAATACCCGCATATCCCTCTTCCCCACTGGATCTCTATCCCCAGGTGCTCCCAAACCACCTCTATATTAATAAGGCTAATAAAATCTTCATGTTTAATCCTGTCTGCATATCAAGTGAAAACAAAAATGTTCGAGAAGACAGACACTGAGGTCAAGCATGCTCAGGCGTGCACAGTGTGCAGTGATGTTTGCAAATATCAGGATGCTTTGGACTTGTGAAACCTGTGACCCTCTGATCATGCGGCGAACTCTCTAACTGTTAGGCTACCAACTTCCAACGTATTTACAAATTGTCTTAAGGCTTTTTTGCACGTCTAACATATTTATAGTTTGTTCATCAATATGTATTCTAGGGTTTACTTGGACCACAGCTTACAAGTGAGTATCAGCCCACTTCACACACTACGTCTCAGACCCTCCAGGATTCAGTGATGTTGCAATCACAACGATTAGGATCATTTCAGCCAATCCCCGCAAATTCATTACTATTGTGCAATTTTGACCAATTACTGCAACTATTATGCAATTTCTGACCAATCATTGTCACTTCCCACGAAACGTTGAGCCATATGTTTGTGAACTCACTTCCTTGTTACGTTTAAAAACGTGTGATAAAAACGCCTCACATTTACCTTCAAAAATAACTAAATAAATTGTGGTTTTGTTCCCTTCATTTTAAGGAATTGATAAAGAATCATTATAAATGGGGACAAAATCACAAATTTTTCCCACGACTTTGACTTGCTCCTGCAACTTTATTGCAACAAAACGCCTAAAAACGCCACAACTTTCATCACAATTTTGTAGAAAAGCTTCCGCAAAATCACATTGCAATGAACCCGTGAAATCTTGGAGGGACTAATATATATATATAGACACTACAAGAAAATGGACATAGAAGGAAACTGACTGTATTTCTCTATTATTTACACCTATAGTATGTTACTTTTTTTTTTTTATAAAACACATTTTCTGTGTGTCCAGATGAAAGCAGGAACAGGAATCTAGTGTTCTGAGAGTAGGGTAATTGCCCATGGGAATATTGCACGTTTTGGGTGAGTGGATTCCTCAGGGCTGAGTCGGATCTTCACATGGCTGTATGACGAGCTTATCGAGCTGAGGAAACACTCTGCCCCTGGACATGTGGCCATGTTGTGATCTGCTTTGACAACCAACAGGCTGGTGGACTGTCACATGGGTAATGTGATATAAATATTGCCAGAGTGTGTGTGTGTGTGTATTTTTAGCACCAAAAATGTTCAATTTTTTTCTTTTTTTTCCTTCAATTATTTTTGACAAAATCAGTAAACTGTACGTAATAAAAGACAAAGATTGTTGTCAGATTGTTCTGGTTTTGTCAGGACATTTTTCCAGGACGTGCCTTTGTAAGGACGTGCCTTCATAGAGAAGTTTGAGTGAGTGGCTTTAAGTGAGCAGCTGATGTGCAGGGCCTGGAGAGCCATTAGGATGTATGGCAGGACCCAGACAAATGTTTGCCAAACTGAAGGATGACAGCATCACACAGGACTGTTTGGTGCTGATAACACACACACACACACACACACAGAGTGGAAAACAGATGAAAAAATTGCTCATTTTCTACAAGGAAATGCACATGCATACGTGTGCAAAAAAATCTTGACCTAAGTGTGTCTGGAGATAAATGTTTCCGTTTAGTGGAAGCTGGCATCCTCTCTCCAAAAGAAGGCTGATAAAGAGGGTCGGAGCAAGGTTTGTCTCAACACAGCAATCTTAACATTTTAAACAGGAAACTGGCCATTTCTCCAAAAATGCTCCTTTGGTCCATAAAGAGTTGACTAATGCTAACGTCCAGTGTCCGTGTTTATTTAGTAGCACTGCAATTCCATATTAACAAGCAGAAATAGAAGAGAAGTCTGGTTCAAAGTTTGCTATCTTTCATCCGTAGATTGTTGATTTCCATCTTTTAACAGCAATCAAAAGTGCTTTAAGTCAGACTAGTTCTTTTTTACTTTCAGTTTTTGATATGGTCTCACTTCTTATCAGACCTATCTGTGGAAAAACGCTAACATTGTTACAGTAGCAGCTGGCGGCATGCGATTTCTGAGATCCAAGTCTAAATATACAGCCTTCATTTGGTGCCTCCAGGAAACAGTCAGAAGAACAGAGGAGGTAGGATAGTTTAGAATGAGGAGCAACGGGTTATAGGCATGAAAGAAAATTGAGGATTTGAAATAAAAAGAAATAGCAGGGGAAAGGTTGTATGAAAGAAAGTTAAACAGTAATGTGAAGATAAAATAACTACAGTTGTGTCCAGTTTTTTCTCAATTATTATAGGTTCTCACATAGTTTTATTAGAACTTACTCTTGTTTTAATCCTATAATGTCTTTGTCGCTGCTGTAACAATTTCCCACTTGTGGGACTAACAAAAATGAGAAGATCTTTTATCTTTATCCCAGATTTATGGGCAGTAGGCAGCATAGCGGTTAGGGCGTTTACCCTATGGTCGGATGGTTGTTGGTTCGAACCCCAGGACTGCTAAAGGTACCACTGAGGTACTCATGAGCAAGGTGCCGTCCCCAAGCACTTCTCCCCGGGTTCTGCCCATGTCAGCTGCCCACTGCACCTTCACAGACGGGTCAAATGCAGAGCTCACGTGTTATTATGGTGCACTACGTGCTGTGTTCACAATAACAATCACTCACTTTCACTTTAGTTACATTCCATTTTTCTGTTTTATATATCTACTACTGGGGCCTAGAGCTACAACTTATCATTTCATTTTAATGATCAATTAATAATCAATTTTAATAATTAATGAATCTGGTTTTATTTTACAGGCAATTTGTTGATTGTTTTAAAACAGCCTAAGCCACTTTACAAGCCAACATGGGTGCAGTGCCTTTATACTGTATATAAACTCACTCACAGACATACTGCATATATAACCATTATAAATCTTATTTCCATGTTCACTAATCCTGCAAAAACACTGTTTTCTGACTTTGTTCTTGTTTCTGGATTTTGTTCTTGCATGTTTGCATGAGTTTCGTATTGAAGAACTGAAACTGCACTGTTCGTGCCTGCTCGTGACATCTGGCCTAACTCGAATGTAATGACATTGATGTAGTTGGACCAAGATTCAGGGACTTTAAAACACACAATGTGCAAGTGGGTTATTATTTGTCATTGTGAACACAGCACAGCGCACCACAACCAAATGTGACCTCTGTGTTTGCCCCATCCTTGAAGCAGCAGGGGACAGCTCCTGAGTACCACAGTGGTACCTTTACCGGTCCGGGATTTGAACCGGCAGCCTCCTGATCACGAGGCAAACTCCCAAACCATTACACTGTCCCCATAACATAATGCATCTATTTACAGAAAGGGTTAGAGATGTGACATCATTTCTGTTTGCTCTCCAATCCCATATAATCTCGTTAAGTTGCTGCAAGATAACCGTCATTCACAGCTTTTTGATTTCACACTGAAATATCCGTTGCATCGTCCGTCCTTTTACATAAATCAAGATGATCACTTTGGTTTATGGCTGTTCGTTTAAATATTGTTTATTGAAAATGAACAGCCAGCAACATTTGCTTATGTAACGTAATGACATAAAATTCTAACGGTTTTCTAAATTAGCCGTCAACTATTTTACCTATTTTATTACATTGGTTAGACTAAAACCCTCAAACTCTTGGTTCATAACCCAGTATCCTACCATTAAACCACCACATTATGGTTCTCTTATATAACTTAATAAGGCCTTCTATCCTGACAACACTGCAGAGAATAAATTACAGTCAAAGTGAAGGCATCAGTCTTATCCAAACACACTGGCGGCATGTGGAAGATGCACCAGGGACTGTTTTGTGGGAAAATAAACAACCACACTGAGATAACTGGATCAAAAATGTACTTACACAAGAGGGTTGAATGACCACCGCCTCATTTGGAACAAACAACTATTTATCCAACCCATAAAATACAGAGAAAGTAGACAAAGCAGCATTGAGGCTGATCAGAAGGTCGCCGACTCGAATCCCGGTACCACTGAGGTACTCATGGGCACGCTACTGTCCCCAAACACAGCTCCACGGGTGCTGCCCAAGTCAGCTGCCCACTGCTCCTTCACGGATGGATCAAATGCAGGTCACATTTTGTTGTGGTGCACTGTGTGCTCACAATGATAAATAATCACTCACTAATGAAAAGTTCAAAATGTTGTTAGTGCAATAGTGCAAAACCCTAAAAAGTAAAGTAGGAAGCATGACAATGCATGTTTCTGAGCCATTAAAAAAAAAAAACCCTCAGCTGAACACATCATTAATTATTAGACTACTGTTATCCTAAATTGTTGATTAAAATGGTATTTACCAGAATAATAATTAAAAAGTAAGTGTTAAAAGGGGAAGAGGATGTTGTGGTGGTCATGCGGGAGAAATGATACAGACTTTGTGTAAATTTGTTGAATGCATTTTGCAATACGCTGCCTATTTATTTTGGGTTCAGTATGTTTACAACTCCAGGTTAACTGATGATCCGCTCCAGGTTTATAATCGTACGCAATAATATATGAAACTCATAGCCTGACCCGAGACCAGTCCGTCAGCCCATAAAAGCCCAAGGTAATAGGATGAGGGCTGCCACTGAGAATCAAATCTGAGCCAAAGCTAACTTTCATGTGCCACTTGGGTTTAACTGGATTAATGTAGAAACCCTCCTGGAGTCATGAGAAAATCATAGCAGCATGGTAAAGACTTTCAAAAGCAGCTGAGAAAAGGCAGAAGTGAAGCTTTAAGTGGTGTAAGGAAGGAGGAGGAACCAGTCCAACATGGCTGCGCATGACGACCCGCCGAGAGATGAAAACAATTGGAGGAACCTCCTAAGGAAGCGTGACGAGGCACATTTCTGGGATTTTTCACTATGTTTTTAATCTTATCTATCAGCATACATGCAGCATTTCAGGTTTAACTGTTACAATGACCTTTAATGTAGAACAGAATGTTAGTAATATTGATCGTAGATTGTTTAGATGATCACAATCCTAAACGCCAGGGAAAAATAGGATGTGCAAATGCCAAATAATATTGTTACTCGTGGTCACGTGTAGTCAATCCAAGAGGAAACAGAAGTTCAGCAAGAATAATTAAAATACTACAAAATCCATCAATAAAACATTAAAATAAGTATCTGGCAAACCTGCCTTCAAGAGCCAAATACAAAAAACATGTCTATGGATTTTGTGAAAAGGGGCAGCTGCTAGCGTAACGGTTAGGGATCCCCGCGATCGGAAAAATCGCTGGTTCAAGTCTTGAGATGATAACGGTACTACTGAGGTACTCATGTAGCAATGCACCATCCCCAAGCACTGCTCCTCAGGACAAATCCAGAAGTCACATTTGGTTATGGTGCACTGTGTTCACAATGACATATCACTCACTTAAAAAACCTGAAGAGTAGCATGAAATAACATTTCCTTCTATTATTTACTGCAACATTTTCCAGCACAGAACTGGTAAACACAACAACACACCAAAGAGCAAATTTTCAACTCACATTGCTAATTACTTTCTGCTGACATTACTAGGAGTAGGAGTGTGAAAAAAATCGAATCGAATTGTTGCGTGATTCTTTCGTCGTTGATTCTAAATCATTTCATGCATTCCAAAAAAATCAACTCATATTTTTCAACATTTTTTACTTTTTTCCACCCAAAACGTGTCCAGCTCTCCAAAGCTATAGATGACGCAACGTTGAAAACGTTGTGTGAGCATGAAGGAAATGCAGACAGTATACATAGTGTAAATATGCATTACATTTTGTAAACTACATCTACTAACTAATTTTTTTGTTGATCTGCCACCATGAAATGGGAAAAGTAACTCAAAATTTAATTGTGAATTGTTTACGAATCGCGGTTTGCTTTCGAATCATGAATCAATTTTCAATCGAATTGTGAGCCCAAGAATTGGAATGGAATCGAGAGATTTTCTGAATCGTGCACTCCAAGTGAAAACCACACGCCACATCACTAGAAAGCTGCGGCCAATAGAAACTGCAACAGCTATCAGTCATGTCACATCTCAGATCAGGTTTTTGGGTTGTAAACAGGGAGAAAATTCAAGAAATTCAGGCCTGGAGCAACACTCCTACGCTGGCTTATGACGGCAGAGGCCCTGCTGAACCTAATCATGCATGAGCTAATTTATCAAACTTGCCGGACCTGCCTGACGTTTGGCTGTATATGGTGAAGCAGTACAACTTTCCGATAAATTTAGCCTCAACTCTCCGTACGTCTCGGCCCAAACCAGAACAGAATATATGAAGTACACACATGTTCTGAGGTCCACGTGAGTCTGCCTCAGTTTAAAAAGCTGTCCTGCACGGCTGCCCAGAAGGACCCCTGAGAGTCCATTGTCTACAAGGTTCTGGCACAGGAAGTCATTACAGTCCGGAAAACAAATAAATACTGGCAAAATGAAAACCAGCATGGACGTTACAAGAGAAAACAAGAGTGTACTGTATTAAATGATCACGCAACAGTATAACAGTAGTAAAGTAGTATAATGGTATAATCATCCAATACACTTATATAAACCTCAATCAGTATGTGTAAAGAGGTATAGTCTAATTTCAGATCTACCCTGATGGTCACTCTAGTGTTCTACAGCAGAAAAATAGGATCAGATCTCATTTTATGACATTGCTAATTAGCACGGTACGGTTAGTATGCACTGAGCTGGCATTACTCAGTGTGATCTACACAGTGCACCACAGCAAAATGTGAGCTCTACGTTTGACCCATCCGTAAAAGAGCAGTGGGCAACTGACATGGGCAGTGCACAGGGAGCAGTGCTTGGGGACGGTACCTTGCTCATGAGTACATCAGTAGTACCTTAATTCAAACTGGACACCTTCCGATCACAGGGCGATTTCCCCAACTGTTACGCTAACAACTGCCCCCGTAGGACGTCTGATCAATATTTCCATGTTGGACTGATGCTTTGGGCTCATTGATCACTGAACTGACGTATAGATGTAAGCCGATGCATCGTTAAAGCCCTAGTTGTAGGTTCAAACACACATCTATTCTACCACTAACACTACCACCACTCAGCCTTTGAACAAGACCCTTAACCCCAAGTTTGGGGCAGTTGGTAGCGTAACAGTTAGAGCTTTGCCCTGTGATCGGAAGGTCACCGCTTCGAATCCCAGGACTGGTCAAGGTACCACTGAGGTACTCATGAGCAAGGTACTGTCCCCAAGCACTTCACAGATGGGTCAAATGCAGAGGTCACATTTCGTTGTGGTTCACAAAGACTAATAATCACTCAATACGGAAAATGTAATCACTCAGGATAAGAGCGTTTGATCAACCAGACGAATGTACAGTTGGTAGCTTTACAATTAGGGAGTTGTCCCTGTGATCGCAGGGTCCCTGTTTTAAGTTCTGGACCAGTAAAGGTACCACTGAGGTACTCGTAAGGTACTGTCCCCAAGCATTGTCCCCAGACCACTGCTCCTTCATGGACGGGTCAAACGTAGAGGTCATAACTGGCCTCCAATCATTTTTTAAAGAAGGTTTATCACCCCAATCAGAAGCCGCTGATGTACTGAACACTCGTCCTAAATCTAAAAATAAGACTTCAAAGTATGTTCCAAACAGACGGGGATTGCCATTTATGGAAAAACATTATTGACGAGTGGTTCCCAAAAAAAGGGGATTTGCCAGGATTTTGTGCCCGAGAAGCCCGTTTTATAACTGCAGCAGTTTGAGTGCCATCACAGCTCTTTAGTGGCAGACTGTCATGGAACTCGGCCAAAATTCTCCTCATTATCATGAAAGGATAGTTCTTTAAAGAAAAAGACAGGTGAAAAAGAATGAAGTCCATAAAAGACCAGACACACTACCATGTCCCCATTCACTTTCCCTTAACCCTAACCACATTAATGTATTTGGACCAAGTTTTCATTCTGGTTGGGTTTTGTTTTCCCGAAACCTGAGAGGACATGAAAACACTGCCATTTCCTTCTTGTACAGCCACACGAGTGAGCAAGAATAGAGCGTGACGTCACCCTCTGGGTAGGATGTTATCTCTAAAATAAGGAAGAATGGGAGACAATGTTAAAAGCATTTAATCCCGATTCCTTTCACCATCCAGAAACGAAGATCAAAGGTGGTACAAATGTGCAGCCATAAACACTGAGGCTGTGTTACACTAATTCTGAAGCACTCTTTTGTTCCTCTTTTATCCACGTAACACTTCTGTCCACAAGCCACTTAAAGATGGCAAGGTCAGACAAAACAGCTACACATTTTCCAGTGCAAACAATATAAACTGGAAAGTCGGCAGTTTAACAAGTCTGCAGAGGACAAGCAAACAAGCGTGCACCTCGTTACCACAGCGGCATGGAAAAAGGTGAAAGGTTACACATTTTGTAAAAAAGGATGGTCAGATTTCCATGCTTGCAAACTGGTGGAAGGTAAAAACAGGGTTGTAAGACAGGAGGAAAGAATGTCATAAGGCAGTAACATTACAACTGCAATATTATAGTATGTTCTATTAAGAAAAAACTCACTGAAGTTGCCAGATTGACATAGTTTCCTCATTTAGTAGTCCTGCTCAGGCCAAAATTTTGCAATCAATCACGTATAATCTAAATTATTCCCAGCATCTCAGATACTTACAGTCACACTCAGCTGGTCAAGATCTTTTTCCAAAAAGCCTCATTCTACACTGCAACACATGAACCGCTTTAAATAAAAGCATCCCCCTTGTTCCTCATTGAACTTCAGTAAGATCACAAAAATAACTTTAGCTCCGGCACAAATAACAAGGGTCGTGTTCAAAAGAGAGAGGTGAGCTGCTTGGAGAAATATTTAGCCTGATTTGGTATGCATTTGCCTGGAAAATAAATTACATTTTGCAAACCGATAAAGATTTATTTTTACATTATCATAATATTATACTCCATTATACTTGTTTGCATATTTGCACATATACTGAACATTGTACTTGAAAATAGTCCAGATAGTTGACTTTGACTTTGACTTTGACTTGACCCTTATGATTAACCTCTTTGATCATAAAGAACTACAATTATTCCTCAAATTTAGCATTCACCACATGTAACTGTGCCCTCTGTGGTCCTGATAAGTGTTTTAACTGAGCTGGAGCTGTGCTGTAGGGCATCTGGCATCACTTACCTCCTTTCTGGCATTTGAGGAGAACTGATCTTTATCTCCCACAGACCGCTGGGTCAGAATGACACAAAACTAAACCGTCACTAGAACAGTGGCATAAGAACTCAAATTTCAGAGCACAGACCCACTGAACATCGGGTTATGGCATACAGCAAAGAACATAATGAGCACGCCAGCTTGTAAGACTGCTACCAACATTGCCAGACCTTTAACTGGAGATAAGCTTGAAGATTATGTTTTTATTATTTCACTATTATCCCTTCCCTCAGCTAACCATAACAGTCCAGCATACCTGGCAAGTCTCTGCAAAATAAGACAGAGCCAAACCTTTATCCTCTTACTAAACTCTCCATCAGATCCAGTTGGAAGGGTAACGGTTAGGGAGTTGGCCCCATGAACAGAAGGCTGCCAAGTCCCAGACCCGTAATGGTACCACTGAGGTACTCATGAGCAAGGTATCGTTCCCAAGCACTGCTCCCCGAGCCCCGATAGAGCTGCCCACTGCTCCTTTATGGATGGGTCAAATGCAGGGGTCACATTTCGTTGTGGTGCGCTGTGCTGTGGTCACAATGACAAATAATCACTTTATTGAAGCGAATGATTGTCACTGAAAACACACCACAGTACAGTTGCTGTGCTTGGAGACAGTACCTTGCTTGCATGTACGGCTGTATGGATGGTCCGTTAGCAGCACCACGTGGATTATTTTCACGTGAGGTAAACTCTCGCCGTGCCGTCTACACTACACCCAGTTCCGGAGTGAGGGGCGTGGCCAGCAGCGGCTCATTTGCATTTAGGAATACTAATGAGAAACAGCCTGTTCAGAAAGGGACTGAAATAGAGGAGCAAAAAGCAGGTGAAACTGTCTAATCTGAGAGGTGTTTACAGCAGACTACTGCAGATTGTTTAGTGGAGCTTACAGACCTAGTATTTTATCATATAAATAATAAATAGTTTATAGGCAGGATCCGAGCTACAGAAAATAAAATCAGAACGTTTCCGATTGTGACCCAAAGTTCATGTAATGCACAATACTATCAAGCTTAAGTTTTGCCAAATCTAAACTCTGGACTAGGTGAAGTATAAATTTACAAATCACAGATTAGGTACAGATCTGGAGTGCTTTCACAAGCAGAAAGAGCAGCAAATATTACCAAGTCCAGATGTTGTCCTACCCAAAAACACAGAGTATTAATAAAACCACAAAACGCTTCAAGGATTATTTTAGGCTGTGTGTACTCATACAACCAGTTATTCATTTGGTATATTTTTCCAATGAAATTGCACAGGTTTTAGATCACATTAAAGGTGTAAAAAAAATCATTTTTTAACATCACAGTGAGTGTGTATATTTGTGTTTATATTTACTGTACTTTGCGTGCAGCAACACATGAGATAAAAGCAGTTTTGCGGAGCTTTGAGGACCCACATTTTAACAAGAAGATTTGCCAGTCATACAAGTATATTATGCAATCCAAACCCAGCATTATGACCAAAATCACTGACCAAGATCATCAAAACAATCACCAGATATATTTTGAGGCTTGAACCCACACTCTTGTAGCACATCATACTAGAATCCCATTGTTACTGTGACTCGTCTCCAAAAACTCCAGTGCTCATCTTGTGTTCAACGCTTCTCAGAGTCGTAAATAATTCTAAATACTAATCCCGTGTGAGTGGTCGTTCTGGGCGGGGTGGGTCATAAACAAACACACACACAGCTATTCCTAAAAGATGACTCATAAAGCACCATGTCATCCCGTCTAGCCAGTCCTGCCTCAGCCTTGACCTTTGTGTGGATCAACTCGCACAAACGAGGCCAACAGCTGATGCGAGCTCGGGGGAAAGCCTCCTCAAAAGTGACTGGGGTCACGTGGTGTCCCTCAGAAAAGTCAGCGTGGTGCTGTGAAATGTTTCAGAGCTGAAGTTGCAACTTTAGATAGACTCAGAGTGACACAGAAGAGCTATGGACTCACATCACTGAGAACCAGACCTATAAAACCAAAAAAAATATCCCTAGAGAGAAGTGGGTGAAAAAAAGGTGAGGGTACTGCTTACTTTGGGGCATCTGAGTTGCCCGTTTCACAAGATACAGGAATGAATGGAAAAAGAACAACACTGAGGATGTGCACATACCTCACCATGAAATCTATTTTTGACCAAAAAGCCTGAGGAAGAACCTTTTCGAAAGTTGGTGGAAAATGACAAAGTGTTCACATGTAGGACTTTGCGCGCGCACACACACACACACACACGGCTGTATAAATAGCCTCCAATAAGACGGCAGGTCTTTGCTAAACCACCCTCGTCCCTTAGGACCGACTGTGCCCGCTGCCTTCATCTGAGCAGTGCTGCAAGTACAGCAGACGTTTCACATCCATTCTCCAGACCACATGAACAGTGGCATGGTTACACTCCATGCACAAAAAGGAGCACATACTGTAAATGTGGCAAAAAAGAATTACCCATCAGATGTGCAAAATAAATAGTCAAGTGACACTGCCATGATTTCTATTGTTTCACAATAAAGGCATTTGTTTAAAACTATTATTACACCTCTAAGAGGATAAAGCATCTCAAATTCCACCAGTGAATAGTTAGGGTCTATTGCTGGGAAAGTGAATTCCAATTACACCGCACAAGGAGGCATTAGTGCCCAGCGGAGGTTCTCAAATTTCACCAGCCGCCAGCCAGACCACCTGCTGCACAAGAGTTTAATCCGGGAGAGTTCTGCGGGTTTGGGCCTGATCTGAATTGCAGGATCATTAGGGGTGTTAACGGTTCTGAACCAAAAAAGCATGACACGTCACGGTCTCAGATGGTAGTTTGGGTACACAGAGCCACGATATTTATATTCACAATTACGGCATGTAGCAGACGTTCTTATCCAGAGCAACTTTAATTTCTTAAATCCAGCGACAGTTTCCTTGAGAGCAATTGGGAGTTAAGGGTTTTGCTCAGGGAGCCAATGATGTTAGTGCTGGAGGTAGAATCCGAACCCACAACCTCTCGGTCTACAAGAGACTCCTAATAAAGAACCATGCACCGACTAGTTCTAATGCAGTCAACGATGGATGAAGGTGAATATTGCTGATTCGCACAACGCAATATTCCAGTCCTGCAGGCTTATCTGAGGCAGAGCTTGAGCGGACAGTGCTGCTGACCACCATCACATAAACGCATGCAGAAATAGAAGCGCAGCGCCCTGTGGGATGACCTATCTGCAGCATGGCATTTCCTGTTGGCCACTTTAAATGATACTGTTCCGCTAGCAGAGAATTACAGTGGGAACAGTTCAGAGAAAAATGCTTACGGCTCTCCCGGTCTCCAGCTCTGACCACACTGTACGGGCATGTTCGCACAACTGAGACAAAGCCAACCGTTTCAACCACTAAATCTCCAACATCTAGTCAGAAGGAGTATCTGATTGTTGACCTTGGAACATTTGTTGTGTCTTTAGTGAAATTATTTTCAAACCTAAGAAAACAATAATCTGTCTGGGATGTGTATGAATAATTAAATCTGGATCTCAATATAATTGAGTTGGATCTCACACTACAGGAGTCTTAACACAATATTCAAACTGCAAGCAGTCTACAGTATCTGAACTGGGGTTGGGCGTTAAGACCTGAAATCGGTATCATGATTAATTGATCATATTTCCTCAATTATGATTAATGAACAATTTTATTTTTGACTTTTCCCCCCTCATAGTTCATAGACAATGTTTGTACTGTAAATATGGTCAACAAATGAAACGGTGCATATCCTGAAAAATATTAAAATAATTTTTAAATAATCAAAATAATCCTCATTGGCAAGATTACACCGAGTGAAGATTCTGAATTAATATCAATATTAATATTCTCATCAGTGTTGTATGTTCCTTTATTGCACACAGGCCCAGCCATGGTACAAAACACAGTAGTTACACATATTAAAAAAAATAGGATTTTATATAATAATTTGGCATCATTTCACCTGCTGGAAACCTGTAAATCAAGACCAGTAATTATCCCTAGAACTTTGTTTGTGAACATGTGGGTGCAACTTGCAGGAAACGAACACGTGATATCAGAGCACTGGAAGTACGGGCTTTCCCAGCCTTATTACTCAACCAGTCACAACACACACTCACATTCCTGTGAAACAAAACAATCCTTAACATACAGACATATTTTATAATCTGTGAGACAGTTTCATTGACGTCCAAAATTACCAGAAGTAAATAATGCTAATTACAGCAATACTCCAACTTCAGTAACTAAAGGAAAGCAACGTTTTACTGGAACTTTCCTACTAAAGAATTTCTCCTTGTGACAGCATTCCTTTTCAGGAGCCTCATACCAAACTGTCCACACAAATCTGAGATTTTCCTGTCTTTCAGGGAACAGTCAGGTCCTCACAAACCATCTACACACCTGGCTCCCACCCCCAACACTCAAGCCCTACAAGGGTCAGGAGGAAATGGATCCAGTCACCATAGTCCATACTTCCCACATAATCTCACACTTCCCTGTGACTGCAGATGCATTCGGACAGGACTGAGGACAGGATGCAGTCTCAGCAAGTTTTAAATGCATAACAGGAAGACACGGGAGATAAAGAGTCTCAATCACACGGGGGAAAAAAGCACACACTAAACGGAGATGCATACGGAGTGGTGGTTGGACGGACAGACGGTAGGACACACAAGACTAATACACATCCTAAACCAGATAAAGACAGCAATTCTAATTTGGCTGAAAAATATTTTTGAAATGTGATCCGGACGAGAAGGTAAACGATGCACGAGATGCACAGGTGTAATGAGCCATTTTCGATGCTCCAAAGAACTTCTGACATGAGCTTGTTTTGCAGGATGTGTGTTGTTTTTATACCATGATTCTAGCTGGTTTATCAGTCAGTGTGAGCCTTTGTCAGGCTTCTGTCATCGTATAGCACACAGACCATAAGAAAATGATGTCAATGAGCCTTTAGTTTTTAGTTAAGGCTAATAAACTAAACAATTAAAATAAATTTGCACAAACAGCCATGCAATATAAAATGTTTAAGACTGCCTTTCACCATCTGAAGATTCATTTCTGAGTTTCTGAACACGTTTCTCAAATAAGAAAGGTGAAGGTTTTCGTAAAACTGCGTAAGTGGGTTTTAAGAACAAATTTCTTCCTAAGAACATTAGTGAATGAGGCCCAATGACCTTAAGGCCCTATCCCATGGGAGTTTGAATCAGGCGTATGTGGCGTCAACTGAGCGCAGACCGTTTTTCTGCTGACTGGCGTTCATGACTCAGATGTAGAGTTAAGGTCAAGACCACCTAGACCGAGCCCGAGACCAGAGTATGTTGAGACCGAGACCAAGCCTCAAACACTTTTTATCAATTTGGTATCTATCTGGATACAGAATAAAATAATTTGATAAAGACTGAATGCCCATATGGATGGGGCCTAAGATCATTTAACTAAAGTTGGTGGCCAATGGTCTAATTTGTAGTGACTTTGCCTTTGCTACAACTCAACATAAGCCTGACCTAGGACATGGTGACTCAATAAAACAGCCTCAGTAATAAAAGATGATCACTATTAACATTACCTCGCTCTTTAAAATACCTTTTTTACGAGTCCTCTGATTGGCCAGGCCTATGACCGAGCATCAACTA
Organism: Distichodus sexfasciatus; assembly: GCA_032718565.1. Lineage (NCBI taxonomy): Eukaryota > Metazoa > Chordata > Actinopteri > Characiformes > Distichodontidae > Distichodus > Distichodus sexfasciatus. Next base: position 590,695 of record JAVGVS010000049.1, read on the forward strand.
CGGCCCACGTTCAAGAACGAGGAGCAACTGATCTAGAAATAGCAGCTGAGTACTAGAGAGAGAAAGCAAAGTCTGGACCAGAGCCAGCACTGTTGACACGAGAAAGTACTTATTATACACACTGACTAATGAATTCAACTGAGTGCCAAGATCCTTTACTAGATCTATGATCTGATAACTGGGCACAAACACTAGGCAGATTGTTAAGAGAAAATTAGGAATGTATGAGGGAAAGCACCACAGTTCTCACAAGGAAAAATTATTAATTGGCAAGAGCCAGAGGCAGCAACAAAGAGAAACGCTTGATTATTTGACAAATAAAAGTTCTTAGGAAAACCAAAGCACCAAAACATCGGGTCTCATGACATGAAAGAGTCTGCAAGTCTGACCAAAATTACACTCTGACTCCAAACCAAAATTACTGCTCCTAACGTTATCAAAAGCACGATGCTTCTGAGCGATGTGAGCTCAAATTAATATCACAATTAATTGAACATTCTGCCCTTAATTGCAATTAATGAACCTCCACTGACAAGATTAATACTGTAAATATGCTCAACTATTACAGCTGGGATAACCTGCTAATGAAAGAGTGTATATCTATATTATTTAAAATTAAAAGTAGTGACAGAGTGTAATCACCCTACAACACACGCTTTGTTTACCTATTGCCTTAAAACACTGGAGAAAGTGAAAAGGAAATATAAAGGAACATAAAGGAAAAGTATTACCTAGGGATGGGCAATATATACAGCCCAAAAATGATAACCATATATCTGGGGGGTTCACAATAAGGCTCTCGCTGACCATACCACCAAAGTGTTACTCTTTCTTTTTTTAAATTAATTTGAAGAACATTTAAAGAATCTTTTGCATTCAACATATCCAGTAAAAACCAAAAAAACTGAATACAAGAGTAAGCGTGAGGAGCTAAAGCTGACTGCAGATGATCTAATATACTGTAGGTCACAGTAATAATGCAGCTCAGTGTTTTATAAACTGTCATCTTTCCGTTGCCCCAATTAAATGGCTCTGGTTTGTCGGTGTAACATTCAGCCACAAAAGATGCAGCTCAACTGGTCCGTCCAGTTCAATCACTTGCTTTCCTCAATGGCACAACAAACTCTCTCAAGGCACCTGCTCCGTATGCTCAAAAATAACCACCAAGTGCATTTGGCCACTGCTTCTTTTTCCAATTATTAATCATAAATTAATTATGAACAGCACTGAATAGTTTAAAAATTATTCTGCAATATATCATTTGTTCTGTACAGCAGACACAACATGAAAATCAGCGCAGCCAAGAAACTGTAGAACTTTGGCATAAGCATAAATATGGGTAAAAAGGAACCTGGAATATTATTCTGGATATGAAATTGTTTTTGAGGCATTGGAAATTCCAACCTCACCGTCTTAGGGTGAATAATTAAATGTGACATCATTAGCATCAGGCTGCTAGTCCTGTACATGTTCTAACATATTTGCAACATAGCTGCAGAGTGCAACATCAAGGGTCTCTGTGCCATCAGAAATGTAAGCAATCTGTTGCCATAAAAACCTAACACACACTTCTGTATCCTCTCACACACTCATCACCTTCTCCAACTCTTGTGCTGTTTACTTGATATAAACACCAAGCTGAAGTCATACCAGTAATATCTTTTCTTAGTACGAGTCTATTTTTGCAGATAGCCACATCAGAGCCAGAAGCTGTGTTCTAGTCATGTTGTTAATCAGGACACCAACCCTGGACTCTGAGGAAATTAGTCACTAAAAGCTTGTATTTATGGTGTGCTGTTCTCAAAGACATGACATCCTGCCCTCCACTGAGACTGAAGGACAAACACGGCAAACACTCTCTCATATCAGACACACACCATATCAGAGACAGTCAGGTGTGAGAGATTAATTCCAAAGTTCAATGAACAATATGAAAGTCTGACAGCTTATGTTTAAAAGTCTGACGCTGAGTTAATAATTATTTAGACATATTGGGGTAAAAATGACGGTTACTGCAGACCGAGTTAAACACATTTGTCATCTTCTGCAGTATCTGTTATTTGATTAGACTTGAGTTGTGTGGTGCCAATTCAAATAAATATCTGTATTAAAGTGTGTACTGTATGTGAGTCTCTATGGATAGATGAACAGATGGATGATAGACAGATAAATGGATGGCTGGACAGACACAAATGGGTGGATAAACAGATAAAAAACATAGGCGGAAAAACGCCTGGTTCAGACGTCCGTGTGAAGGAGGCCTAATACATGAACAGGCAGACAGTGTATGGATAGATGAATGGATGGTTGGACAGACAGACTGTTGGACAGATAGATGGACAGAAACAGTATATATAGATGGGCGGATAGACGGACAGATAGATAGATACTGTAGATGGATAGACAGACAGAGGGATAAATGGACGGATAAATGGCTGGAGTCTGTTTCTGTTCTCAAATGCTAAGAGAAAAAGTGCTGACTGTCCCACACTGAATTTCTGCTTCACGCTTCAACCAACAGAATCTTTGTTCCAAGGCATTTAATTTCACTGCTGGAACATTTTTTTCCTCAAGATGATGCTGACGTCACCTCTCTGTATCAACAAACTGCTAAAACAATCCATCATGCACCTTTTTGATCAACCCTAACGGTTACACAAGAAGTCAAACTCACCGTCCTCTCACTCCTCTGCAAGAGCAAGCTATAAATAAGCTGCTCGGCCGAGGCCCGAGTACACGTTTCTTTTTGCTGACTCTGATCTCGGCCCCGGCCACACGTCCCGTTACGCCAGCTGACGAGGTTTAGAAGTTAACGACGAGCGTTCAGGGTGAAGCAGGAATGCCCACTACGTCAAAGACGACCAACGAAGGGGGGAAAATCTTTTTAACATGCCCGACACTGTGGGCATTTTATACCCTCCCACAATCCTTTCGCGAGCTCCTGGAAAAAGGGAAGCTCCAGTTTAGCTCCAGTGGAAAGACATGGATGATTCTAGTGCTGCCTCAGCAACACCACGACTCGAGAGTGGAAACCCAGCCAGAACAATTTGCTGTTTTCTTGCAGAGGGAAAGAGAAGACGTCCTTACCGAGGATGGAGTGGACTCGAACGGACAGCTGGGTTCGGAGGATCAGGATGGGCTTTTTGCCTATTCTGCAAATAGAAAGCAGGAGAAAAGCGTCATTAAGCCGTCGGGATAAGCTTGTGGTGACTTGTGGGTAATTTGCTAACCAAATATGTGTAAGGGTTTGTGGGGTTCTGAGCTCATTCTAAATGTCAGCACTACTAGAATGTCATTTCCCCTTGACACAGTGGGAGAAAGTGTACAACGGCTACGGGATGACAAACACACACACGCACAGGGATTATAGTATGGAAAGTCAGAGAGAGCAGAACCGTGGCCCAGACATGGAAACTATGCTGCATGTGTCAGCTGCTAAAATCAGAGCACTTTATGGCTTACTTTCTTAAAAGGTGTTGTATGTGGTTTGAATGAAATTGTGCATGCGAGCGAACACACGAACACACACACACACACAGTAGACTTGGGAGCTACAGAATATTGTCTGTATATTAACATATTTTAACCAACTCAAATATTTTTTCCATGTTGCTAAGTAACACTCATTTCAACTAACTAAAGCTTCTGAGTGATTATTTGTCATCATGAACAGCACAGCACACAGTGCACCACAACCAAATGTGACCCCTGCATTTGACCCATCCGTGAAGGAGCAGTGGACAGCTTTATTTTTATGGTAGTGCCTGGGGGAGCAGCACTTGGTGACGGTACCTTGCTCATGATTACCTCAATGGTAACTTTACCGGCCCAGGATTTGAACCTGCAACCCTCCGATCACGGGGACAACTCATGAGCAGCTCCTGCCCTACATCACATGCTCAACACAATTTAGGACCTGTGTCCACCAAACACGTTTTTTTGCGCTGGCAGCACCTATTTTGACGGTGCTTTGCTGCAGCGCTCAGAGCGCTTGAAGATGAAATCCACTCAACTTTTTCTTGCACGCTTTATCTTATGCACCCAATCTCTACATCTTGAAGACATGTGAGCATCTAGTTCAAATGCTGCCGCTAACGCCAAGGCGCGATTTCTCTCCATTGTAAAGATAATCTTGTCGGCTAAACTGTCGATCTCAAAGGGGCACGTTACAGTATTTACATGAAATAGGAACCGAGCGATTATCAGTATCAGTGTTTAATTTTGACCATCACAGATATTAGGTAATTACAAGGTGCGCTACCGTGGCTCCACCGCCGTCTTTTCTCTTCAACTCAAAATGTCTGAAGTAACACTCATTTCCAGAAGACTTCTAGAAAAGACTGTCAGTACTTAACTAACACTAGTTGTCCTGCAGACAGAAATGACACATTGAAATGTCACTGCAAATCAATGTTGAGTTCTGTTTTTCATTCATTCATTATCCGAACCGCTTAATCCCAACTGGGGTCACAGGGGGACCGCATGCAAACTCCACGCAGAAAGGCCCTACGGCCGTCCCCGGGGTTTGAAGCCAGGACCTTCTCGCTGTGAGGCGGCAACGCTAACCACTGGGCCACCGTGCCGCCCGAGGTCTGCTTTTAATAATTTTTTAAAAACGAATGATACACAGATTCATATCGTATACCGACATTTGGAGTCAATATATGTATATCGTGATCTGAATTGAGCCAGATCGTCCAGCCCTACCTCTAACTGATTGTGACACGATTCATCCATTGAAAGCAAACAGAGGTTTTTCATTATAGCATGCTGCTTTCATAAGCTGCTTCTCCAAGGAGGAAAAAAAGCAGGAGCAGTGCGGCAGAAAGAACAGAAAGCCTTTTTTTCCTCTCGGTTCAAAGTTTCCCTTCAGGTCTTGGTCAGTGATTACATCACTCCTCCTCTCTCCCCTCCACCCAGCTACTGCGTGTGAGTTTATGTTGCACTTCTGCCTGGTCTCGGACTTCAACTTTCTCAGCAGAAAGAGGAAGAGCCGGGTTTGTATGAATGATCCTCCCACTGTCTCACTCAGGAAGAGAGGAAGAGAGACGGATGGAATAGAGATAGAGATAGAGATAGAGAGAGAGAGAGAGAGAGAGAGAGAGAACAGAAAAGGTCTTTATTGGTCATTTACATCAGATTCTTTGTGAAGCTGCTGCAGACGTCAGAGTTCTCATTATTGGCCAAGCTCCTAAAACACCCATGGGTGCGCACGCGCACACACACGCACACACAGGCAAAGTAAGACGGGGAGACAGAGAGAGAGAGAGAGAGAGAGCTGGGTAGAGAGACAGAAAGAAAGAGAGAGGAAGAAAAGGAGGAAGAACTTACGCCAAATCGGCATAGAACTGCTCCAGTTCGTCCTTCTGTTCTTCCAGTGAGGAGTCCAGGTCCAGGTAATTCCCACTCTGAGCCACTTGCAGCGCACATTCCTCTAGCTGCGCAGGAAAAGAGAAGAAGGAGAGATGTCAACTAGGGCTGTGCGATATGGCATAAAAATAATCGCGATATTTTAAAGCTATATCACGATACACGATCTATATCTCAATACCTTGAACTTTCCTCCAAATCACTGTATAAATGATAAATTCAGCCCTATGTTGCATAAAATGACACCAATGTAATGAATTTAGCCAAAGTTTAACATAGTAACTGCTTTTATTTTAAACCAAAATATAATATAGCAAACTTTATACTTTATATCGGGGACAGACAAGTGGGTAAGGGGAGCCATTGATTGCGTGCTTATTAAGTCAAAGTCAAAGTCAACTTTATTGTCATCTCTGCTATATACTGTACAGATACATAGAGCGAGGCAGCGGCGTGGCTCCAGGTTATTTCCGGTGCAAAACAAAGCAAAGAACGATGAAACTGAAGAATAAATAAACGAGTGGCGCGACTAGGCTTTGCTGGGATGAACGTAAATAGTAAAAATACTAAAATATGCATTAAGCAATATACATTTAAAACCAGACAATATGCAATATACGTTTAGACTGAACAGAGACAAGACATAGAGCTAAACATGGTAACATACAGTCAGGATGCATTATTCTTAACAAGTTTGAAATTGACATTTTATTGCAAGAGTAGAGAGTTATAATAGACCAGATATATATATCCGGACTATTTCCCGATACAATGTTCAGTATATGCCTTTAAATATGCAAACATTTAATAAGGGTGCAAAATTGACATTTTACATTGGATGTGCAGGAGGTGAAAGGTTATAATATAACAGATGCTATGTTGAAATATTTTTATGTGTACAATGTCCGATTGTGCATTAAGTAAAAGCAGCATATAATGTTTGTGCAAAAGTATGAACGATGCGGTATCCTACATACCAGTAGTTAGTAAACGTGTAGACCTAACTATTAAATTATAATTATAAGGTCAATAAACTTCCTTTTCTTTGATTTAATCTACCTGTAGGATATCTTCACTCAAATTAAAATGCGTTTAGCGAGGCAGAAACAATAAGCCCGCCCCCAAACTGCCAAGCCCGCCCCAAACTGCAAGCCCATACTAAACTGCCAAAACCCGCCCCTTTCAGACCATGGCATGAAAATCTCACTGCAGCAAAAAAGCATTTCGTCGGTAATCTAGTTTCGCGAGGACATTTAACACGGCCCGAGAGGAAAAAAGACATTTGAAGGAAAAATAGGTTTGCATTTAATATCACAACCCATTACTCGGTCTTAATTTTACATGCTCTCAGGTTTCACATTTTAATATGGCTTTTAAATTCACGCCAGCGACATTTTTCGCGACGAGTAGCCATTTGTGCGCTCTAGTTTTGGCACTGATGTGACGCTGTAGGCGGGAGTGAGCAGAGAAGCGGTACAAAACACGCATGCGCTAGTTTTTCTGAATGAAGGCGGGGCGAGCTGTCCACTTTGACGGGGCAGAAAAGCGACGTACATGCCGTCTGTTTAACAATAACGTTAGGATTTATACTCGATGGTCCTGATATACTCATTGATACATCACCGTGGAACAAGCCAGCTGTCAGTATATCTGATATATTACACCTAATGTCAGCCACACACTTTCGCTGTTCAGTATTGTAACTGCGAAAGTGTTTCTCCACTTGAAATTTTACAATATTTGTCACATATTATGAATACCTCATGTAACTAAAGCGCATTTTTATTTTCCTACTTCTAGATTTGAGTTGATATTTATAGTTTATTTGGAGATGGATATTCTATGGTATGCCGTCTTGGTACTCTGTAGAAACTGGAAGAAATGTAGAAACTGTAGAAACTGTTTTATGTCTCTGTATACTTCAGAGGTTGACTGATACAGGTTGTTCTATAGCCAATGCAGATGCCGATGTTTTAGAAAGTCAGAATCGTAACTACTGATTTCTTTAGGCGATAATTGGACGTTTTACCCTCTGTCTGTTCAAGCGCTGAAAGGCGCGCAAAGCTCTTTCTGCCCAACAGATTCAAATGGATCAACATAGAGTTACATTTCATTTAATAGTTCTTGGAGATGGTACCTTGCTCAGGGCTACCTCAGTGGTGCCTTTACCAAACCGGTGTCTCGGGGGCCTAACTGTTACACTACAAACTACCAAAACTAAGTGAACAGGTTTGTTACTGAGGTGTGAGGGAGTAGTATTTATTGAACAGATACAATGATGAAGGGAGTCAGTGTGAGGTTGTGTGGTTTTACTGCAGCAATACAATGCATTCTTTAGTACACATGCCTTTTCTAATCTAAATATAACTTTGTTTATACCAACTGAACGGAACCATTTCAATGGTGAGTTGATATTAATTAAATCTGCCAACTGTTTTGTATTAAAGTTCTTGTGCTGGAGTAATACAATACAACGCCTAAGCAAGGAGATGTTTCTGTCAAGTGCAGTTTTTTGGTATATAAGCGTGTATTTGTTTATTTGGGGCTGTATATGACCTCGTCAAATCACAATTTATTCAACATTTTGCATGATTATGATTAATGAACAATTGCCTTTACATTTTATGACTCCATTGATCACTGCCAAGTTTGGTATTGTGAATATGCTCTTAATACTGGGACATTATTTTCTAATGAAATTCAACCATTAATTTGAGCATATTCACAGTACCTACCTAAACACAACTTGGTGTGTGTCATTTTCTTATGAATTAGGCGTTTTACAAGAACATTTCATACAACAAATTGCTCAATGGCATCAAAAAATAAGATTTTGATGATTTAAGGAAATCATACACCGATGTCTGTGGACAGAACTGAAATTCATGACAACAGTATGTTCTTAAAAGGGACCGGACATAGACACACTGTGGAAGAAGTTCTGGGATAAAGTCAAATGAACGATTCTAAGACAAAAGATCAAAAGACATAATCAAAAGATCCAAATTTAGAAATTAAAAGTTAACAGGTTAAGTTAAAGAATCTTACAGTCAGCTAAAAACCA
>JAVGVS010000049.1:604128-956628 GCA_032718565.1 Distichodus sexfasciatus
ACGATCAACAAGCCCATAGCATCGATTCAAAATGAAAACACATCACACTGTTACGTGATTTTTATATTTAACTTTTTATTAAAAGCATAGTTTTTCATTGAAGTGTGTGGCTAAGCTTTGGAATAAATGTCATGACATTTTAGTTGCTTTTTGTGATTTAAAGTGAATAGAAATTATTTTGTTAAAACAGCGTGTAGCTTCTCAGTCGAATAATCGAAAGGAAATTGTAGCAGACTTTGTGATAGCAGCAGATTTTGAATCGTTGTTCAGTGAATTGAAATAAAATTGTATTTTGATGAAACTTGACTTAAATCCCTAATTAAAGGGCCAGGAAATACCATTTATTTCATTTTACTAGAAGCACCACATAGTCCTGAAATTTGGTAAGTTAACAAAGTTCTGAAAGTGGAAAACACAAACACACCAACTTTATTTATTCTCAATGTTTTATTATCATATCTGAGGTCCTTCTTTTGTTATTTCAAGACTTTGCACAGAAGTTGCAAAATATAAACAGTATTTTCAGTCATAAATACTTATCAAAATCCTATTGCAACCTGAGCGGGACTAGAATCCAATTTCACACAGCTCAACTTTTTTTTCTGGAAACCACGTTCCAGAGAATCCCTTCAAAAATGACCTTCTCACACAGTAATTAAAACACACAGCTCTCTCCACTTGACACTCTGCTGACGATTTATATAAAAGAAATCATACCTGTCAGGATTATGCTAGTGAGTATATTATTGGAATCTATCAGGTTAACACTGCTTAAGAGTAAATGTGTTTTTTTATTTAACCCTGTTATAATTATCATCTAATCAACATTTCTTACATGTACCCTTATTTGATCTGGCCTTTAACACTTTTTAATTCAATGATTTATTATACACCCTTCAAATATCCTATAGCAAGTCTGTGATATATAAAAAAACAGCACAAATTCCCATATTGTATCACTCTTTGACCGTTTGGGGTCGTTTTGCTGGCAACGACAAAATTCATGCTGTAATAATTTCATTCATTCATTATCTGAACCGCTCAATCCCTATCAGGGGTCGCGGGGAGCCGGAGCCTATACCGGGAACTACGGGCGCAGGGTAGGGGCTGTAATCATTGTTTTCTCATAAAAGACAATGTTCAGCGAAGTCACACGGTAACCTTTTTTCATTGTTTCTATTGTTCGGATTGCGTTGCTCATAGCTCCAGTTCCAACTCCACGTCTGCGGACAGCTTAGCATCTGGTTACTAACACCTTCATATTACAACATGGTTTTTGAGGTAGCCAACCGTGACCGCAAAGGGCTTAGCCGAGCTCAGATATTAGACCTATCACATCATTTCTTTTTAAGTTTTCAAAAGCAATATAAAAAAAAAATAACCTCCCTTTCCTATCATGTACATTATACAACAAACACTGCTACAGCTTAGCAGCAGGACCCACAAATGACAGCTGAAAGTTGTGTTGTTTTACAGTGAACAACCACCACAGAACAGGAGCACAGCAGACACTATGGGCGGATTTGCAAGTCCCGGAAGACCCGAGTTCTCGGCGTTCTCAGCTTCCGTTCTGGTTAGACTGGAGGTACTCGTTGTAGAGCTTCTCCTGAGCTTCGTAAAGTTTGCGAAGCTTTTTGGTCTGTCCCTTGCTAAGCTCCTTCCCTTCTGCGTCATGGGTGGGAAAACCCTGTGCACAAATACAGATATTTGAAAAAGCATTTTTAAATACTTTTATGCAGATTTTGGTATACAAATATATTTTACAATTCTTTTTCCAGCTTTTTTTTTTTTTTTACAAAATAAAGAATGCACCCAATGCTTACCACGTCATCAAAACTAGAATATTTGTCCGTTTCCGAGCGAAACATTTCACTCGGGGGAATCTTCATCTTGGCCAGTTTGGCCATCTAGCAGACATAACAAAAAGGGGTTAATGACACTAGACACAAAGGGGTGACCGGTTATCAGCCAGGCCGTTTATTGGGGGCCGATATTAAGCATTTTGCAGATTATCAGTAGCAGTGTTTAATTTTGGCCACCACCAATATTAAGTAAGTGCGCTACTGTGGCCGTCTCTGTGCCGTTTGCTCTTGACTTGCTGCTTCATTTAATGTCCTGCCCCATCAGTCTCCGATTGGCTACAGTAGTAGTAGTAGTAGTAGTACGAGTAGTAGCCAATGATCAGTGAAGCCTTGTTGTCACTCACATCACACTCACACACCAGCACATCGTGAAGCTCCGAGAAGGAGAAGAGGAGAGATTCAGCTGAGCGTGGTGTTTGTAAAATGTTACATTTTGTAAGAGATTTTCTTTTTTTGCATATCGGTACCAAATACCAGTTATCAGCCCCGTTAACAAGCAATAATTGGTATTGATATTGTCCTTGAAAGACCAGTCGACCTCTACTTGACACTTTTATCTAAATTTTAAATTCTGTGAAGCATTCAGTGAAGAAATTTCCTCACAAACAAACATTCTGAAGGAAAATGATATGTTTGAGGAGAGGGTGTGGGCTACACCAAATGTTCTCACCTCCTGCTCCTGTTTTTTTCTGGCCGCTTCCTCCTTCTTCCTCTTCTTTTCCTCTTCCATCTATCAGTGATGTTCATTAAACAGTTAGAAACAGGATGGACATCCCATTACACCTTTATTTAGGATGATTTCCTCTGCATTATTCATTCTTGATGGGGCTTTGTGGTTGCAATCCAAAACCAACATAACCATAGAGTGTAAGATGAGCCCCTGCTGACTGTCATACACACACTCTAAAGGCTCTAATACATTTTTCATGATCTCGGCTTGATCTCAGGGCGTAAGCAGTCTGCTTATTTGACCTGACCAGAAAGTAGGTCTGTTCAATAAGGGAGAATATATGGACGGTGATCTAAAATGTAATTATCTCAGTGGATGGAGTACAGTTTGCAGCTCATTTAAATGTACACGATGACTATAAACAGGATAAAAAGACTTTTTATTATAAACAACATCATTTTTCCATGTTCCTGAAGATTTTCAAATTTTTTTTCTTTTAATATTAATTTTATAGAGGTCAATATGACACAGCGTACGAATCAAACATAGGCAAGTTAGCAACAACAGAACTTGACAGCGTTTATTATAAGTGTGTAAGAATTATGACATATACAGTATCTGGCCTGATGGTATATTACTATATGTTTCCAGTCACTTTTTACATTATTAGCTTTTTACCTGCATTCTCTGATCAATAAAAGGCTTATTTGAACGTAGTTTAAACAAATACTCATATGTGATATCAAGAGTAAACGTAATGTAGAACATTTATATAAAAACAACCTCATGAAACATCAAAATAAAGCAATTCAGATAATGAATGAATGATTCTTCTACTCAAATTATAAATCAATTCTAATAATAAAACAAGAGCTTGTTTACCTTTTTCTTTTCTTCTCTCTCCTTCAGTAAAGTCTCTCTGTCCACCAGCTTCACCACTGTCCGAAGCCCTTTAAAAAGTGGACAATAAAACAACATTAAAAACACCATTTACTCCACAACAGCTTCTAAAACTCAAATTCTTTAATATCACCATGATCAATTCTAGATTACTGGATACTGCTATAAATCACCAAAACACAGTTACTCTGTTACACTGAACTTATGTAGAAAAACTCTCTACAATCAGGAAAAAATAACTGCTGTTTGTTTGCATGGAAATGGAAGCTTATTGCATACACTCACCTAAAGAAAAAGAAGCATATATTCTTTCCTGATATTAATGATTAATGATATTAATGAAGTAGAAGGGCAAACTGCAACCTCTTAAACCTACACAGCTCCCAACAAAATGGTTCCAAGCATTATGTCTTGGAGGAAACGTTTACAGTGAAACAATGTTTTTACCACTTATTTTCTGTTGTTAAGCAAAGGAAAGTTGTTGAAAGAACATAGATATAAATTAAATTATAAGTCAAATACAAGTTTTTAATAGAGCATGAAAAGAGTATATCAGAGTTCATAACTTTTTCTTCTTCTTTTTTTCTTAAACATGTTAAGTAAATATTATACTACTGTAGAACTGAAAAAACTAATATTTTGCATGCAATAAAATTTGAAGAGTGCTCTCCACCATTTGTAGATCCAGTTCTTTGCCAATTTGTAATTAAGAAAATGTTGCTGAATGCTAGAATCTTTGTCTAAACTGCAAAAGTGAGTTTTCAGAATGAAGTTAGTGAATGCAGCCCACTGACCCCAAAATCACGCTCATAAAGGAACTCAAATGGTGAGCAAACTGTACATTTATTTGTTACTTAAGAATACTGAGTGTATTTTTAGTCATATTAAGTAGGCAACATGCAAATCTAAGGCTTTATTTATTTGTGGTAGTTGGTAGCATAACAGTTAAGGAGCTTGCCCTGTGATCAGAAGGTCATCGGTTCAAGTCCCGGACCAGTAAAGGTACCACTGAGGTACTCATGAGTGTGGTACCGTCCTCAAGCACTGCTGCTAGGGTGCTGCTAAACAACCACTGCTCCTTCACGGATGGGTCAAATGTAGAGGTCACATTTCGTTGTGGTGCATTGTGTGCTGTGCTGCGTTCATAATGACCAATAATCCCTCACTCAATCACCTTCATGATCTTCCAAACGGACTCCAAGCTCCGGCAGAATGTCGTCCCTGACTGCGTCACACAGCTGCAGAACTTCTGTGACTGTAATGAAGTAACATGCCATTACATGACGAAGACGGGTTGCCATTCACAGGAAATAAGACAAAAATGTACCTTTTTGTTCCCTTGCTATTTTCCTGACGTCTTCCCTAAAGTCTGAGAGCACCTTCAAATAGGGCATGACTGTAGTTTCTAACTGCAGAACACAACAAGAACATCCCATCGAAATCCATGAAGATAAACAGCGTATTACACCCTACAGTTAAACATTATATATTTGGCATTAAGTATAATATGAGCATTAAGATATCTGCTGGATATTTGTGTTATCGGGACAAAACGTTTACTTACATCGGCATTTTGGCCATTTTTTCCTACAGGGAATCCAATGGGTTCCGTTCCTTCAATTGCTCCGAAAATCTGTAAGAAACCACAGAAGCAACTTTAGAAAAGTTAGTTTTAAGCCATCGTCTTTCTCACTGGGTCATCAGGGTTGTTCTGCAAGGCACAATGACCAAGTTCAATTAGAGATAATACATTAGGGGTGTAACTATTCATCAATCTTCATCAATTCAATGAGCAACAAGCCCATAGCACTGATCCAAAATGAAAGCATCTATCAGACATCATACATACTGTAACATTTCTGGTCGAGCAAGCTGGTTTCGTCAAAACGTAAAGAAAAGTGAAATAACACAGACCACTGTGGGCCGTAGCTCAGGAATAAAAAGTCAAATAGAGGTGTGAACCTTCACCGGTCTCACGATTCATTTCGATTGCGATTATCAGGTCAACATTTTGATTCGATACAACATCTTGACGCAGCACAATGCATCCCATCAATTTTTTTAATATTACTTCACATTGCACGCAGATTTGGCATGGATCACAGATCAGACAACTTTAGTTACTATCAGGACTATTATCTGGAAAGGTTTTGAAAAATAAGTTGAATGTAATATTTTTTAAATGGGGCGGCACGGTGGCGTAGTGGTCAGAGCTGCCGCCTCACAACGAGAAGGTCCTGGGTTCGAACCCCCGGGGACGACTGTAGGGCCCCTCTGTGTGGAGGCCCCCGTGCCCGCGTGGGTTTCCTCCCACACTCCAAAGGCATGCGTTATAGGTTAACTGGCGACTCTAAATTGGCCCTGTTATGTGTGAACGTGCGTGTGACTGTGTGTGCCCTGCGGTGTGTTGGCGCCTGCCCAGTGCTGGTCCCCGCCTTGCGCCCCAAAGTTGCCGGGATAGGCTCCGGTCCCCCCGCGACCCCAGCTGGGATTAAGCGGTTTGGAAGATGAATGAATTTTTAAAAAGTGATTTCAGTAGTGGAAGTGGATTGCATGTCACAGACAACCTGCAATGTCGCCGCATTGGGAGGGCCAGTTGAAAACCGCCCATATACAGTAATTGATCATGGTCTGCCACTGGATCCACACAGAATCGTCCACATATGCCTCACGATGCATCGAATATGTAATTCATTTCAACATCCCTAATGCCAAATGACACTTAAGTTGTTTTTAGTGATTTGATATGAATGGAATAGACTATGTAAATCAGCTTATGATATCGTCTCATATCAATCCCTTGCTCTTGAGCGGAATCACATTGCGGCAGAGTTGGTGATCTCGGGAGACCTCGAATCATTGTTAACTGAACTGATAAAATAGCATATTGTGATGAAACTTGTGATCCTATAAAACTGGTCTTTTTTTTTAAATGGTCAAATGGTGCACCATTTAAATCCATTGCACCTTATTGTATATAAGTCATAGTTTATAGTTGATTTTCTGTTTATCTCCCTATTTTTAAGTTATTTTAAGGTTCTATTGTTCTCCTTGTTATTTTTATTATTTTATTTTTACATTTTTGCCTTAATTGCATGGTCAAAGAGCGGATCAGGATACATTTCACTGCATGTTGTACCTGTATAATTTGCATGTGACAAACAAAGAATCGTGAATCCTGAAACATTCAACCACAACAGAGTTTCATTACAAGTTGTCTTGTACAGTAGAACCCTAGCAGAATTGGCAGTGACTAAATGTGAAATAAACATAAATATTGGCACAAATATTTAGCATTTGTATGGTTTTCAGTATTGATCATTTTTTAAATCAATATGTTTATAAAATAAATGCACTACCTTGGCTCTGATGCAACTGCCTCTCTCTCTGTCTGGTCCCAACTGGGATCTAGAGGAATAGCCCACTCACCACACTGCCTATGACTTGTTAGACGTCACAAGTTTAAGCCCATCAACACAGGTTTTGTGTTGGAGTATCTGTTCAATTAATCCATTTTACACCAATTTTTAGGGATGCACGATGATATCGGAATCGTATCAGAATCACCTGATAACTGATTTTTTTTTTGTCCAATGTCCAAGGTTTTTCTGTCTTAAAGGGTATGGTGTTAAAATTGAGCTCAAATTCTGAGCATGCAGTGGAATATTTGCAAGCAAAATCTCTTGTCTTTACGTGCTAAATTCTGCCTGCATGTGCGCTCGAGGTACTCTCCCCTGCCCACATCACACGTGACTGGCTGAGCTACGTGAATTTGCAAGTCAAAGTTTGCTTGTAAGAGAACTTGCTGAAACGTGCTCACTGTGCTATTGGAGACACAGAATCTTATTTTTGGGTCATGTACCTTTAAAACTGACGAAGCTCTTAATTTTATTTTTGCTGCGACACCTTTAGACTGTGATATTAAAAGATCAGCGATCACTCAAATCCTCTGAAAGTCTTCGGTTTGCGTTGTGCCGTCTGCCATCTCACCTTGAACATGTTGGTCAGGTAGCAAGCAATGCTCTGGAGCAGCATCCTGTTGGGCAGCAGTTTGGCACTCTTCCTGGCAGCCATGTAGGCGTTGCTCTGCCCAACCAGAGACCTCATTTCCTCCAGCGCAGAGCGAGTGTCGATGTTATCGCACAGTGCCTCGTGGACCGCCTCCTTCTTCTCATAGAAACTGCACAGAAACACAGGAACTTTCAGATCTCTGAATAAAAAAGCTTGGGGTGATCTCATCAAAACGGATTTCACTTTACAATGCTTGTGTGTAAATGGATTTTAGGCCTAAGTACCAGCACTGATTTTAGACCTTTGAGGACTGACCTCTTGTTAAGTTCAATCTCTTCTGCCTCCCATCTCTCAAACTGACCCGTGATGTCGGTGGGAGTGCGGAGGATGTCCTTAACGTTCAAGAAGAACTCCTACTGACAGAGAGTTGTGTTAGAAATAAAATACACATATGCAGAAACACAAAGATCTATCAAAGAGTCAGGTGAAATATATACACATTTTTTTCCCTCAATAATTAACCAGATTTAACAATTTCACTTTCTGGTTGCAGTTTTTACTAAGCATCGGACGATTATCGGGGCCAAAACTAGGCATTTAGCCGATTATAATATACAAATATAATACATTTAGTGTAAATATAGTGGAACTTTTGAAGCTAAATACTGTGTCTGTGCGTGTTCAACTCACACACATGCCCAAAACACTCCACGCACGCTGAGATCTATGGAACACCAAAGATGCCACAATTCACCTATATTTTTACGCAACTGACAGTAAAACATTTTTTACGCTGTTTTATTCAATAAAAACACAGTTTCTTGCAGCATCCTATGACTTGTGGTCAAACGCTGCTAAAATGGCTGTTAAAGGCTGCACTTTTTACTGGGCTCCAGTAATGTGTCTTTACGGCAGATAGTGGCACCTCTGGCGCTCCACAGATCTGAGCATGGGGCCAGGAAGATCTGAGTGCGAGTGTATGAGCGCACACAGACACAAGATTCCACTGGCAAAAGTTCATCTGCACGCTCAGGCAGAAATATAACGCCATAGTGGTGATTACTTCAAACCTTCATCCAAACCATGAAAAAATATTGCCGTAAACAGTGTATTTTGCGACACCACAAAATATACAATAGCGTATGGAATGAAATGACAGATGTTTTAATTTCATCATCCAATATACTATGTCATATTGCACAGCCCTGGTTATGTCTGCTCACATGATAACACACACACACTGTCCATTTATTGCCACCGAAAAATGCATTTACTCTGAAGTGATCAAGATCGTTTGTGCAACCCTAGTCTATGGAATAGTACACAAAGGGTGCCTCTGACAACGACAGTAAAATAACTCACGTTCATGAACTTCTCGTACTGAATCGCAGACTCCATCGTGTTGCTGGAATAGTCTAGTGTGTCCTTCCAGGAGTGCATCAGGAACGCCAAACGCAGCTGCCTTGCTGTAAAGAAGCACAACTCACTTCAGCACAACATTCCATATTTTAAAAATAAGTTCTGGCTTTAAGTGTATGTACAGAAAGATATTCTATAAAATGTAAAAGAGTCTCTCCCTAATTTCAATTATGTTTACTCCAGAGTAGACGCTCTACAGCGGCCCCCAGCGGTTAAGTCTTACATCAAATAGCCCTCACAGTGACCACAACATATGATCTACAAATCCAGCAAATCCACGACCAGATCAACTCTGTGGCATATTTGCAATAAAAGCTGTAGTCTCTCTACCTGTGTGTTTAGCGAGGGCATCCTTAATGGTGATGAAGTTCTTGAGAGACTTGGACATCTTGCAGCCGGCGATGGTTAGGTGTCCCGTGTGTAGGAAATACCGCACCCAGTGATCGTTCTCGAAATAAGCCTGTACACACCAGAAATACAGCACATCAGCAAATGGCCTTTTGCAGCAGTGGACCACGAACAGTACTACAATGTAGGGCTGGACGATTCTGTCTAACATGTGAATCACGATTTTTCTCCATGTGAATTGAGATCACGATTTTTGTTCTTTCAGCAAAAACATTTATTGCACTTAAGTTAAAAAAAATGTGCTTTCGACCATGACTTTCAACAATAAAAAATAAACACAGCGCTTGAAAGTTTCTTGTAACTTATTTTACCTTTCAACTTACTTATTTTAGACCCTTAAAAGTAAATAATCTAAAATCTGTTGAACATAATTAATAGAACTTTAATAAATTTAAATAATTAAAAAAAATAATAAACATATAGCGCCTGTGTTTTTGAGCACTCAGTCAACTACATTGGTGTTCATTTGGCTTTTCTTCTGTCTCAGTAGGGTTTTATACCGGTTGGCTAAAAAAAGCATTACCGCCACCAAGTGTGCTGAGCGTGAATCACCATAAATTAGAAATGAGATTGAATACATGTGTGAATCAACATTCCATTAATCACGCAGCCCTACTACAACGTCCTCCTCACCTCAGACTGGGCCAGTTCGTTGTCATGATGAGGAAAGCGCAGGTCAAATCCTCCTCCGTGAATGTCCATAGATTCTCCCAATATGGAGCCAGCCATGGCTGAACACTCGATGTGCCAACCGGGTCGCCCCTTTAAAAGAGACGAAGAATGGATTATTTCATTTTAAATATAAGTTCGAAAATACACTCATTTGCCCTTGTGTGATATACTGTCCTAAAAACTGGACTAATGCATATCACACTATATTTAATCATCATTTAAAATATCTAGAAATATTTAAGTAAAAACATGTCAAATTTACTCCTACTGCAGGCAGCACAATATATCTGACTGGATCGCAGAGGTGTGAACCTTCACTGGTCTCACGGTTCGATTCAATTACGATTATCATGTCAACGATTCGATTCAAGACGATGTCTCAATGCATCATGGTGCAGGCCATCAATTTTCCTACACTTCTTCACAGATCGAGCAGCCATAGTTACTACCAGGATGTTGCTTTTAACTTGAATTTTTCTGGTGCCAGAAAATCACCAAGCAACGTCACTACCATATAACACCAGACCTAGGTATTATACGTTGGGGCGGAAAGTGAGCAGGTTCAGGAGGATAAACAACACTCACCTTCCCCCAGGGTGACTCCCAGGACGGCTCGCCAGGTTTGGAGGCTTTCCACAGGGCGAAGTCATTCTGCGAGCGTTTCTCACTCAGCCTGTCTGCTGAGATACTCAGATCTCCTGTGATAGAAGAAGGCAGATACAGCATTAGTACAGTAAGAGATAATAAAGAATTACTAAAGGTTGCACACAAACATAAATAACAGAGATGCATACCTTCGCCCTCCTGTAACGCCTTCTGGTCACCCACTGCTTCGGGCACGAGTTTGGCATATGAATGTCCTGAGGTAGCATCAAACTTTGCAGTGTCAAAGTACACGGAGCCATTGGACTCGTACCTGCCCCAAAAGAACACACATAAAGAGAAAATATTTGCATTTTCATGTTCTGTTCAGCGAGAAACGTTTCATGACTGTTCTTAGAGTAAATTTCACAACTGAAAGACAGAAAACAACTGAATTTCTAGAAAATCATCATACAAACCCATATCCATTGTCCACTACTTTCTTTACAAACTCCACAATCTCTGGAACGTATTCGCTGACCCGTGTGAGGACGTCAGGAGGAAGAACCTGTCAATCAAAACAGTTTTGCTGACCAATCCTTACATAAGCGTACTGGATACCATAATACCAATCAAACACTAAAAAGATCAAAGTATCAGGAAGCCACATTCCAACGAGGTCTACAAATGCCACGTCAGATCAGAAGTTGGAGTTTTGCTCATTAAATGGTGGTTGTGCTTTTGTTGCTTATGAGTCTTGGCTAGGTTACAGTCAGTTATGAAGTTAGGAAAGCTTTACTCACATTAAGGGCATCCATGTCCTTGTGATATTCTCCTTCCCAGTATTTTGGCAACAGGGAGAATATTGAGTTTTCAGTCACTTGGCTGCCAAACTGGGAATCCAACCAATCTGACAAAAGGTCCTTGGATTCTTCCAGCAAATCCTGAGCAATAAAAGCATTAAAGGCGTTACAAGCATTACAGCACACAGGACAAATGTTGACTTGATAATATCTAGTAGTTTACATTTAGAATTCTAAATACAGTAAACCATGGTTCTCATCAGACAGAGTACGTCTGACAAAGTAGAGATCTGACAGTGTGATTCAGACACAGAATTTCATCCCCACCTGAGCCTGGTTCTGGATGGCATCGTCTCCGGCCCCCTTCTGTACGGCCTCCTGCAGGGGGCTCAGTGCAGCCGTCACCGCCGTGTCCAGCTTCTCCAACATCTGCTTCTTATCGGGGTCTGTGGTCTCAGCCAGCTTGGCTTGGAATGGCTATAAAACATTGCAACAGCATTCAAAAGCACTTACAACGTAACACATGACAATGAAACGTTTGGTCACAGACTAAGTGCTAACAAGTATTACCTTAAGTAGCTGCTACAATCTGGCTTTAAAATGTTCCAGAGTTTTATGGATCCACACATTTCCTACTGACAATTTTTCTATAGTAAAAACAAATCTTCGTCTTGGTGTCTCACCTTTCTAGCAGTTAAGACATCCTGCAGTATTTGGGAAGCACTGGGTTTCTTTGTCCTGTATTGCTCCAGTAAGTGATTCTGCCTGGCTCTTTTAATAATCTGGAACACAGCAGTGCATCATCAAGTACCAACCGTTCATCAACATGACAGTGCACAGCATTGACATCAGCCAAAGAGATCTCTATTGCAGTTCCCGCACTATGTAGTGTACTAAGACAAATAGTGTGTGTGTGACACTCTATGTGCACTACCTCGTGCATAGAGAGCTGTTAAGCTACAACCCCGGCTATTTCCTGAGATGCATTCTACCACACAGAAAAGTATGGTAAAGGCGCCTCACCTACCATACTATTAAGTGCTGTAGTACATGGCTCGGGACACAGCCCATGTGTGAGCTCACATTCGCTAAGTGAGACAAACACGCAATTTAGTTCAAATTATCGGCCGACTCCGAAATGATTCCGATATTATTGCGCATCCCCAATCTCTAGTGTAATCAAGCTGTCTATTAACGCTATAAATACTTTTACACTAAACCATTTTAAGGCACTGAACAGCAGTGACCAAGTGTTATAAACCATTTATAATACGATAACAGACTTTATAATGGTGCAAGAAATGTTTTGACCCTTTACAAGCCCGAATGTGAGACCTAAAATCAATGACACCTGAACACTTAAAACTGGTCGGAGATCAGATCGTTAAAGCAAGACCTCACTCAGATCTACACACTGTACCTTGTCGTCAATGTCTGTGATGTTCATGCAGTAGAAGACGTCATACTTGAAATAGTTCATCAGTATTCTTCGAAGGATGTCAAAAGAAATGTAGGATCTGGCAGCAAAAGGACAACAGGTCGGCACAGGTCAGTCAAAACGGACATTCTAGCAAAAACCCTTCCCACAGAATCAAGAAAGGATCAGAGGCTTGGACAGAACTGCTCTACTTCCAATTTGGTGTCCCAGAGTAATGGAGTTTAACCCCCTGTGTAGCAGGAAACACGTCAGATAGGAAGCCACTTCATGTTCAGTTTCCTCACTGGCTCCTACTTGACGTAGTGTAAAATCAATTTTTTCATAAGAGGCAAAAGTGTCATTACTTGAGCTCTGAAATTGTTTCCACTGGCTCAGGCACAAAGTCAATAAGGCAATACGACCTCAAATCAATATCAAGATTAACTGAACAATTTACATTTACATTTATGACATTTAGTAGAGGCTCTCATCCAGTCCAGAACACAGAGACTGTCTTCCCAGAGCAACCCGAGGCTAAGCGTCTAGCTCAGGGAGCCAATTTATCACGATTATTGAACAATCATGCTGTTTTGTCCTCAAAGCTCACTGACAAAGTCTGTACCGTAAATATTAAACTGTTAAAGCTGAAGTATTTTTAGTGCATATCGTTGTGATTTTAAAATGACTACAGGAAGCACATATAGTACATGAACATACATGAACAGATTTCTAACAGAATCTTTAAAATAATTTCAGTAACCATCATTGGAGAGATAACGTCGATTAGAGGCTCTGAATGTCAGTTTCAATTCAATTTCAATGAACTGACCAGCCCTGATGCACCACGTCAGAAAAGGAAGCCACTTCACATACGGTTTCCTGCTCTATTCTTAACGGCTCCCTTCTTGACATCTAGTGTGTGTTACAGAATGTTAAAATCCACTTTTTCCAGGAGAGTCATCTCAGACCCAGCCTAACTCACTGGTCAAGTAAAACAACCTTTTTCTACAACATGGGACAAGAAGGCTTTTGTAACACCATGATTTATCAAATAAGCGATCTGGATTTTATACCTTCACAAAAGTCTGTTTAAAGGTAAACAGGGTTCAGAGAGTTTGACCGTTAAAGCTCATGAATGCATACTTTAGCCTTCTATAGAAACACCACAAAGGACACAGTGAAGACCATTCCAAATGACAGGCGCAAGGCATTATGGGCAAACACACTGAGCTCCTGTTATAAAGGGGGATGAATGAGAGTACGAGCCATACCTGGCATGACCCATGTGGGAAGCATCGTAGACAGTGGGGCCACAGCAGTACCACAACACCCTGTTCCCATGCTGCGGCACAAACACCTCCTAAAACAGAAAATGACACCTATGTGTTAGCACGTATAGAACACTAAGATGTGCTAAAGGTGTAATGATACATCATTCTACTCTGACACATCGATTCAACAATCAACGGACCTGGGAGGAGCTTACATTCTCACCCCATAAGACTTCCTGAACAGGACATGACACTACTACTTACTACCTGTTTGAACCAGGACTTAACCTGTTAAGCAATCTTTTAATTTGGACAGTCTTAAGATCGCTCAGGGTACACTGCACTATATGTTGTACTTGTATAACTATGTAAGTGACGATAATTTATGTTTACTACTTCATAATAAATAGGAGCTCTGTTTTTATTAAATGAAAATGTCTTTAATTGAAATGTCTCTTTGAGCTTATGAATGAAATGTCAAATGAAATTTTAGTTGCTTTTCAGAATTTGATATGAATGGAAGTGATTGTGTTAAATCAGCATATGATATTGTCTCATATTGATCGCTGCTGAACTGAGTCTAATCGAAATCATATCATAGCAGAGTCTGTGATACTGGCAGACATTGAATCGTTGTCCAGCGAATCAATATATAATATCTTCTCATGATTAACTTGTGATTTATACCCATATTTTTGTATCAGATTTTATAATACAAAACCAAAAAGTAGTAAGCTATGGAATTCTAACTGGACTCAAAATTTCACACTGCAGTCTTGGATTTAGAAATTAAAGAAAAAGTTATTTTATCTTTTAGACACACCTTGGATCGAGTCAGGCTGTTGTAAAGTTTGAGCTTTGAAAGTTCTGTTCCGTTTGGTGGAGACCAGGGAGGCTGCACCCGCTTTCCCTTTGCTGCAAGTCAGAATTTATAGTAAATGTTTATTAATGAAAAAACAAGGTTTAGCATCCAACAACTGTATAAAAGTAAAAATAAATACAAATGATTAAGGCGAGTGGACAGACATAGGCTCAGCATATAATCTATACACTGATTATGAGGTGTCAATGGCAGATGGCAGAGATTTTGTGATCTTCTCACAAGCAAAACTCAGACGCGCAAAAGAAAAGCGAAATGGAAACCAAACGTGGGATGACGCAACATTGCTGTTGAAATAGAAGCAACATGAATGTAACAAACTACATTGTGGGGGATCAGATCGCTTGATAAATCACATCACATTCTAATTTATTCTGCAACAAGCCTCCCAAGCATGAGGAACCTTCACTAGTCCGAGCCCAGAAAAGAAACTAACCCAACAATTACATCCTATCACCACCTACACCAGCACTGTGTCTAGAGGATGGAAAGATTTTCTCTTTCTGCTTTTCTCCCTCTCTCTCTCTCTCCCTCCCTGTCTACTCACTGCTGTCGTCTGGGGCCTGGCCGTCAGTTTGGGGCTGCAGGGCGGCTATGTGCCTGTACCAGCGCAGGGTGTGCACGTGCCGGGGGCCGGGGGGCTGGCGGAAAAGCGCGAAAGCTTCCGCGTCGGCCTTGGAGGGCCCGTAGCCGGCCAGGTAACTGCGGCTGCTCAGGTACACGTTCAGAGCCTCTGCCCTGCAGGCGTCCTCGCTTATTCGCAGCAAGAAGCCATAGTCAAAGGCTGGGAAGAAAAGAGGGGCAAACACACATTCATATACACACACACACACAGCAAACATACACACAAAGTAGAGAAAGAAAGACTCAGTGGCTTCTGGGCTGGGAATGACTTAAGTAGCCTTGACACAAAAAAGGTGGTGAGATGAGACGCAAAAACAGAGAACGAGGAAGAGGATCAGTTTTAAGGTCGGGCAGTTTCAAGGTCCAGGGAGAGCCGGTGTCCAGTAGGATTTTCATCACACAGAGTCTAAGTAAGAGCTGTACAATATATGGTTTCGACTTGGGCTAATCTTAAAAACTTTTACAATTATTCTTATTGTTTTCAGAGCGATATTCAAGACATTTGGTAAAATAATCCTGTATTTCGGACTATTTGACTATATCCAGCCTAATATTTCATATTTAAATCAATGATCATGTTCATGACCCTGTAGTCACTATGCACTTATGATCTTAATAGCTGAAAGTATTAAAGCCACACTGACACTGACACTAGCACAAACATTTACCGCACACAAATAAAAATACAAATGTATTGGACAAAATATTTATATTAATATCTATGATCATGTAAACAATAAAAGAAAAATCAATCATGCATTCATGACATTGCAAACCAATTATTAAGAATAATTAGAGAATATTACAATAAGAAAACAATAATAACACATACATTTAGGCAACACAAACGTAAGCCACATAAAATTAAATATGAACATTTTATATATTAATTTATATGTTTATGCATGATGTTCATCATCCTGTGGAGAATAAAATCATGCAGATTAATCCTGTGGTTATGACCTTAATATTGTCGACAGCATTAAAGCCACACTGACACTTCCACCAGCACACATATTTAAGCCACATAAAGGATTATATGCACATATTATCCTAAATATTAATGTCAATGACGATGATCATAAGGACTAAGATTAATTTGGCACGTTAGAAGAATTAATAGATCGGCACTGTCACTGACACCTGCATAAATATTTAAGAACATATAAACACATGGAGCTAAATATGTGTATTTAATATCCATGGTGATGTTGAAGATTGTCAAAGGCTTGCAGAAGTGCTTCCTGTGTGAGATATGAAGGCATCTGGCCGCCATGCGGAGGATGAGATTAATTTTCAGCTTCTGCTGACTGTCAAACGCGATCTTTTGCCCCGTCGCCACGGTAACGTTCACGGCTAAAGGCTTTTCTGTTGTTTTCTGTCAGAACGCGGAGCGGCGAGTGAGCCCAGCTGTGCCGCGCTCCGCCTGACCGGGACCGGCGCGTCCCCGCGTTCGGACAACAATACCGGCAGCTCCGCGTACCCGAAGCCCAACGTTAACTCGCGACGTGTTCATCGGCGAGCTTTAATTACCTTGTTCTCCAGAGCTGGCCATTTTTCTCACCGCAGTCCCACTAATCTGATGCAACAATAACGTGTCCGGAAAAGCGAGCAGCCCGTAGCCGAACCCACTAAACCAACACGTCACCACAAGCCCCGCCCACACAGACCCGCCAGCCACGTCCCGGAAGTGAAAATTAGGGCCGGAACATGCGATTTGTATATCGTTATAATGTTAAAGAATGCCGTGCGTATGAGATAAAGATCGCACAAGTACGCAAACACGGCTTTTGTTTTGTTTTTCTAAATAAAAGTTGCAAAATTATCGGATTCATTCATACAACTCCTCTTTTCATATTAAAATAATGAATTTATTTTTGAATAAAAATCTATCATTGCAATTTCCCGACAATATATATTTTTTTATATAAATACGTAAATATATGAATTAAAATTGTTACCTAATAGACACACATACGTAAAACCAGCTTCAATTTTGTGGGTTTTTAATGCAAAATAAGAGCCTCTAATTAATCAGACTCAGAAACTATATTTGATGGGGTTTTTTGTTTTTTTTGTTTGTTTGGGTTTTTTTTTACAATGCAGTGCCATCATTGCAATTTCAAAACAATTTATTCTGTATAGCTATTTATTTATACACACTCACGCGGCATTCAGAGCATTGCACGCATATGGTTTTGGCTGAATAGAGCAAAATAGACGTTAAACGGAAAATAGACGTTAGTTAAAGGAGACAATTTGGCACCAATAAAAATACGTTATTACATGTATTTATGCCATAATTAACTTAGTTAAGTTTTATTAAAGCAAAAGTGCACGACTTAGAGATCAGATTTGCTGCGCAAACGGACGCGCAAATACGTAAAACTGAAGCCCCTCGTTTAATTAATGATCATTGATATTTTAAATGTATTTTGGATTTTTCAGGTGCCATCTATTTTTAACAAAAAATGTAAAAATTATGGAATTTATACCAGCTGTAGCAAAGCTTATTTATACCATTCCCGCGGCAGACTTCTGTGACACTCGGTTAACATCGAGTCATTCCACTAGGTGGTATCAGACTGTAAACCAATTAACTGACTTATCGGAGATGCACATTCCATTGTAAGCATAAATCGCTGAGCTCGTTATTGATCTTGACAGTTCTCTAATGTTTAAGGTCAGTTGTACAATTAAAAAAATGAGTGACTGTCATAAGGGCCATAAAACTTGTCATATAGACTATTGTCATCTAAGGATTATGTAAACTTTAACACCTCATGAAACGACATCTTATGCATAAGGCCCAGAATGCCCTGAATTCCAAATGTAATTTACAGCTTAATGAAAAGTACTGCAGCTGTACAGAATATAAACCCTCTCATTAACAGTGGTAAATTAAGTTGTCACCGCTGAATTTCATGACATTTTGCTGTTACATGACATTTTTTGATCATTACTAAAAACAATTGTTCAATGGTTTTCAAATTTGAAGCCTTAACATTAGTTGAATTATAACTAATTATAATACAAGTGTTGTAGTCTGAAGTGTGAAAATTTCAAACTGAAAACAGTAATAGTAAAAACACATCTATTTGTGTAAAGAAAAATAAGAAATAAATCCATCTTGTGGTTCTAATGGTCCTGCTGCTTATTTAAACCTACATCCCTCGTGTTCCTATGGTCCAGGCTATTCCTGGCTCACATACAACAACATATGCCCTAACACTGTTTTAAAAACACTGTAGATGTTTAAAATGGCAGAGGCTTAAGTGACAGTCCTCTACATAAAAGAACAGCTGTGATTTTGTGTGTTAGGTTTTGCCTGTGATTAACTGTGTTGATTGTGTCTCATGATACCTGTCAACGTTCGTCAGTCATGTGTCAAAATTAAGTACATTCCCCTATCCTGTATCCAGTAGGCTATTGTTGTGAGCATATTCCTTTACTGCGTTTCAATTCTATATGTTTATATTTGTCCGTGAGAAATGAAAACTTTCAGGTTTAGACCTCCCAGGTATCTATCCCTTCTTCCGTACTTAGCAAGATTGCATCCTTCTCAGGTCAGGCCACATGGCCTGACTTCATTCCAGCTCATTACAATTTAGCCTCATCTGATCCTCCTGGAATTACACCCACTTACAAGGTGAGGCCCAGCTGCGAGTGTCAGGGGTAAAATATAGACATTGCACAAGATGAGTAGTATTTACTGGGAAGTATTGTTTAGGTGGTGCTTGGAACAAGGAACTGATAAACAAAAATAAAACATTAAGTGGGGGAGAGTCGGAATAAACCAGTGGATCAGAGCAGGTCCAGAAGGACACTGATGCAGTTCCATTACAGCGGTTTCATTACTGCTTATTCCATAATTAGGGAATTTGGTTTGGCTAAATGATGCATTTCACCTAGATAATTGTATAGAACGTAGAATAGAATGTATAGAACCTTTTTTTAAAATCTGATTTTCATGTACAAATTGAGAGAATTACAGCAGCCAGATTATAATGGCTGTGCTATCTGAGTTAATGGCAGGTGAGAATGATAATGAGAAACAGGTGAGAGAGAACATCAGGCAGTGGGGGCTGTCTATTTTAAGCATAGGTCTACTGTGAGACGACAAACATTAACGATAAACAAGGCAATTTCAATTAATGAACAAATTCAACAACAAATGTATTTTGCAATAACAAGTTACAAAGAATGTTTAAAAGTGTGCCTGTTCACGGACGCGGGAGTGAAGTTGCTAACGCCACCGCTCGATCGCGTTATTGATGGTGTAATTTACTAATATACATTTTAATTCTGAATGCAAAAGTGAACAACTTTAAAAAAAAGTGACTGGGATTTGGCGATATTATACAGAGTCAAACAGAACATTCAAAGACTTTTTCTGCTCATTTATGCCTAGTCAAGAGTGACTTGCGCCTCACAGTGTTCAATATAAAAGTTGTGAGGCACATTTTTGGAAATTAAACGATGAAAATTGAACTAGATATAAGAATACTTGTAAACACCACCCAAAATCGCCTTGATTGTCCACGTTAAATTGGTCGTGCGCTCTTTTTGACCCCTTCTGCCCAAGTGAGGACGTGAGTTGTGTCATGGAGCTGGAAAGTGTGAGAGACTCCGTAGTCAGAGACTAAATTTAAGCTCCCCTCTGCTGTTGTCAGCTCCCTCCTGTCCCTCCTGTCCTCCCCTCCCTCATCTCTTCACCTCCACTCACCCCTGGCCCCTGGTCCTGTCATCGGAAGGAGGTGTGAGGAGAGAGGCTAGAAATATGGCACAGGTACTTGGAATGATCAGATTAGGATGAGGGTGTGGTGTGGTCGTTCGTGTAAGTGTTGATTATTTTAGAGACGTAGATGTACGTGTTCATTATCTTCTAGAAGGGGAAGGGGTTGGGGCTAATCAGGGAGGGAGGGAGGGAGGGATGGAGGCTCTAATAAAAGAGGAGGGTGGGACGCATTCACAGAACTTGCTTGTCTGAACCCATAGAGAACACTTCAGCAGGAAAAGCAGGATGCCCGAGCCAACTAAAAAAACAGGTAATAGCATTTCTGTAGTATTTACATAATTTGTTAAAGACATTACATTTCACAGAGCTCAAAGTGTAGGTAGATTTCATAAAAGGCATACAGTAAAATGTAGAACACTCACACAGTAACATTGTCCTTAATGTCTCTGCTGAGATGGACTTGTTCGCATTTGAGACATTACATTCAAATAGTTATTTATATTTATATATATATATATATATATATATATATATATATATATATATATATATATATATATATATATATATATATATATATAATCGCATGAGTTTATTTGTATTTACAGGACAGTGACAAGATAACAAAACCAACTTATGTCCTAAAGAAAAGAATATCTTGGTTAAACAGATCATTTTAGAAAAATGAATCCATTTGATTTCAATATTAATCTACAGTAGTTTCCTTCGTTGTACTAACTGGGTGTTAAGATGATAAGTGCCACTTTTGAATTGATTTATAAACACATGGCTGTGCTGAAACTCAGAAACTGGCCACAACTTCCACAATGCCCAGATAATTTATTTCTAACCTTAAGAATTACTGTCATCTAGGCTGTAAATTTGTTACTACCTCAGTAGGACTCAATATCCAGGCCAATGCTTAATTTAGCTGCTATAAAATTACCATTGCCAAATTACCATCACACTTGTATTGTGTCTGAAAAAAGTAGACAGATAAAACTAATGACGGTACTTTTAAATATCATTTATATACATGTATCCATCTATGTGCCGGTATGTAACATGACATGCAATAAAAATACTTTTTCAATTTTAGCATATATATGCATACAGTCTAGATTTCAAGCAAGCTGATGTGTGGCCATGACTTTCACAACTGTGCCCCGCGTTTCAAATAGTGCAGGAAAACACTGTGCAGTTGGTGAAGTCTTGCCCAGGCACTCATTTTGGCATGTTGTTTGATCCTCATCACATTCAGCTCTTGCAAATCTCTGCTTGTTCTAGTTTGTAAAAGAGCAACACTTAACGTCCCATTGCATTCCCAGAGTAAACTTTACCAAATAACTTATATGGAACCAGTTATCCTTCCATGTTTTCACCCAGGACAATGGCCTTGTTTAGTACCGTATTGCCACCGGAAGGATTCTCTACCACTTGATGGGCCATTGTTAGGCTACTTGTGTTAAGACCTGCACTATTTGAACCACGCTAACTGTCAGTTTCACTGATCCGACTAAGTAATTTGGAATTAGCGATAAGAGCTTTCTCTCTCTCCCGGTCCAGAGGTTATATTTTCTTTCCTGCCATGAACACCAGGCCTGGACCCACTCTGGATTTTTTGAAAACTGTACTCACCCAGAACATTCCAAGCCATTTTCTGCTCTTTTCTATCAAGTTTAGAGTGACCATTTCCACTAGAACTGTTTGCTCCATACTACAGAGGTCAAATTTGATGTCACAACCAATTGTGCTGGGGTATATGTGAAACATAATACGTCCACATGGCTTAGATGTATTATGCATCCATCATCACCGACTTTAAATCCTCTTGGGCACAAGCTATCCCCTGTCCATTTTTCTTCACTTTGGACTCTGGTAACTGATAAGTGTCTGCCAGTCTCATTCCTGTGCTTACATTTTTCATTGTCTCATACAATTTTTTGAAAATACCATGATGTCTGCATAAAAGGTCTTTGAGAAACTGGGTGTGTTTGTTATACCCCATTTCAGCTTTGTATGTATTCTGTAATTCTGTAACTGTGTTCAAATTTGCCAGATTCTTTGTCTAAATCGTTTAAGAATTCTAAAACTATGTTTACTAAAGGATGCACATATCTTGATTTTTAGTGAGGTCTCAGATTTTTGACCTAGTTTCACAGCAAAAAAACACAACCTTTATTCAGAGAGGATGTACTTTTAATGTTCTGGCTTTGCGAGGACTACAGTTTAAATTGGCCATAACTTTCCTACAGCATAATGGATGTTTAAGATAACACTGATAACTCATTGCTCAGAAGTGTTAGACCCATGAAAACTCAACATCCACATGCTGGTCTTGGCTGTTTTTTTTAACCCTCCAGTCTATGACAGAGGAACAAAGAGACATCGTGCATGTCAACACAGTTTTCACATAGCAGAAGAGAGAGAGAAGTGAGAGCAGAGAGATTCTTCCAATGCTTGCAGAGCAGCTGAAATAGATAGAGCACAGCTAATCCCCTCAGCACCATGAACGGCCTCTGGACTCGTGAACAGACTCCTACAATAGAAACCTGCTCATCATATACATCAAGAAGTAGCGTTTTGGGATATAGTTGAGAAATATCACTATATTTCTCGTGGTCTGTTTCTCACACTTCTTCATCCTCACTGTTTCTGTCTCTCACCTGTGTGTACGAATGCGTATAAAACTGAACAAAAAAGAACACGTGCGAGGTAAGACAGAGACAAAGGCCTCGTTTACACTGCAGGTCTTGATGCTCGATTCTGATTTGTTGCCTATATCCGATTTTTTTGACCTTCTGTTTACACGTTTTTTTAAATTGTGACCCATATCCATTCGCTTGTTACACGACGTCATTAAACCGCGATGAAGTACTAAATTGTCGCAGTTTTAACGACGTACAGAACGCAATGCCTAGGAAAATTCGCTCTACCCGTTTACATGACAGTCGCATTGGCACATATCTGATTTATTTCCACATATGAAAGAGGCCTGAAACCGATCTCAAAATATCCGAATGCATGCGTTTTTTTCCTGTTTACACTGTCATGGAACAGATCCGATCTGTGTCACATATGAGCAAAAAATCGGAATTGGGTCACATTTAACTGACAGTGTAAACGAGGCCTAAGAAAGTGGAAAGAATGAGAATTCAAGAGGACATCATTTGAAAGACTGCTGAGTGAGAGCGAGAGAGAGAGATGTTTTACACATTTCAAAACAATCGCAAGGGTTAGACCTATTAATTGGGCGTCTTTTAGTGTCCAGCACAAAATATAGTCTACATTCGCTACAAACGATAATTTCCGTCACGATTCGCGCTATTAACAGTTAGCTTATAGTCTCTCGTCACTGGCAAACGCAGCTTTAGAGAGCGAACCGGATGCAGTTCGCGGACTCCTCCCACACGGACAACTATTTTGCATATTTACCCAGCATGCCTTTGTGGAATACAGATGCAGTCTTAAAATATTGCATTTTTCAGCGTTGTCATTGTTATTAAACTATATACATTACTTTATATCACATACACTATTTTGATGATACATTTACTGCAAACATTTTAGTTTGTATTTTCTCACCATTTCTCGGAACTATGTCCTGTCGGATCACATGCTGAGCTTGGCCGCTTCTGGCTTCAGTACACTCTTGTTTCTCTTCAGATCGTATAAATCTTTCGCCTTTTACTAAAGATTTCCGTGGGGAGGAACACTATGAGTATAAACTAATTTTTTGATGCCCTGCTTCACGGCGGGGCTTGTTTACTGGTCAAAAATAAGATTATATGATTGCAATTATGTTGATTTTATGAGGAGTGTATTTGCATCTGTTTTACCGTAGCATTGCTGTAGTGAAACCCGTGTTTTCGGAAAAATCTGGCCGTCACTCGATTATTGATGTTACATTAAACGATTATATTTAGTTAGGCATATATTCCAAATCTGTTTTTCCTGGTTTTCTATTTAAGTGATGGAACTTGCATATAAACCCAGCACACTTCCGTTGTGAACAGACCTTTTGATTATACATGTGGTATTGCTGAATTCACGTATTGTCCTTTAGTAGTATATTTGTTATAAGCATTGCAGTACTTCAGTTACAAAGTTCTATACAACAGAATTCCCCACCGTGATCCAGAACCACTAAAGATTTCCGCGGGGGAAACACTGTTATTATTTTGCGCTGCTTACTGCGCTTTCCAAGTTACTAGTTCCAAATCAGTTAACAGCTCTTACTACCATTCATCTACTGTTATAAAAAACATACATTATTCTGTACCCAGATTATATTTAATAGTTTCTTGCTGCGCTCTCTTATTCGAAATCCCATGCTATTGTTTTGAAACGGTGAGCAAGAATGGAGTAATTAATTGTCATTGAAGCATGTCTATTTGTTTGCTGTTTGAGGTGGCGGTTTCGCCCTAAACGAACAGTAGTCTATGCTCTTGTTTCTCTTTAGATCGTATAAAACTTTAACTAAAGCTATAACCAGATTTTTAGATGCTCTGCTTAACTGCAGGGCTGCCTGTCCTATTACAAAAAGCAAGTCGCAAGTTACTTACCATAAACAAATTATAGATCACATGGAATGTATTGTATTATTGAAATAATAAAACACTTCCAAAAGCTCAATTCATGACCGTTAAATGTACGTACCTCGGAGGCAGGATTATATTGTGCGCCCTCTAGCGGCAAGTAAGTATTCGTCAATGTGAACACATCACACACACTGCACCATCATTTGTAAGGTAGCATCAGGCCCGATTTAAACTTTGCTAATTTTGTAAAACAACGTGACACGAACAAAATTACAAATCTACTAAATTATTTAACATTAATATAATAATTGTGATGGTTAGCCGTGTGTCAAAATACTCCAACACGGTCAAGTTGCTCTTGACAGACAGTCCATGTTAATAAGTGGCATATAACAAACTGGCCAAGGATTAGGACAAAAATCTCTTTTTACTACCATCTCACATCTCTGTCTTGTAAGGTATTAATTAATTACGTTAATCAGTAATGTCCTTTAGCTTTGATAGCGATATCTTGAAGCAGAGGTCGAATTCAAGTCTTTTCTCTACACGTTTTCGCCCACGTTACTGTAGTTGTTCCGTATTTCACTCGATACGTCCCCTGCATCCCTGACGCCGAACTAAAAAACAAGATCTTAAATACTGACTCGAATTCTTTAGCTTTGCACATTTGGATTGTAAGGCGTTAGTGAAGCTAAGACGTTCTCGACGTGTCTATGTGCGTCACTTCCGGTGGGAGGTTAAAGAACGGAAGTACAACGTCAACATTATTTTTCTTCTTTTTTGATTTCTATTTAGTTTGCTTGTAATATAAGATACTTCACGATCATTGCTGTATTTCACTTTAAATAAAAGCAACACTATTACAGTAATGCATTCATTTTTTGCTGTAACAGTCATTCAAGGCATCACTAATACATTTCCAGTGATATTATACTCATTACATATTTCAGTAATACACGTTAGAACACACCTTTAACTTAACATTGAGTTTCTTTTGTTTTTAGTAAAAAACAAACAAACCGTGAGATCTTTGGCACAAGAGAAAAAGAAAATTGCGACTGTATGGCTACAGTCATTATGCTACACCACATCGCCCCCACCGGAGGTAGAATGAACTGCAGTAAACTATGTTTAAGCATTTTAGCTTGCACAAGTCCTACTTTGAGTAACGCAAAGGTAATGCAGGAGTCATGTAACTCATTATATTTCAGAGACAGTAATACTGTAATGTAACAAATACTTTGAAACTAGTTATCTATAACTACAATGTAATGTCTATTACATTATAGACACAGTATATATCTATAACTAGTTATCTAGAATGTATGACATTTTGGAAGTAACTTGCCCAACACTGAATGAGACTCACAATGCATGATAAATGTTTGGAACTAAATTCAAATGTAGTGCATTGATTTTTGTGTTTGTCCTCATTAGTATAATCACTTTTTCTCATTGTAGTTGGAGTATTCTGGGTTGGAGAAAAGAGTGTTTAAGAAATTGAGTATTAGATCATCAACATCAATTGTGTACATTGTGTGTTTGTGTAGTTTCAACTGATAAAAGAGGTCAGAAAGTAAAATAATGAGTCAACATAAAATACTGTTACTTCAAGACTAGGCGTAGACTAACAAAGAGCAGTGTGGAGTCTCTGTGCCTCAAATTCTACCCTAGATACCCAACATGGTGTTCATTCCTTATCCAGAGGACATATACGTCCTAATTTAAAATAATCCTTTCACATTCTTACAATTTCTAAATCATAAGTCAGCAGCTGTTTTTAAAGGGATTGGCCAGTCATGTAAAACTTTCCACACTTTTCCATCCTTATTATCATCCCCTGTCCTCTATAGTGTCAGCCTTCACAAAGAAACCAAAAAATCAGACTCCTGAAGTTGGGACCACAGTGGTGTTCGAGGCAGAGACAGAGAAGGCAGATGCTAAAGTAAGATGGCAACGAGATGCTAAAGACATTACAACCGGTGACAAATACACAATATCAGCCGAAGGCAACAAACACACCCTCACTGTAAACAATGTGACCCCAGAGGATGTGGCAGTGTACTCTGTTATCGCTGGGGTTTCAAAGGTCAAATTTGAACTTAAGGTCAAAGAAGCAGAAGGTGAGTTGTTCTTGATCTAAGTTGCATTTAAACTCACCTTAAGATCTGGATCACATTTTCACAGCTTTTTTTGAGCACGACAGCACCTGTATGTAAAACTATATCACTGGCACTTTATTTGATTTAGCACTATGTATTTTTGTTCACAAATGAGTTTAGTGTGCACTGAACGGGTTAACAACTTCTCATTAGATCCCTTCAAAGGCTGGAAAGGCCTGTTTAAGATGAGATCAGAACCCAAAACAGCCACTATGTCAACATCCTTCTTCAGACAAAGCCCTTTTCTGAGATGATCAATGACCACTGGTCATCGTCCAGAACACAGCTCATTCCAAACACTCATGACCTTCACCCTTGGTTCTGGAGCTTGCTATCCTGACAGGCACTTGACAGTGTGAAGAGCGAGTGTTCCTGGAAAAAAACAGATAAGAAAAGAACACAGCATAGATCACAGCCGACATATTTGAAGAATAAGTAGTCAGATGACTCTGCTTTATTTAAAAATCCTATTAAATCTAGAGCACTGTGCAGGACGAATCCCCCAGTCAAATCATCATTGATCAGTTCTCGTAACTTTAAATATAAAGCATCTAATGCATTTTAAGTGCAGTGAGGATTAAACTATTTGTGATTTTATAATCAAAGACATTTTTGTAATTCATGTGTGGAGTATTAATCAAAGGAAAATAATATCAGATAATTTGATAGGTCTTAATTTTCTGTGATTCAAGCTGGTTCAATGTGAAAGTCTTTACCTGGTCAGGTTTTCATTCTACCTGATTAATTGACATTTTTACAGTATTTGTCAATTTATCTGAGTTTAAAAGTAGGGGAGTGACATGTCCATTTCATAAAGTCATAACTGCCACTTTTGTTCTCATCATTTAAAATCCACTGAATATTGGGACTAATAATTGATTCACCTTGCTAACTGAACAGGTAATGATTTTTTGACAATGCCAGATTTTCACATCTCATCTGCTGTGCACTCTTCCCTCACACATTGTGTTTCAAAGTACTTTGTTATTTTTCTAATTTGCGTAATTTTACAGTTAAAAGAGTGGATCAGGATACGTTTCACTGCATGTTGTACCTGTATAATTTGCATGTGACAAATAAAGAATCTTGAATCTTGAATTTAGAACGGACACCTGAGTGAGCTCAGTGCACACAATGCACAATATTTATCTTATCCTCTCTAGCAAAAGCATCGGCGACAGCAACTCCAGCTCCGGCAAAGGTGGAACCTTCAGCCAATGGAGCACCACCTGTTCCTTCAGATGCCACTGCTGCCTCCGAAACTCCAGTTGGGGCTCCACCAGCACAAGCACCAGCACCAGCAAAGCCTTCAGAGTCTAGTGGCCAGGCCCCAGAACATGGAGCTCATGATGGTAAATGAAAACCATTTCTTGGAATAACAGAGTATTATAATTGTACTGATTATTATTACTATCATCATCAACATCATCTTTATCCCGCTAAGTGCTTTTATTTGCTATTACATTTCATTCACTAGTCACATTTCCTTCTTAACTTCACCCTTGGCCCTGGGCCCCTACTCCCCCACACTTTTCAGCACTTGACAATTTGAAGAGCGTGTGTTCATGGAAAACTGATAGTTAAAGAGTTATCATATGTGACACTTAAATATGTCAAGCTTACGACGATGATGCTGATGATAATGACGATGATTATTATTATTATCATCGTTGGGGCGGCACAGTGGCGCAGTGGTTAGTGCTGCCACCTCACAGCAAGAAGGTCCTGGGTTCGAGTTGATTTTCTCTGGGTGCTCTGGTTTCCTTCCTCAGTGCAAAAGCATGCTATATAGGTTAATTGACAACTTTAAATTGGCCCTGCAGTGTGTTGCCGCCTGCCCAGGGTTGGTCCCCGCCTTGCGCCCGTATTTCCCAGAATAGGCTCCGGTCCCTGCAACCCCAATAGGGATTATGCGTTTTGAATAATGAATGAATGAATGATTATTATCTCCTACCTCACTTCAGCTCATCAAGATTTTTCCAATCAATGTCTTACAAATTCTTCACACCCACAGAAAACCAGCCTCCTGACACCCGACAGGATCTGACAGGGCTCTTCACAGAAAAGCCTCAGAGTGGGGAGGTAACTGTGGGTGAGTGAATGTTGTTTTATGTTTTCATCACGTTTTCATGAAAAGTATGTTTGGATCTTCTGATGTTAGGAATAGATCTTCTGTATTTTTTGAAAATGAAACATCATCTAGAATCTAAGAGAAGTCCAGTTGCCCTCAGATCAGACTCTATTATATTTCCAAGTTCTGAATGACTGAGAACCTACACAGACATAGTTGTAACTGAAATCCAATAGGAGTTCTTATTGTTCCATGTAGGTGAGAACATCACCTTTGTAGCTAAGGTGTGTGGTGCATCCCTGTTGAAGAAACCCACAATCCGGTGGTTTAAAGGGAAGTGGATGGACCTAGCCAGCAAATCAGGGAAACACCTCCAGCTTAAAGAGCTCTATGACCGCAACACCAAGGTCTGCTATCACCTCGCATGGCTCAAATAGCCCAGAGCTTCTTAGATACATGTCTTAACCTTTTCAAGCGTGAGTTATGATCCACACTTCAAAGCCTATGGATAGTTTTGAATGAAAGGAGTAAATACGTGTCTAATTTTGTTGATTTTTATTCATTATGTAGTGAAATGGGAATGTGTAAAAATTAAAACTGTAAAAAAGCATGTCTGATTATATGGCTTATATTTATAGAGAATAATTCATAGCATGATTTCACAGATGTACACCTTTGAGATGCACATCATCGCAGCCAAAGCAAACTTTGCAGGAGGGTATCGGTGTGAGGTGTCATCCAGAGACAAGTTTGACAGCTGTAATTTTGATTTGGTTGTGCATGGTGAGTATAAAAGTATTAGTTACAGGTTCAGATAATCAAACTATCATTAACTCTCTGAAATCAAATTTATTTGACCAATATGACTGTCCAGTTTAAATCTAAAAGAAACTGAAATTTATGTTTATATGTGAGCAGTTGGGGCAGAGTTTATAGCTAAGACAACAATAATTTAAACATATCCAGTCTGACCTTCTCTACTTTTCTAACTTTATCAAACTGAGTCGTTTCAATTAGGATGGTATGTGTGGGCAACCTACTGTTCATTTTCAATACTGAACAATCCATTTTACAATGAAAATGTATAAAATCTGTCCTGTCCCATAACTTAAAGCTTCACACAGTTAATGAGTAGGGTTTCTCTTCTCAATTGTTATATAGAGGCACGGACAGTAGAAGGGCTGGATATTCGTGCAGCATTCAGACGCACGTAAGTTGAATGAAACACAAGTTACCCAACTTTCTGTGCTCAATAACATTTTGAATTAACCAGTATGCTATATATCAAGCACTATTCTGAATGAGTTGTTATTTGTCAATGAGCCAAAACGATCTGACCAGCTGCCTAATATGCTGTTGCTCCACCATGTGCCACACAAACAGCTCCGACCTGGCCTCTGAAGGTGTCTTGTCGTGTCTGTTGCCAGGAAATTGCCTGCAATTTGCTTAACTTTGAAACTGTGAGGTAGAACTGCAAAAGATGACCTGTTACAGCCCAGAAATGCAGTCCCAAATGCTGCAGATATTATCCACTGTGTCGTGATACACTACCATTAGCCCTTTAATGCATGAATAACAATCGACCCAATCAGAGTTTATAGATGGTTGTTTACCAGTGGACAGCCTTCCTGAAAGGGTTAAAATCTGTGTTTTGTGCTGGAGTAGTGAGTTTTCCCAAATTCCTGTTGGCAGTTTGCTCTTTTTTCTTTCCTTGGGTCTGTCAGTTGATTCATGTTCAGTGTGTTGTAATAGACTCCAAATAATGGTATTATATGGATCAAAAAGCAATATTGCAGGACCTGCCGCCAGTCTTATAGTGGCAAATATATACCACTTCCCAAACAAACG
Source organism: Distichodus sexfasciatus (assembly GCA_032718565.1). Classification (NCBI taxonomy): domain Eukaryota; kingdom Metazoa; phylum Chordata; class Actinopteri; order Characiformes; family Distichodontidae; genus Distichodus; species Distichodus sexfasciatus. The sequence goes on from JAVGVS010000049.1 coordinate 635,008, forward strand.
TTAGCACCTATAAAAATGGCAGAATGTCCATATCTGTATGGAAACTCTGACCTATGCATATGAACATCTTGGAGTCATTCATTTATTATCCAAACTGCTTAATCCCAGTTAGAAAGTGTGTATTGAAGCCAGACTGTAGGAAAACACTACAGATATAATGATGTCTTTTGAGTCAGAATTTGTACATTTAATTTCATTTCAAAACTACACTTACTATACTACACTACTTGTTTGAACTGCACTGTTATGAAATTATGTCAAAATTTTTCAAATTATAGGTTATTGGTGACTAAATTGGCCCCATAAGGTGTGAGTGAGGGTGTGATTGTGTGTGTGTGCCCTGTGGTGTGTGGGCGCCTACCCAGGATCGTTCCCTGCCTTGCGCCCATAAGTTTCCAGGATAGGCTCCGGCACCTCAGCAACTTGGGATTAAGCAGTTCATATAATTAATTAATATTTTGCATTGTATTGCAATATTTTGCATTATGCTTACCTTCCTGGACATCCCGATCACTCAGGAACGAGTCTTCGAGCAGTAAGAAGATATCAGGACTCGGCAGGTAGTTAAAGAGGTTTGCTGCAATGGCACGGGGCACATTCATGTACTTAAGGTCATGATAACAATCAATCAGCTCGTTCCTTGCCAAAAGGAGGGTGTGTTTTTCTTCCCTGTCCTTCACTGCCCTCCCATCATTTTCTTAACTTTCTGTTTCACTTTGTTCCTCTCTTCTGTACTTGTATCTCTCTGTCTGGGAACACGTAAGGAGGGCTGACTCATACCCTTGATGTATGTTCCTTTGTGAGTCATTCTCTCAGAATGGTGTAACCTCCTGCTTTGCCCTGCATCTCTCTTCTCCAGCCTCACCTCCTTCACCTTCTCTTTTCTCTGTCTCATTGTGTGGTGAAAGACAGCGTGCCAGCCCTCCTTATTGGCGAGTGAATATGGTGTCCCTAACCACTGATCTTTGCAAGTGCAGTCCTAGTCTGCAAATTGGATTATGACATACAGTATGAATGCAGAACAGTCATAGTGGAGCAATCATAAATGTTTCTGCATTATAAAAAGTATAAAATGGTTTGCATGTAACAAATTAAACACCTCCATGCCACTAGGTGTCAGTATCAACTGCAAGAGTGCTGTTATAAGAGCCTGACGGTGAAGAAATGTTTAAGGAGAAGAATAACATTCATTCTACAATTATTGACGGCTCTTTTAATGCTAGTAGCTGCCGGCTCTCTATATCTATCTTGGAGTTGTAAATCAACTTTTAACCAAGAAACTTACTTGTTATGTAATGTGCCAAGAAGAGGAGAAGTTAACCTTTTTTACATCTAACAAATGAGAAACATCCAGGCCACTAGGTGTCACTGTAAACTTCAAGAGCGCTCTTATATATGAACGACATGAACAGCACAAATGCTGACTATCTTCCTATAGTTAATTTGTAACGAGTTAAATCTGTCTGAAAATATATTCCCCTCAACAATATCACATTTTCGCTGTGACTGTCATCTTGTGAAAATCAGTGGTGCCATTTGCACAAACACACTCGTCTCAGCGTGTCATTTTTGTCCATTTTTCTCACCATCACGCCGGCACTACAACTTGATAATGTAGTACGTTAAGACCCAAACACACCCCCTTCAGAGGAGTTGATGTGTGTATGTGTGTGTGTTTGTGTACGTGTGTGTGTATGTGTAACCCGATCTGCCGTAATGAGTTGGAAGTCGGCGTTCTATTTATTTAGATACGGGCCGATTATGTTGAGAAACATCACAAAAATATCGATTTTTCTTTTTTGAAGACCTTTTCTTTCATATAAGACCAAAAAGGAAACATCGATATTTTTGATGTTTGTCAACATAATCATCCCGTATCTAAATAAATAGAACGCCGGCTTCCCACTCATTACGGCAGATCGGGTCACATTTGTATGTGTAGGACACTTGTCATTACACACAAGGCTTTTATCCTTCCTAATCCCAATAGCCTCCTGAGATCAGAGAGAAAGCTCTGAGCGGAGATTAGCACATGGTGCCTTGCAATAACTCACCTGTCAACCCAGGCTTTTCATAAAGGTGTTAAGGATTCCTTGGCGACTGCATGGCTCCTCTTGGAAGTCTGCATCGAGGTCTGATTCCTCATCTTTGATCTACACCAACAAAGACATTGTTTTAACTGCAAGTTGTTATACGCAGAAACTCTTACACCAACATCTCCAGTGGTGTATAGTACTTGAGTAATTGTACTTTGATAGTGTAGTTAAGTATTATTTGGGGTACTCTGAACTTCAGCTATCCTCTGAAGAGAGTATCCTGACACTTGTTAGGTTTTGTACTCTAACTCTACCTGCAGTGACAGAAATATGCACATTTCTCCCTTTTGGAATTCTAAAGGGGTGGTGTCACCACCTGTAGGCTTGTATGATGGTGTAAAATGCAAAGTCCAGTCCCTTTTGAGATTGTTGCGGCCTAAAATATCCGACTTTGTGGCACCTTTTCTAAAAATTGGGATGAAAGTTGCTGGGTTTTTAGATGTTTTGTTGCAATAAAGTTGCAATTTTTCCTCCTTTATAACAACTCTTTACCAATTAATTAAAAATGAAGGGAACAAAACCACTATTTATTTATTTTTGTGTTAACCATTAATCATTTTTTTTTGAAGATAAATGTGAGGCGTTTTTAGTCACACGTTTCCTGCGTCTTCCAAACATAACAAGGAAGTGAATTCGCTGACCCATGGCTCAACGTTTTGCGGGAAATGACAATGATTGGTCAAAAAGTGCAGAACAAATGTGGTAATTGGTCAAAATTGCAAAGCTGCGTTGAATGTGCTGCGATTGGCTGAATTTGCGTTGATAATTGCGATCGCAACATCATGAAATCCTGGAGGGTCTAACTTCACTTCACACATGACCAAGCATGTTACAGTTACTCTGATGATGACTGGAGCCACAGTGTGGTCTTCATAATTTTTGGAATTAAAGGAATTGGAGAATTCAAATTTAAATCAAGCAAGTAACTGTTCATATCATATGTACTTTTACTCAAGTAGTATTCTAATGAGTGTCTTTCAACATTTACCAATCATTTTCTTTCTACAGAATCTTTACTTTTCAAGCGTGAGCAGCATCTCTATACACCACTGACCATCTCTTAAACCATGGATCATAGTTTTTCTTCTGTAAAATGTCTCCATAAACTTCAAAGCATTTATAAGATCAAACTAATCATTTTGTGCTCATTTTTGTCCATGCATCTATACAATACTTGTGGGTACTGTATGGTCAGAATGCACTGGAAAAATTGTTAGTGTGTCAGTCTTTCTGTGACCAAATAACTCAAAGGACCTGTTATAGTAAAAACCTGATGATGCTCACCGTTCTTTATGGATGCTGATTTTCCTCTACAGTAGCACAGATGCTGGTGATGATTCCGGAGAGCTGGACTTCAGCGCTTTGCTTAAAAAGAGGTGAGTCTCCAAAACTGTTAAAAGTATTCTGAATGAAATGTGTTTTTGTAATTATCGGTCAAAATCAGTCATTTTCCCCATGCTGTGGACAGACCCGAACCCCGGTTCCTCCTAAGCATTGCAGCACTTTGCTCTTGAGTGGTGTAAATATCAGATCATGACTTTTATCACCAGTTGCTGCAACGTTTTGGGAGGAACTGAGGCCGGATCCATTTTATTTGCATGAATCTGCTCATAGTACACACTTACTGCCAATGAATCATTTATGTGTAAGTTCTGATGATTCATCAGTAATAATGATCAAATCTTTGGTTGTGATATGTGTTGTGTAAAGCCTCAGTCGAGGTGGACTGACATGTTTGTCCTTTCCTCTATGGCTCTTTTTCTCTTCTTTTTCTGTGTGACCACCACCTCGTAGAGAGTAAGTGGTTGGGTTTAGCCCAGATTTGTGGTTGGTTTGCAATCTGCATGCATCATATTGGGCAGATAGTATCATGCTGGCAGCGCTTGTTCCACAAGACAAGCCTCCCTCCTAATCACTGCTCTAATGCCACACTGCTCACAGCTCTCAGTCATCCAGGCCTGTAGAGGGCACCAACACTTACACCGGCACTGTTAAGCTTAGTCACTCATAGCACAGAAAGATTACAAAGTATATTAATTTAGTTTTCACATTCCGGCTTGTTCTCTTATTGCTCAGTCCCTCCAAGATTTCGTGGGCCTTTTTTGAGATTGTTGTGGCCTAAAATGCCTGATTTTACTGCAGCCTTTCTAAAAAATTGCAATGAAAGTTGAAATAAAGTTGTGGGAGCAAGTCAAAGTTGCGGGAAAAAAAAGAAAAAGATTTTGCCCCCCTTCATAGTGATTCTTTAACAATTATTTAAAACAAAGGGAACGAAACAGCTATCATTTTTATTAACCATTAATCATTTAGTTATTTTTGAAAGTAAATGTGAGGTGTTTTTATCACGCACATTTCCTGTATTTTCTAAACGTAACATGGAAGTGAGATTGCTGCTGTATGGCTCAACGTTTTCCGGGAAATGACAATGACTGGTCAAAAATTGCGGGAAAAGTTGCAGTAATTGGTCAAAATTGTACGATAGTAATGAATTTGCAGGGATTGGTTGAATTTGCATTAATAGTTGCGATCACAACATTGCAAAATCCTGGAGGGTCTGATTACTGGCACAAGTAGCTATTAATTACACAACTTAGACGATTGCACTTAAACACATCACAAATGCGGAAAGTGAAAAACTGGAATTGTATATTGTGTAACAACATCACCATCTAATCCAACACAATTCATCAGGTGTCACAAATAAGTTTTATAAAGTGTCTTCAGATTTAAATGACAGTTTTCTGAAATCATTAAGTTTCATATGAAAATTGGTTTTAATCTATTTATTATAATTTTTTTAGTCAGTGATTTGAAAATTGTGCTTCAGTCTAAAGTAGGATACGTCTGCATAGAAACACTCATATTTCAGAGTAATACTCTGATGGCGGCCTGAGAGTTGATTTGTGTGCATTAATCTGCTGTGGTTTGCCTTGTCTTGGATTCTACCTCTGAATAAGTGCAGCAGTTTCTTGAAAAGTGGTCAGCGGTAAGAGTTTATTTCTATTCCTGTGCATATTTAATGTGTGTTTCTACTGCTGCTATCCTCGCTATTCGCTTTTGAATATATGTTACTTGTTTTCTAACAGCTGCCTTTAGGACAGAAATGTTCAGCTTCGCTGCAAAATGTTTAGTTAAAGATATTTTCTATATGCATTCACCTGCCTGTGAAATACCCAGGGACTGCTCTCTCTAATGTCAACCTGTTTGTCCCAACTTTCTGACCACAGCATAGTCCAGACGAGCTCAGAGCCAGACGTGGACGTGTGGGAAATCCTCGGCAAAGCTAAGCCATCAGAGTATGAGAAAATCGCCTTCCAGTACGGCATTACGGACCTGCGGGGAATGCTGAAGAGACTGAAGAAAATGAAAAAGGAGGAGAAGAAGAGCACAGGTTGGTGTTGGCGAGCTCCCCGGGTGATGTGACCCTCATTATGGCGACCGCGTGCTGTGGACCTTTTCTTGAAAAAAAGATCGGCTCGATCTCATTAGTGAGCTGCAAACTCAACTTCTATGACGCAGCGAAAGGACCTAAAGTCTCCAAGACGGCATATGAAAAAATATACCAATAAATTAGTAATTAATGATGCTGTTCCAATTTCAAAGTATTTCTAAAAATCAAATCTGTTACACTGAAATATTATTACATCCTAAAACTCTTTTACAGCTTTCCTCAAGAAGCTTGATCCGGCCTACCAAGTTGAAAAGGGACACAAGATCAAACTGCAGATTGAAGTGGCTAATCCTGATGCAGAAGTGAAATGGCTGAAAAATGGGCAGGAGATCCAACCTACAGGAAGGTAGAGGGTCAGGTTCTCTGATTACCTCAGTACTGGTGTAGCACCACCATTTTTCAGACCGAATTTTTGTACGTTTTGGTACCAAAGGCAATACATACTGTATCACACTGAAAATAACAATGATCTAATCTGGCATAACCAGACCAATATTCAAACGAGAAATAATCTGGACTCCGTCAGTTCATTTACAGTTTTCATGGAGTGTTACCACCAATGGGTAAATTAAAATTATCTTTATCTATATCGTATCTTTATCTTTATCTATATTGTATATGGGAAAACGGTTTAGCCATGCTTTTTTGCTTTCCAGTTACACAAAAACAGAGGTTTCATTCACTGAAAACAATTATTCCTGAAACCTCCGGCCAAAGTGTAGATTTGAGAAAACTCTGTTTGCACGTCTGCATGTAGATAGAGGAGAACAGTTTTCAAACATCACAGTATGCGACAGAAAATGCATTAGCACTAGTCAGAAACAGCAAGTCTGGTCACACGTTGTTTTGTTTTTTCAGGTTTCTGATTGGCTGACGTGGCTTTATGCTTCTCGTTACACTGCCGCCTCTAGGTGTGGCATGCTCATAATAGCTCTTGATGCTGTATTTATGCGGATTTGTGTAAATGAATACTTTTTGGAAAACGATCTGGCGTGAACAAAGATATTATTGAAAACAAAGAGGGGAAAATAGCCATTTCTGTTAACACCCTGCTATGTGTAAATGTAGCCTAAGTGGCATTTGAGAGTACGAGTACATGAGCGCAGTCTCAGCCCGATACGCACTGCATATTTATGCTATTAGGATGGTGTTCTAGTGGTTGGGTACTTAATCAATATGTAATGATTTAGAGTTTCTATCAAACCCCCGGCCCTACCATCACCACCACCTCCACTAACCCTGGCCACACAATACTAAAAACATTCCATTTCATACAACGTAATTTTAAAAAGTGCTAATAACATGCGATCTCTTTCTTGTCCCTGCCTGCTCTAAACAACGCCGTGCTGCTGTGGATGGATGGACGTTCCTTCGGCCAAAAACCCTTAGCAAGTGAGTGGCTCCAGCCAGTCTGTGCATGAAAGAGGCAGAGTGATAAGATAGCCAAGGGTGGGGTTAGATGTTTCACACAATGTGAACTGTGACCAGGCTTTAACAGTGTTCTATTCTAGAACATGCATACCTCAGTACATTAGAATGACCTTTCATGCTTGTGGTTTCAGGATCTCCAGTCCCTAAAAATCTAGGTTGTGTGAAGTTAGACATCTGATCCATCCTGAAGTAACTGGGGGCTTTTAATTTTAGTTCCTCTATTTTGTTTTTGGTGGTATTAGTCTCTAAAGTTTTCTGGGACTGTTTTAAGCCATAGTGTTAACCATAGTGCCCTTGATATCTAGAGAATTAATTCTTTCAGTCCATTACACACATCCTCATGACTTCTTTCTGGTTGTGTGACCTATTCAGATACATCCTCTTACTTACTGTACAGTACAGTACTCTGTAATAATGAAAAGTGAGTGATTATTTGTCATTGTGTATTTGTCATTTCTTTACACTTCCTAATACTCTCTGAATTTCTTACAATTTTACAATCTTATTTTTCATAGCTAACCCTTTATAGCCTTGAAACATTTTGCAGCATTTGCATGACAGTGAGGGATTATTTCTCACTGTGATCACACCACAGCACGACACACAGTGCATCGCAACGAAATCTGACCTCTTCATTTGTCCCATCCATAAAGGAGCAGTGGGCAGCTGACACGGACAGCACCCGGCGAGCAGTGCTTGGGGACGGTACCTTGCTCATGAGTACCTCAGTGCTACCTTTACCAGTCCTGGAATTCTGCCAGGCGACCCTCAGATCACAGGGCGAACGGCCTAATGTTACGCTACCAAATAATGCCTATTTTTCCATGTGTATATGTATTTATTATATATACTTTGGATATTTTAAAAAACTTTTTACCTTAACTTTCTTAGAACCAACCATTAAAGCAAATTTATTGTATGTGATGACATTTTGGCAATAAATTTAATTTGGATTCTAATTCTGAAAGCCTTCAGCAAAGCGAAGGTCTTTAGTCCGGTTTTGCTTCCCCCTACAGAGCGAAATAGAAAATGCAACTGAGAAAATGCAACCCCCACCCCACCTTTTTTTCTTTTCTTCTTTTTTTAAACTGTTCCCTCAGGTACATCTTTGAGAGCATAGGCAACAAACGCTTTCTCACCATCAACAACTGCTCTCTGGCTGATGACGCAGCCTACACCTGCGTGGTGGGAGATGAGAAGAGCTTCACCGAGCTCTTTGTTAAAGGTATGCGACAAAACGGCTATTATGAGACACAATATTGAGAATCTCTATTGAAGTGTGACAGATAATACACAGTGTCCTAGGACGTAATGTGCTAAGTGTTAGCAACTTTGAAAGTGCGATATCCTCCCCCTTCTCTCAGAGCCACCTGTTCTTATTGTGCGTAATCTGGAGGATCAGATGGTGATGAAGGGAGACAGAGTGGAGTTCGAATGTGAGGTGTCTGAGGAAGGAGCCCAAGTAAAGTGGTATGTATTCATCATTGCAACACACACACACAGTCAGACTGTGCATCATGTCTGTCATGGTCCCACTTCAGGAAAGGAAGACCAAATGTTGGGATAATGTCCCCTACCCTCTCATGGGGTTGGTTATGCCTTTTGATGACAAATCCATAGTAGAGTAAAATGAGAACACTGATCAAACATATTGTAGTAAGTGATTATTTTAGTGAGTGATTATTTGTCATTGTGAACACACCACAGCACAGCACACAGTGCACCACAACCAAATGTGACCTCTGTATTTAACCCATCTGTGTAGGAGCAGTGGGCAGCTAACAAGGGCAGCGCTCATGGAGCAGTGCTTGGGGACGGTACCTTACTCATGAGTATCTCAATGATATCTGTACCAGGGTGGGATTCGAACTGGCAGCCTTCAGATCAGAGGGTGAACTCCCTAACCGTTGTATTGGGAAAGCCTTCTGGTCACCCGTAAAGTTGCCACTGTTTAGGTTTTTGTTTTCGGAAACCTTTGTATAGATGGCGCTCTGCTGATGCAGCTAGTCATTTTAGAGTTGAGGGAACAGTGAGAAAAGGATGGAGCCAAGAACGTTAAACTGGCTCTCTACTTTGAGTGCACCAGCCTTTTCATTCTCAAGCTGAGCTGAATTCCAAGCTAAATCAGCAACAAGATTTATATTGTACAGATATTGCTTATTTTTAGGGGGAGTGTGTATATTGTATCAATATATATTTATATTACTTCAGATTTGTCCTTCTTCATAATTTATCTTCACATGTACCCTTCACAAAAGAAAAGAAGAAGGAATGAGAATGAGCAATGATTCCAGAAAGGTGGCGTTTAGTCAGAGGCTTGACATTCCTCAGATTTCCAGCAGATGGCATGCACGCACTTTGCCGACCAGACAGCCACGCTCGGCTGACTCAAGCCGTCTGACGGGGAGAGGGTGGCGCACGTTTTTCGGGAGCGAGCGAATGAGCCATGGCTTCGCCTGATCCAAATCCAAGGCCGTATGTCACCCGGCAGCTCCGTAAATTACTAGCGCCAGGAAAAGGTCACGGCAGCCTTTTAGCACCTCTGCAGTGTCCTCTGCCGGAATGAGAAAGTCAGTGTCAGATCATGCCAAAGGCTTTTAAACGTCCCACTGAGGAAGACTCTGAGCCACGGCCTGGAATCATACACACAAGTCGAAAAACTATGGGATAGGAAACAGAGAATGATCCAGATCACCTGGAAGCAGACACGCTCGCATTCCCCCTCTGGGCTCAGTCATGTAGCAAATTTATTTGACAATACCAATGACTCACGAGTGTTAATAAATTAAAAGTTGAATCACTCCGTATGGAGCACGTCCAGGCAGTTTTTGTTTGATTTACTTTTGCTCTTTTTTTAACGACCACCCATGACTAGTCGCTGACACAGTCGTACGAGTTCAGCCAAAAACTGTCAATGATTCACTGTTATTTGATTCAACAGATGCAGTCATAATGAGTCTTTGCGAAGGTGTCATAAAATTCAAGTTTGAGATTTACTTAAGTTTTAGACAGTGTTATTTCAGACGGAATATTCCGGGTCATGTATGAGACCTCTTAGAACTTGATGCAAGCTCACTATTTGGCAAGTTCTTAGCCTAGATCAAATAATGAGCGTGCATCGAAGTATGACAACTGTTATAAGACACAACACTACAACCTGATTAATAACTTAAATATGAAAAAAACTATTTATGAGGGTAGTCCTATTGTAAAGTGGTGACAAAATTAGAGTGCACTATGTAACAAGTGACAATAGAAATGTATTGGAGTAAAAAGCACAAGACTTTCATTATAACTGCAGTCAAATAGAGAGTGATTAAAAGCATTAAAATAGACTTTCTCTACAGTCCAAGTCTAAAGTACTGAAAATAATACTTAAGTATTAAACTAACAAAGTATAAACCATGCACCACAGAATTAGAAGGACACAGCTTCCAAACTATCTTTACAAATGCTTTACTGACCTTTATTAAAAAAACATACTAAATGCGCTGTGCTGTTTTAGCTTAAGAACCAAATTTAGAAAGCTTTTAGATCTACCAGCCCAGAATTACACCTGCTCTAAAACTGAATCTGGCCTTTTTTATCCCCCACCAGGGAAAAAGATGGTGTAGAGCTCACTCGAGATGAATCCCTTAAGTATCGGTTCAAGAAGGACGGCTGCAAGCATGTTCTCATTATCAATGAGGCTACTAAGGAGGACTGCGGCCACTACACAGTGAAGACCAATGGAGGGCAGTCCTTAGCTGAGCTCATGGTGCAGGGTAAATGCTTTACTTTGTACTCAGGCTTTTTTATAAACCAAGCTCAAATTGTCTTATTTTTTCAATTAAATGTTGTATATTGCATCACTATCATCTTCAATGTCTAGCTTTGATATTTGGATGATAGAGAGTTTCAGATAAAAAGACCTTTAAAAAACGGTGTAAACTCTACATATCACTGTTAAGGGTGGGTCTTTGGTCGGCTCCAGTTAGCAGAACAGTTTTTAAAGAAGAAGTGAAAGTCAGAATCAAGACAGACAATAACCTTTCCTTGATTTTAAGAGGATTATAACAAAACACCAATTTGTTTTTGAGTCCAACTCAATTGCAAAAGAGGTTTAGTGTAAAGGTTTTAAGGACCCAAGGCTTCCACGGCATAGAAGAACGTCAAGCGATCAAATACAAATGTCTAGACAAAACCTCACTAAATTACAATGGTAAATTAGTAGGAGAGATTTTTTATTTCATTTGTCCTTATAGCTGCTAAATACACACGACAGCCATGACTTCCATTAAGTAAGTGTTCAAGAAAAAGTTTTGGCTGCATCAGGGCTTAAGGGCCCATTCTACATTGACCGGGTTTGTTGAGTTGGGTTTGTTGAAACCCTATGTAATTATTTTATTTCTGCACTTACTTTGAGCATGGATATATCCAGAGAATGCCATAAAAATGACCAAACATTTCAATATTAAAGTACAGACATTATACACATACACATACTTCTTGAAATGAATATACATTAATGAACACAAATCAATTGGTCCACTAGATTTTAGACAGGAAATGAAGTATAGATTAATAACTAATCGGTAAAAAAATCGTCAACAATAGAAATCAATAATCAGTAGAAAAATGATCAATCGTGATTAAAATCTCTCTCCATTTCGGATTTTGGGGTCACATAGACACCTCTGAACCGAGTGTCAAGCAATACGGTTGCATGACGAGCCACATGTCAATCAAAAGCAGACCTGGCCATCCTTAAAACCGAGCCGAGAGTCCAAAATAAACCCGGCTGAATTCCGTTGGGCATTCTTCCTTCCCCGCTATCTCCCTTAGACTCCGCCTCTCGATGGCCCGTCACTCAAAGCGTCACCTCGGCTGTCAGCGCAGTAAACATGGCTGACAGCTCTGCAGCACAAGGTTACAGCGGCCACAATGCACACATGCCAGCTATTGTTAGTTCTGCGAGGCCCATACATATTTTAACCGTGCAGGTGACTCTGTCTGTTTCACTCCCTCTCTCTCTACCTCCTTCCCTCCGCGTCTCACTCTCACCCCGTTATTCTCGCCGTCTGCCCTTTATCTTCGTCGAAGGAAGATTTACGGCACTTGATGAGAAGTCCTTTACTCCGTCTCTCTTTTTAGTGCCGTACCTTATCATCTCTTACCCTGGTTGTAATCACTGTAGCTCGGCCTGTTTTGGACGATTTCGTCTGGGCAATGAATCAAAAATGAATAAAAACATACAAAACCTCGAACTGAAGCAGTCTGGCCCATGTCGGTTATTTTTGAAATTCTATTTTTGAGTTCATGAAGTGAGAGCCTGAAGCACCGGAGAAAGTGTTTTTGAAGGAAGACGTGCTTGAGCATCAGTGTGATAATGCATTGGCACTTATAGAAAACGTGGCAGTGATTCGTACTACAGACATTCACTCTCTTTCTCTCTCCCCTTTCTCTGTCTTTTATGAGCATTCTAGATTTCCAGATCACCCAAATTGGTCTCTCCCTCTTTCTTTCCCTCTCTCTCTCTCTCTCTCTCTCTCTCTCTCCCACTCTCTCAGCTGCTTGATCTCTTTTCATCTTTTTCATATGCTGTCTTTCTCTCTAATCCTTGTTTTCTAACTCATTCACACGTTTTCTTTCTCTCTCTCTCTCTCTCTCTCTCTCCCTCATTTACTCTTACTTACACACTTTATATCACCACTTAAATGTTCTCTTTTTAACATCTACTTTCTTCCTTCCTTTCTGAGAAAAGCATCTGCTTTCTTTCATTTTACTTTTTCTTATTTTCTCCTTCTTTCTCACACATATTCCCGATCTCTCCTCTTGCATGCTCTCTCTCTCTCTCTCTCTCTCTCTCTCTCTCTCTCTCATATGCTCTCGCTAATATCTTTCTATACACTTTCTCTTGCTCCAAAACACCTCTTACGTGTTATCTCTCCCCCTCTCTCTATCTCTCCGGTTCCTCCCTCTCTCCTCTGCCAAGCTCTCTCTAACCTATTTGGACCCTCGGAGCCCGCCTGGGATATTTTATACGCAATGCGATCCATGCCCACTGTGTGCCAGGCTTGGTTTAGCCGGGCATCATACCAAACGGCAGCAGTGCCAAGCGAAACCAGCTGCCCAGTAGCATTGTACAGATGCCAGTTCGCTGGCAAGATCATCACTCCCCAGTGACCCCGCTTTCATTATAACGTGTTGAGCTGCCGGGCCTCGGGGAAGCCTGCTCTATCACACTAGCCTGATTTTGACAATAAGGCTGTCAAGCAGGAACTTACACATAATTTAACATTTTCCTCCCAGTCATGTTACTTGCAGCTTACAGCTTCAACAAGTTGTGTATAAAGAAACTAACCTATGACAGTGGTCATATAAAAAGTGGGTGATATTATAGAATTTAATGTAAATTCCAAAAGCACTGTTATGACATCACAGAAATGTATATGATAAAGCACCCTATAGCACTCTATAGCACCCTACACTTGAATTTGCCACTCCACACGTTCATCTGAAACATATGCTTTCCCCCTTTAGAGAAGGAGTTAGAGGTGTATCAGAACATTGCTGACCTGACCGTGAAAGCTAAGGACCAGGCTGTGTTCAAATGTGAGGTGTCTGATGAGAACGTGAAGGGCATCTGGTACAAAAACGGAGTAGAAGTGAAGCCTGACGGTAGAACCCACATCACACATATCGGCCGGTAAGAACGCACATCTGTCTTACTCTTTAAATAAAATTTAATGTCCGAAGTACAAATAATAATGAATTGTATTATTTCTCCAGGATTCATAAGCTCACCATTGACGATGTCAAGCCAGAGGATCAAGGCGACTACACTTTTGTTCCTGAAGGCTATGCCTTTAACTTGTCTGCCAAACTCAACTTTCTGGGTATGTATGCAAGTCTCCCATTGTTTTGCCCAACAACTATTTTATTGTATAACATGTTGAACATTCAGAGTTGTGACAGTTGCACTCCTAATTATTTTCTCATTTGTCATTTTGCAGAGGTCAAGATTGACTATGTTCCTCGTCAAGGTAAGGGGAGTTTGCCATGTAAAGGACACTATTTAGTCAAATTAAGCAAAATACACCAAAAGTTGTCTTGAAATGTTAAAAATATAATGTTTAAGACAGCTGGTGTGGAATTTAACTTTGATTTATTCTATTTCAACTTAGCTGTGTCATAGAAATCAAATATTTTTTACAAAAGATGTTTAAAAAAAGAGTAGTCTACTAGTCATCTATTTTTACCCATGTTGCCCTACAAAAGTTTTGTGATTTTTGTGACTGCTGTTTCTTATTTGGGAAACATAAATTGGCATAGAAGTTATTTTTAGCACAGAATTTCTAGATTTTCAGATTTTTCATGAACATCTTTATAACAATTATCACATTAAACCAGAAGAGTATCACATTAAACCTTATTTTACATTAAAAATTCAGTTTATGTCATCGAGTTATTTAAGCCATATTTTGTCTTGACTACTATACCTTACTGTTGAAAAGTACAATTCTGCACCGGGTTAATGCAATAAAGTATTTGAGTTAAACGATAAGGGTGGTCTGGAATAAAACCCTTGCTCTAGCACCCACTTTTCACCTTGCCATGTCATTTCGACCAAAAGATCAACGTTCTCGTCTCACTCTAAACCTTAAAGGTGGATGATACACACATCAAAAGACTAGACATGACACGATATCGCTTTTTTATGTTCGATACAATACTGATATTGTAAATTTGGATACCTGCCGATACGATTCAAATCCAATACGGTCTCTTTTTATAAGGCTTTTTATAACGTGTGTGTAGAAGATATGGAATTATAGAATGGAAAAAATATGGGATATCGTGGATGGGATATCGGTCCGATAACAACTCAAACAGCCGTATCGGGTATCGGTGCCATCTTTACAAAAGACAAATGCCTTAACTTATTTTTTCATGCTATTTTCACAGACCCTCCCAAAATCCACTTGGACTGCATGGGAAAAACAGCAGATTCTACCATTGTGGTTGTGGCTGGAAACAAGTTGCGTCTGGATGTGCCAATCACCGGAGACCCTGCCCCCACCGTGGTTTGGACAAAGGCAGAAAAGGTTGGGAAAACGAACCATCTGTTGAGAATATATTTCACTTTTTAATTTCATTGTGACACTTTAAAGGTAAAGCAAGTAATGTTATCACACCTGTTGTTCTCAAATAATGTTATCATTTTCAACTTTCTTTTACTAACAAGGTTTAAAGATTAAATGATTTTTAAAGATCCTTTGCCGCTTACTTTACTACACTAAAGGAGCACTTGAAGAAGCAAACGAGACTAACAAGTTTAAAATAACAAGGACTCAATAGCATAATCCTGCTAAAGGGACGGCATTAGTATTTGTATGTCATTAGACACAACAGAATTTTTGGAATGCACAATTAGCAAATTTTAGAGTGTAAAGCAAATGGATAAAAAATCCAGAAACCGCTCTTGAACTCCCTGGTTCATTAATCGTTCTAACTTTAGGCCTAATCCTTTACATTCTACTTTAATGCTGAGACAGTGGTTTGTGGAATAAGGCTTCTGATCTCAGCTATGAAGCCCAGCCAGGTAAGTTGGTGCTGACCACAGACGCTCACCATTTGGGGGAAAAAGGTTTGTATTCATGCCGGTTGCCAGCAGTTTGACCTTGGCTTCTTGTTCGTGACATCCTCCATGGTTTGCCCAGGCCCTCACCGCTTCTGCTCTGCTTGTGTAGGGTAAATCTAAAACCGGAGATGAGAAACAGGAACCAGCCTTCATCTGGACTTTGAAGGATGGTGAAGTGAGTTTTTGGCCTTTGCAACAATAACACCGCCTTGATCTCTAATTATTTGCGCTGCCTTTTGTCCTGTGCTACTGTTCGTGACGATGTCTTTTTGACCTTTGCCTTTATTGCCTCCTTGCTGCATTGTGAGATTGTCTTTTCACAGTTAATAGCCTATATTTTCTTTTGAGTTTGAAGGTGTTTTGCCTTGCAATAGGTTGTGTCTTGGTTTGGAAAAATTAATGAGCCTTGAAACAGCACGTTTCTTCAGAACAGTAGAACGGTATCACACAGAACCATGTTCAATAACATTCTATCAATTTAAGGTGATTCCATTTCCATCATTGTTAGGTTATTTAAGACCCACATTGTCTTGTCTACAATGCTGGAGGTCATTACTGGTGTTCTAAAATTACCCCAATAAAGTAGCGAGGCAATTTCCTGGAGAAAACACATGATTGCTGGGTGAAGAAAAAGAAGAAGGGGATTAAATTAGAAGAAACGAGAGATAGAGGACAAAAGGAGGAATGGAGATGGATATTTTAATAGCTGGGGACATTTCACTGTATAAAACTAAACATTAAAGGAGTTCTGAAGGTTATGGGTATGATTTGTGGTTTACTTTGAAATTGATGCTAGTGAATGAGACAATGGAGGGATGAAATGGAGGGGAAATGGAATATTTACATGAATAATTATAACATTTCATAGTGTAAAACTAAATATTAAAGGAGTTTCAATAATGATTGGTGTGAATGATGCTTCACTGTAATATGAATAAGAGGATAAAGGGATGATACAGAGAGAGGGATTGGTGTAGATACTAATCTCTGCGATCCATGCCCAAACTTTATGCAATGTGATGTAGAAAAATGGATGCACCGAGATTTCGTATCGAAGCGAATCGTTGACCTATAAGGTTCACACCTCTAATGAACATTTACTCTTTCTCATTTAGTCTCTACTGTGTTTAAGTTTGCAAAATGTAAATGGACCTTAAAAATGATAAATGTTCTACAGAACAGAATCACAATAAACCTTCTATTACATTAAAATGACATCCTATAAATGAACTGCTTCCGTTCACACCATCCTTATGTTGTCTTAAGCCATATTTGGTGTTGGCATCATCAGTGTCATTCTAAAATTCCACCATCTAGGTACCAAACTGTTCTGAAGAACGTTGAGTTGCCCAGGTGAGTGCATGCTTCTTTCACTCATTGGGAAATAGTTTGAAGAAAAATGGCAAGACCATTTGCGCAGTAAGTAACGAAAGCAAAGACTAGGTATGCCACACGCCTTCTGATTAGAAGGATCTCAGCACCGCATCCAGTCTCTTGTTTTTTCTGCATCTGTACCTTCCATGTGTGAGTACTGACTTTGGCTTACGTTTGCTTGGACTGAATTTGGTCTACTTCTTGTGGCCATGCCATCTGGTGTTATTTCACACTTTTCATGCTACTAAAGGCAGTGTTATGATTGGTGGACCAGGTGGTGACAGACTCGGGTGGGCGTGTCCATGTGGAGAGCACCAAGGGTCATTGCATCTTCACCATAGAGGGGGCGGAGCGACAGGACGAGGGCGTCTATTCCGTCATCGTCCGGAATCCAGCAGGAGAAGACACTGCTGATATTAATGTCAAAGTCGTTGGTAAGATGAAATGATTCAGATCTTCACAATTTTCTCCCAGAGCATCACAATGTTTTATTACCTCATTCTTTTCTCATCCAACATTATAGCAACATGATGGGGGGGAATTTTGGATAGGACCAACATTTAATATCCTCGTAGTACAGCATTTATTTATCCCAGTCCTCGCGGACCACCGCTCTGCACTGCAACATGCCGATCTTGTGTTGCTAATTAGCTAGTCAGTAGCATCAGCTGTGCTGTGGTTCGGAACATTAATCTGTTCAGAGTGGTGGTCCGTAAGGACTGGGATTGGCTCCTAATTTCAGGGCCAGTTTCCCTGAGAGCAACTTGGGGTTAAGGGTCTTGCTCAGGGATCCAGTGATTGCACACCCTCATGGTCCAGAGGCAAGCATCCTACCCACTAGACCACCACCCACACCCCAAAATTAAAGCCTTAGCAGAAGACTAATTTAAATTGTCCTCAGATGTTCCCGACCCACCCGAGGCTCCCAGAATCCTCAGCGTTGGAGAGGATTCCTGCGTTGTTCAGTGGGACCCTCCCCTGTTTGACGGTGGCCAGCCAATCATAGGTGAAATGTCAAATGACATGCACAATAATCCTGTTTCCAAAATCTTTCAAATCAAACGCACCAGAACATTCCTCAGCAGCCTAACCGAGTGCACTGTATCTCGCTGCTGCAGGCTACGTCCTGGAGAGAAAGAAGAAAAAGAGCTACAGATGGATGCGTCTGAACTTTGACCCCTATAAGGACACCACATATGAGGCGAGGAGGATGATTGAGGGGATGGAGTATGAGATGCGGGTCTACGCTGTCAACGCTATCGGCATGTCACGGCCCAGTCCTGCCTCCCAGCCCTTTGTGCCAATTGGTGAGTTTCCTCTCTCTAGTTTACAGCTGAGCTGTGTCTAATAAGATTGACATTTATGGCACATGGCAGGAAGTTATATTCTATTAGACTTTGTAGTACATCAAGAGAACCTGTTTCATACTTGTTAAGCCGGACTTAAATTAACAGCTGCTGTTTAACCAAGTTGCCGCCAACTGGGTTACTTCCCTTAACAAACCCAGTCAGAGAACAAGGCAAACGTTCATTTCTAAACAGTCAAGATTACAGACGTGAAAACTATTTGGTATGCTCGCAAAATACACTGATTTTTTTGGTTTTTGAATTAGGGAAAAAGTATAGTGACAAGTGTGCAGTCAGTTCCCTAGATGCTCGTTCAATAGGTGAGTTCTCAGGTGATTTTTGAAGGCAGCAAGGGACACAGCAGTTCTGATAGTAAGTGCTTTTGTTGAGAGGACTGTTCCACCACTGAGGAGCCCGGACTGAAAAGAATTTTGAAGCAGGCCTTCCTCTTGTTTTCCAAGCTTACAAGGGATTGTTTAGAGATAACTCTTTGTATCACAGGTGTTCTAAAGTTACACCAATAAAGAATAAAATGATTTTCCGCAAGAAACTGCTCAAGTTTTGTGGCTGTGACATGAAAACTGGCTGAACAGAAAAACTTTGATTAAAATGCACTGAAGTGAATGGGGAAAGAACGAGGGATGATAAAAGTGAGAAAAAGACGAGTGCAGCCAAAACAGATTGAGATGTGTGTTCAATGAGGTGGCTTGAGGTTGCATAAGAACCGTGTTGACTGTTGTGCAAAAACAGGCCGAGGGAAACTTCCGAGTCCCGCATCCCATGTATTCTTAAAAGGAGAAAGTGCATGGGTACCTATGGGAAAAATAAACCACAGAAAAAAGGATGAAAAAGACAAGTGTGGGTCATGATGGTCACAGATATACGAAGAGGCTCATGGGCCCTCGAATCACGTCGCATTTGCTGGTACTGCAAAGAACGGCGACGGCGCAGTAAAAAGGGGAAATTTGAGCTCCGTGTTAGTCTATGGGGAAAAACACAGAACTCGTGAATGAGTGCACATATGGAAAGCGTATACAAGCACTCACATCACAACAGGCTTCATGTTTGGAACGAAGTTTCTAGCACAAAAACTGTTGGAGGAGTAGTGTTCTGCGTTAGTGGGAGAGTCAAAGATTAGGTTTTTAGTTTGAAGAGTGCTTGAAGAGGGCTGCTGCTGTCAAACCATTCTTTCCTGCTAGCCAAGTAAGGAAGACCACACTGTCCTGTCCGCATGGAGCCAATCAGCCTCTCGTCCTGAATCAGGTCTCGTGGTCTGCAAATGCCGGTCTTCTTTTAACTGAGAGGTCATGAAAAGTCCTTACGTGGCAAATCATTATTAAAACAAGGACAAAACAGGGGTTGAAACCTGAAAGGGTTCAACAGTTTTGATTCCTCGCTCAGCGACACACGTTTTCTTGTCTCATCCTTGATTTCATTTGGTCTCAGACAGTCTCAAAAGCGCCTGTTATCTGCGCAGCCTGCCGTCCAGTACAACACAATAGATTAGGAAACTATCTTTGGCATCCACTTCTATAAATAATGGCATGCTAGTGAGCTGTTAGGCTTTGTCCAGGCGTTGTGTTGCACCAAGGCCACACTAGACCAAAGAAGAGGAGGGACAGGACACACAGGCAGCTGTACTGCAGCCGTCTCTGACCCTGATCACAGCTCGGCTCCCACAGTGCCAGGACTACAGCAGGTGTTATAGAAAGACCGGAACGAGAGAAGCAGCGGCTTCAGAAACAAACAATCGACATTACAGGGACGCCACACCGGCCCAAAGTCAACCACCAGCGGAATGACCAAACCCATGCTCCCCAAAACGGCGGAGAAGAAGCCAGCCGAGGAGGTGCCTGCAGACGTGACGCCCGAGACCCCTCCGGAGGCCAAGGAGCCTGTTTCCGAACCTTTACCTCCACCCCCAGCAGAGGAACCAGCTCCCCTGGCAGAAGAGCCTGTTTCTGGAGAAGGCGAAGCTCCAGCACCTCCTCAAGATGGAGAGGCAGCCCCAGCGGAGGATGCACCTCCTGGAGAGGGGGAGGCAGCACCCTCTGAGCCTGCCCCCCCACCGGAACCAGAACCTGAGCCGGAACCTGTTGGCAGTAGGCGTCTAAGTTTTTTGCTTTTCAAGCTTGTTCAGATTCTGATCAGGATTTACCTCCATACTTCCATGGATTGCTAATTAGCTTGTTGTTAGCGGGTAGAAATTTAGCGAGATGGTGCAAAATCTTGCTTTTTTAGGCCTGAACTTCTTTGCATCTAGTAATTTGAGCTGTGAGAAATTATCTTGCATATTTTTGTTTATTCTATGTCGCAATTCTGTGGGTTTCAGGAAATTTGCAGTTTGGCGTGAAGCAAAGTTTGATAAAGTAAATGAAAAAATGCAGCCCTGCTTTTATCAAGGCTTGTGTTTGGGAAGTGTGTTCTGATTTTCTTTGAATATTGATCATATGTTGTGAAGCTTTTGAAGCTTATTCTTGTACAGCAATGTAGCTTTGAAACAAACTGATCTGTCAATCACTGGCATGTCACATTTTGCTACACAACCACTATAGTTTCCGAAATGAAGTCAACACTAGCTTGTAGATGATCTAATTATTCTAGTTTGACTATATTTGAAATCTCATGCTCCATGCAATTGTGTGCGATCTGCAAATTCAGTCGGGGCCAAAAAATTGATCGTTTTTCAACTGTTCCATTACTATAATTCCATAATATTTCCAAAACTCCAGCACCAATTATTGCAATGAGCGTGGACACTGCAATCGGGTCGGTCTTGAATATTCAAACAGTAGCTAAACCCGTAAGGACAGCACCAAGTGTAAACTATTCCTGTCCTGGATGCAGCGTTTCCCATAAAAGTGTCTATATCTTCAAGAGTTCCCTCATCATCACCAGCCAAGTTTAACTTGTGCTCATCTAAGCAATGGCAGTTATGCCGAACCGGGACGGGACGGGATGGGCCATTCGGGCAGCTCAGTGTGAAGGTTGGCTGCAAGGTGAAGTTAGCTGTGCCTCACTCAGGCTGCTGGGTTTTATTGCTCCCATAGTTTCCGTGCACATAGTTCTCACACTAGACTAAGGGGGAGGAAGAACACAGGATTGGTGACAAGCCCGAGTAAATCCGTGTACTAAAGCCTTCTAATTCTCCCACTGGTCATCCAGGCTTAGTAATTGTGCACTACAAAGTGAAATTCCAGGCTAAATATACACCTGGAGTTAAGCATTTTCCTTGCTGGGCAGGAGCAACGCTGACATCTGAATCATGCTGGCAATTTAGAACTTCCATCTCAAACCTGAGTAAGCCAAGACCAAGACAAGAGATGAGCAGTTAAACGCTAGTAAACAAATGAACATTCTGCCTTTGGGATTCTTTTTTTTATAAAATACCTGATTATTATTAGTTTACACTGGGTTTTAATCCTAAAATCAACTTTTTTGGAGAGTCAAAAACTTGACAATAACGATATATTATTCGGGAAATATTTAAAAAAGTTAGTAGTTTTAATTATTATTTATAATATTGGTTCAAAGCATTATAACTTCTATTTTTTGTTTTTAAAAAGTTAATCATTTAGTAGTTTTTTAATATGCATTTTATTGTGAAATTCCACTTTTTTGGATGATCTCCAACACATAAAAAAAAACTTAGATAAAATAATTAGAAGTCTTAATTTTTTTTAATTATAAAAATCCATTTTTTATTTTTATTTTCAGTAACTTTAAATTCCTTTAATGATGTTTAAGATACTTTAAGATACTCTATTGTAATATTTAAACCAGTTTCTCTCTGTACTTTTCCTCAGCCCCTTGCAGTGAGCCTGTTGGTCTCTGTGTGGACGACATCAGTGACACCACCATCTCTCTCAAATGGAGGACTCCAGAGAGAGTTGGATCCACTCCGCTCGACGGATATGCGGTCGAGTACTGCAAGGAAGGCAGTAAGTGTGTGTGTGTGTGTGTGTGTGTGCAGACTCTGAAGATCAAAACGAGGCTTTGAGAGGTCTATTACTTATGCTAAGGAGTATGTTAATTACTGATAAGATTCTTAAATGTAGAGGTAAATTATTAAATGAAGTAATTAATTAAAGCATGCATCTGCTTTCCTAAATAACAAAAAGAAATCTGCAATAAACTTAAAATAACACATGAATTAAGTCTAATACTAAAAGACCAGATAGAAGCATCTTTTCTTAAAATATACAGCCTGTCTTAAACATGCTTTTATTATGGAAGAGGATTCATTTTTGTATGGATGCACTTCATCTAAAACCAGCACATCCACCACATCCTCCTAAAGGCTAAACTTGAGCTCAAAATTGATGTATTTTTAAAATTTAGGGCAAAATAACTACTTGTTAAGCTAATTGCTAACTGATTATTTGATCTAATGATATCTGATTATTACACTACTAGCATGTCTTTGTATCTCATGTTGTCTCTTCTCGTCTAGCTGATGAGTGGGTCTCTGCGTTTGAGGGCCTAACGGACAGGACGGGTGTGATCATCCGTGACCTGCCCACTGGAGAGAAGATGCAGTTCCGGGTGAGGGCCTTCAACGTGGCTGGCCCCAGCCCTCCTGCCACCCTTCCCCAGGCCATCACCATCCGCGAGATCATGCGTGAGTCCAACATTTACCACTCTAAAGCAAAGCATGAAAGCTGTAAGACGCCCAATTTATAGAGTTGGGCCAATAAATCGGCATGGAGATATCATCATCCAACATGAGCTAATTGCAGATAAACTGGGGTCAGTGTTTATGACGACCAGTATACACAAGATAGTTTGTTCAACCATCATATGAGTTTTGCCAATGCTCCAATGTTGCCGACACAGAATTTTTATAGAGTACTATTAATGACAATAAAAGTCAGTTAGGGTTTGTTGTGTTTATTTTTTTACTTTGAACGTTGGAATTGGTTTTGGTCTTAAAAATTCTATATCAGTTGGCCTTTACTAACATATAAGTGGGTACAGGTTAATTAGACTAAATTAGACTTGGTTTGCATCAGTAAAAGAGAACTGAATACTTAACTCATTCAGATGTCCATAATCCATCCATTCACCCAAGTGGACAAAAAATTATCTGCCTAAACAGATGAGCATCCTGGTATCAGGATGAAGAGTATCTGAGCATTATATATACACACACATATACACAAATATACAAATATATATGTATACAGACTGGCCAATAATTCTATTGGTCTGTCTTCACGTTGTCCTGACAGTTTTAGAAATAATGAAGTGTTGAAAACGGCTTGTTCGTATATTGATCTACAATGTTCATATATGTAGAATATACATTGTTTTTAAATTTCCTGAAAAATAACCATTTTGGACATAAAAGGTTACTGTCTGACCATGACAATATATAATACTATATTATAATCCACCATTTATGGTGTAGAGAGCATGGTGGTGAAATAAATTTGGTGTACAGCTCTCCGTCAGCCAGCATTTAAAGCTTTTCTAGCGCCGACCCTTGAACGAAAACAGCTGTCTGGACACATTTTATCTGCTCTTACTTCATTAGTTGCATAACAAGTTGTAATAAATTAAACAGAGCCTTCAACAAACGCCCTCCTCATTTAGACCCAATAAAACAGGTTTACTGCAGTAATCAACACCATGTTCCCAATCAGCCTCAGCCACTTGCTTTGGAAAATGGCTGTTGTTAGCAACAACATACAGATATACAGAATTAGATGAAAGCAGGTGTGTAACATAAGGCCCAAAGGCCGGATATCACCGTCCAGTCAATTTCCTCCAGCCCGGAAACACAACAGCTTGCTATAACACACTCAAATGAATCTAATATACACCTTTACACAAATGGATTAGAGATTTAATTTCCTTTTCGCCTGATGACTTGTTCTGACACTGCTCCCTGTAAACAATGAGTGATGCAGGTCTGGTTTAAAGAAACCCATATGAGTCAGGGCTTATTTTTCCTCCCATAAGACCCTCAGATAAAATGCAATATTAGGTTTATAGTTCTGCTTTCTGATGTTTGGTTCTCTCATTCCTTCTAAATTTCACAATGTTTTTGTGTTGTTTTGCTACTCCATCTGTCTAAATTTGAGATAACTTTTTGAGTTTGCACCCATTTCTCCAGTGGCATTCCTGAAACCCACACTTACACAAACAGTTTCCTTAAAAAGTAAATGGCTCCACAACCAAATGAGACCTCTGAATTTGACCTATCTGTTAAGGAGCAGTGGGCAGCTGACATGGGCAACGCAATGCTTGGGGACGGTACCTTGCTCATGAGTACCTTAGTGGTATCTTTAATGGTCCGGGATGCAAACCGGGGCAAACTTCCTAACCATTACGCTATCAACTAAAGTATCCGATATTAGTTGTACTTAAGTATTACATGTATTTTCCAGGTATTAGTAAAGGTTAGTCATCATAAGAAAAAGTAAATAAATGTAAAATTCATTCTAATACATTTAAGTGGCTCAATTTGCATTTAAAAAAGAATTTCACATGCTTAACGTTAAAGGTTCCTCACAAAGAATCCTGTGTAATTTAAGCTACCAGTTAGAGTACTAAAGAGTAAAAGTACTAAAGTATTTGGTAGGAACACGTGACTGAAAGTGAAGCACTTCAGTTTGCTTCTTTTCAAAATGTAATGATTCAGACTTTTTAAATTCCAAAAATGATGTGGATCAGACAAACAGCATCACATCGGTGAAGATGCCAGTTATGTTGTAGAAATTAACAGTTTAGGATTTTACTGTACACCATGAGAAATATAAAAGCCACCAGGTGACAACATCACCCCTTGTGTATTAGTTTTCAAAAGAAAATGTGTTTTTCCAGTCACTTCGGACAAAAATAGGGTGCAAAATGTAACAAGTGAAGAAAGTTTACATGTGCTGGAGTAAAAAGATCATTCATTTTATTATTATTATAGTCGAGTCCATCTTAAAATCTGCTCTTTTCAAAATATTCTGTCAAAGTACAAAGCACTCAAAACAATAGTTATATAATTTGAGGCAGTTGGTAGCGTAACGGTTAGGAAGTTGACCCTGTCATCTGAATGTTGCCAGTTGAAGTCCTGGACCGTTAAAGGTACCACTGAGGTACTCATGAGCAAGGTACCGTCCCCAAGCACTGCTCCATGGGCGCTGTCCACTGCTCCTTCACGGACGGGTCGAATGCAGAGGTCACATTTCGTTGTGGTGTGCCGTGCTGTGTTCACAATGACAAATTATCACTCACTTTAATTCACTTACACACCACTGCCTATTTTACATGCAAGATCCAAAAAAGATTCTCAGGCCTCTTAGAGTCAGTTGTGAACAAAAGTCTGTCCACTTGTTTCCACACAGAGACGTCATGCAATATCTGCACAACATCTTGTCCAATTCCTCTTTCCCTCATTCCTGCTTAAAAGCGTCTCACACGCGGCACGTGCGTGTTTGTTTAAACCTGATGAGTGCAGGTGGGACTAGTGGGGGCCAAGACGCCATGGATCTTGTTTGCAGATGCTTCTTTCCATTTCCGTTATCTATCAGGCATTCGCAGCGCATCACACATTAGCATAGGGCAGAAAGGGAGAAGGGGAAATTAGGGTTTATTTTAGGGCCCGGGCCCCCCGCCCAACTTTCCGCTCACGATAAGCTGATATGGTACTAAGTGCTTGTTTGGCAGGGGGCCCTGCTGGGAACCTGAGTTTGTTGTGCGTCGTCTGCATCCTGTGTGACGTAGACCGAGCCGCGCTCTGCGCTTTATGAGCGACTAGAAGTGCAGACGATCCCGCCGGCTTAGCCGCAGAGCCTCAGGGCTTTGTTTTATTTAGACTCTCGCATTCACAATGTTCTATCTCGACTCGGCTGGTGGGGGGATGAAGCAGATGTCAGGCACAGACGATGTGGGGGAAAATAGATAACAGTGATCTGTACTGGTCTGTGATACGTGTTTTTTAATATTGCAATAATTTAGTAAAAGATTAATGTCAGCTTGGTGTTGATGGTTTATTGTATTTTGTTTCTACATGAAGAGGGACTTGAAATATTATGCTTGTCCCTGATGCTTGTTATTCAGATCTAAAGGTATTTATTTGCATTTCCTAAACTAGGTTCAGGAAATTAAACTAAGATCAAAGCAAGTAAGTTCCCCAGTCTCAAATTCAACTTCTGCAATTTTATAATTTAATTCAATTTTATTGAAATTTTGATACTAAAATGGTTCATTTGTTCATCTCTGTCATAGACTAGCAAAAGCCTTTTTCTTTGATTAATCTGCTCTTCTGATCTAATCCAGTCTTTACTGCAATTTACTTTTAGTTCAGGTAAAAATGAAATTTTCTGTTAAGATGCCAAAACTCCAAAACTGTGTACAAACCGAGCTATGCAGTCTGGTCCACTCAAGAGGACACTTGGGTGCATACTCTCCGTATTGCTTTTTCTGCTGTAATTTTACTCTTTCTCAAGTAAATATGTGCGTAAGTAATCTACTTTTTACTCAGTTACATTATTACATCATAATGCTTTCATTACGACAAGTCTATTCTCTGGGGCGAAAGTCCATATCAGGAGAAGAATTTTCAAAGGAGATTTTTATTACTTAATTATTACTTTTACTCAAGTCATTTTTGAAAGAAGTAATTGTACCTGTACTTGAGTAGATATTTTCAGTACTTTACCCTCCACTGCTTATGAGTGGGTGTTGCAGTTTGTTAAAATCATTAATCAGTCTCATAAAATCATTAAAATCATTCTCAAACAATCATTAAGACAGAAAATTGTTGTTTGGTGTATGAACACTTTGTACTCTTTTAAAACTCTATTCAAGCATCATTCACCACATTAGTTTTTTTGGTCATTTTCACAGAACGCCCCAAAATCTGGATTCCTCGCAACCTTCGCCAAACCCTCATCAAGAAAGTAGGCGAAACTGTAAACCTGGTGATCCCATTCCAGGTGAGAAGAAGCTGCACAGACTATGAGCACTCAGTAGTTCTGTGCCACTACTTAATTTCTGAGCTCATATGACGGTGTGCAAGACTTGTGCATGTTGTGCATTTACATTCCAAAGTCATATTTTTAATGCATGGTATTTACGTTAGACCTTCACATGCTGGGGGTTAGTGTTGCATGTGTTTCTTATTTTCTGCAACATCACTTGACCTCATGTCCAGCCTTTCCAGACTCTTGTCCTAGCTACCGTCCTTCAACTGTAGTCAGCTCCAGCTGAGTGAAACTGTAAGCCTCTTTTACAGTAGGGTGTTTATGGGAGTTAGTTAGGCCTGCGCTCTTTGTCTCTGTAACACAACACAGAGCTGGGCAGCTGAAACCCGATGAGACGAGCTGCATGCAGATGGCAGTCTGATAAATGTCAATGACACCAGTCCGAACAGCAGCTGTGAGGGCTTTTTTGTGTTACTCAAAAACACCAGGCCAGTTCACAGACACACACACAAATTGGTCCTGTGCCAGTCACACAGTGATGGGCTCATTTAGATTCCTGTTTGCATGCAACGCCGTGCGTTTAACATTCCAAAAGGCTATTGCATGCACTCACACAAAAACATCATCCAGACTCCGGAATCCCTTACTGCCGAATGTGAAAGTGTTTGGTGACGGTCTAGTCTGTTTTGAGGTTGTCAATTGCTCATTGCTGCCAATTGATGCTGGCTGTTGCTAATGTTAAAGAAGAATTCCTGGGGTCTGGGGTCTGGGGTCTGGGGTCGCGGGATAGAAAGTTTAAGTAATAAAGTAAATACAGCTAATAATCGATATCTGGTGTCAGTCAGTCCACCACCAGGTTTTAGAGAGACTCAACATGCTTAGAGCATTGCTCCAAACTGTACATATGAAGAGTAGATACAGTACCTCTTTCAGTCAGAATTTCTCTACAGCATTTTTCTACTGATTTCCAGATGTCGTCATCATAATAATGTAGTAATCTCAGACTTTAAAGAGATGCTATTCAACTATGCTACAACCAGATAAGACTTTCCCAGGACCTAATGTGAACATCCAATATCTAGAGTCAAAAGTTCACAAATGAAAGACTGCTAGGTTACAGTTCCTTGCTTAGATGCAAAAACTATTTGGTGGTCATCTTGTCTCCAGCAAAAATCAAGACACGCTGGAGGACACTATTTAACTGCTGTCTTGTTTCACTCTTCAGGGCAAACCAAGACCAGTGGTGACATGGACAAAAGATGGCGAGCCTCTCGATCCTAAGCAGGCGAGCGTGAGGAACAGTGAAACTGACAGTATCCTCTTCATCAGGAGAACAGATCGCAAGGACTCTGGGAAATATGAACTCCGAGTGCAGATCGAGAACGTAGAAGACAAGGCCAATGTGACCATTCAGATTGTGGGTACGTTCACAGGCTTTCCCCCTTATCCTTTCCAACAGCATTCAAATCAAGTATGAGTAGATCCTAGTTTGCTTCTCTCTCCTCCAGACTTGCCTGCACCTCCCCAGAACCTAAAGGTGGCAGACATTTGGGGGTTTAACGTTGCGCTGGAGTGGAAACCACCCAAAGACAACGGCAACTGCGAAATCACTGGCTACACCATCCAGAAAGCTGATAAGAAGACTATGGTATGTGCTATCGTAACCAATCACTCTGGCAACTAATCGAGATGAGGGTGATGGTGGCCATCAATGGTCAGTTGCTGACCACAGAAACATCACTGGCTGGATATGGGAGCTGTGGTGACCTAGTGGTGGGAGTACTTTGTAATGTACCCGAGGCCATGACCGGTCTCACAACCAGTTTTTCAAGGTCTTGGTCTTGTATTTCGAGACCAGCTGAGACCTCAACTCTGAGACAATTACTATTAAAGAGTTATTTACTGTTGGACTGGATGGGAGTATTATACTGAGACCCCACTGTGCACGTTTAGGTCACACAATGTTGCAGTCTCTCATTTTTCTAAAACGTAAAACATGCATTGGTCCGGTCTGAGTCTCGGTTCTTCAGAGTCTTGGTCTCGACACACTCTGGTCTCGGTCAGGACTTGGTCTTGGTGGTCTTGCCTACAACTCTAGTACTTTGTTATGGAACAAGAGGTTGAGGAATTGTTGGCCCTGTTCTACCCCCGGCACTATCACCATTAAGGCCCTGAGCTATATCAAGTGCTCCAAGGAGAGTATCCCTAAAAATGAGGATGAGTTGGTTGCTTTAAAAAACAGTGTCCACTAAATTCCATAAATGTAAGTGTAAATGTATATTTTTGTTTAGACAAAACAAGCTGAAGCAAAAAGAGCCTCATATGACTCAAAGAACTCAATTCAATAACATTTCCAGTTTATGTACTGTAGACTCTTGGGTCATGTGCATTTGACTGTGATTTTATAGCCTCTGCTGCCCTGTTGTGTTAAGATTAAACCGAACGCCAAGCACCATAGTCAGGTTCTTAATCCCGTCATCATCAAGCAAAGACCTAGACATCTTCTGCGGGCAACCACAAAGTAGAACAGTCTGGACTTGGGGTGCTGCCCCTATGCACAAGGCACACCAAGTCCAGACTGTTCTCCTTTGTGGTTCCGCGCTGGTGGAATGGGCTGCCAAGGGCCACCCGAGCATGTGCATCCTTCTCCATATTCCAGAGCCTCCTGAAGACTCTTCTTTTAAGAGAACACCTCCTCTCTAAGATCATCCCGGTCCAACTTACTGAGGATATCTTCATCCTCCTACACTTAGAACTTAGCACTTTGTACCCACTGTTAGCTCTTCCAAGGTCCCAAACTTTTTTCCCTATTGTAAGTCATTCATTCATTTATTGTCCAAACTGCTTAATCCTAACTGGGGTCGTGGGAGGGACCGGAGCCTATCCCGGGAACTACAGGTGCAAGGCAGGGACCAACGCTGGGCAGGCAGCAACACACCACAGGGCACACTCACACACAATCACACTCACTCCCGGAGCAAACCCACGTGAACACGGGGAGAACATGTAAACTCCACACAGAAAGGCCGAACGGCCAACCTGGGGCTCGAACCCAGGACCTTCTCGCTATGAGGTGGCAGCGCTAACCACGGTGCCACCCTGCCACCCCTATTGTAAGGTGCTTTAGATAAAAGCATCTGCCAAGTGTAATGTAATGCTCTCCCAATTTAGTCAGAACCTGCTCCAGATCTTAGGCGTTTTTGCTAATAATTAATTAATGTTCTTTATCTCTTGATTTAGTCAGTGAATCATTGTCTTCTTCTGACCCTTCTAAAGGCAGAAGGGACGAAGGAGAAGAAGAGAAAAAGCTGGCGGGCCTGCCTCTTTGTGAACCCTTGTGCCTTCTGAAACCCTGCCAATGTCCAAAAGCAGCTAAGCTCCCGAACACATTGCTATAATTGAGCAATGTATGTACACTATGCACAAGGGAGCACAAGACACAGACTAATTTTTAACCACTCATGGGACATGTGCTTGGCCCCATCGGAGGGAGGGAGTTGTATTATTTCTAGAGACCAAAGCTTCCAAATGACCCCACTGCACCTCACTACTATACCCTCTCAGCATGGGGCAAACATGTCCCACTTCACCCCCACCTCCTGCCAGCCTTGGCCTAATTTAAGAGCTGTCAGTACCTCGTGTTCTCCACCCCATTGTTCAGCGCAGCCACAAAGGTTCGCGGCGAAATAAAAAAGAAAAACAGATCCAGTTATGAGCTTCACAGGCTCATCGTTATCAGGCCCAATTTATTTAGTCTCTGTCCACCCAGAACAATGGGCCGGTAGGCTCAAGATCATCACATTTCACAGGACAACAATCTCGATCAGAAATTAGAGATGACCCGCGGCTAAATATAAAAGCACTTCAGGTCCCCTGGTCTTGGAGCTCAAGCCGCAGGCCACCATTTTATTGGCTTCTGCCCCTACGGTTCACATAATACATAATTGTCCACATAATGGCATTAGGCTTAATAAATGCGCAACGCGATACGGCGACGTTAAGCAGTGTTGACAATGCCGGCCGTATAGTTAGATATTTATGAAAAGTGAAACGTAATATCGAAAGCTCGATAGTGTTTGGAATGTTTGGCCAAACGACACGATGACGGAGCGAGATATGCAAGGAGAGCCGAGTAATAGCATCTAGACATATTGACGTTGTTGCCTTCATGTTGGAGTACACTTTACACGCCAAAGAAAACAGCTGGTGGAAGACGGCAGCAGCTCCTCCCCTGGCCTTGTCATTCCATATCGTGTTGCCGCCAAAGCAAGCAGGTTTGACAATATGATATTGCTTCCCTTTTTGCTGCTTTTTTCAAATCCAGTGAACTATGGAACATGTGCCATTATGCTTGTAATTCGAGTGCTTGTCTGTATTTTTACTACAAAAGCATGTGTATTTACATGCCAAATATGGGTGTATATTACAGGATGTGAAATCCATACTTAAGTTATAGTAGAGCTTTGCTATATTCAAAAATAGCAAAGTACAGTCACTTAAAAGTAAATCCATATTTATGTGTGTATTTCTACAGGAGTGGTACACAGTCTACGAACAGTACCGCCGCACCCACTGTGTGGTGTCGGACCTCATCATGGGCAACGAGTATGTGTTCCGTGTTTACTCCATGAACATGGTGGGCCTGAGTCTAGAGCCCTGCAACTCTAAAGACAGCGCCTACATCCAGAAAACAGGTGAGGCAACTGCCAAGTAGCATAGCTTTTATATCCTCTTATGTTCACGCCGTGCAAGACTAAATATTATTTATTCAGGTAACCAGCAATACGACAATAAGCCTTTCTAAAAAACAGGCTTTTTAAAATGTCTTAACTTTATTAAGAAGAAATACAAGAAAAAAGGTTAGAAAATATTAGTGAATGAACCCATTGATTATAAACAAAATTAACAATAAAGTACAATATATTTAAATATATTGAGTGAGTCTTAAATATGAGGTTTATTATTTTTACTGCATCTTACATGAAGTCCTGATGTTCCTTTGACGTGATGGTCTGTCCTCAGGTATTGTTTATAAGCCTCCCAGCTACAAAGAGCACAACTTTTCGGAGGCCCCAAAGTTCACACACCCCCTGGTGAACCGCTCGGTTATTGCAGGTTACAACGCCACCCTCAGCTGCTCTGTACGAGGCATTCCTAAGGTGAGTGTGTTTGCACTCTGACATAAAAGGTCAAAAGGGCAGTATTCTGGTGAATGATGTCATCTTTCTTTATATATATATATATATAGTATGTTATAGTAAATATATATTAAAAAATCTGCCATTTTATTCTGACTTGCGCTGTTCAAAAGCAAAAATACTGTTATATTTATAGGGTGATCATTTTAGCGTTGCTTTTTGAACATCTGTATATATTTGTATTATTTTAGCTTTATCTCTTTCCGAATTCCCCTATTTAATTGTCTAAAATCATCTATATTTTAATAGTTTAAAAAATATTACAATTAAATACTTTTATAACATCATTTTAATGGCAAATTCATTCATTCATTCATTATCTGAATCCCAAATGGGGTCGTGGGGAACCGGAGCCTATCCTGGGAACTTACGGGTGCAAGGCGGGGACCACGCAATCACACCTTACGGGGCCAATTTAGACTCGCCAATTAACTTATAGCGCATGCTTTTTGGACTGTGGGAGGAAACCGGAGCACCCAGAGAAAATCCACGCGAACACGGGGAGAGCAGGCACACTCCACACAGAAAGGCCCTACAGCCGTTCAAGTTTCAAATTTAGAACTCTAGTGTTAATTTTTTGGGGATATATTCTTGATTTACTTTTTAATCTATTAACTGTGTTACAGTTTTACTGGCATAACAAATAATCTTTTTTACATTAAAACTTTTACCTTTTTATATAAAATGACAGCAATTATTTAAGAGCAATTGTTCTTATTCCCATGTTGTTGCTCATTTTCTAGCTTTAATGTGGTCTAACCTCTGGACACTTTTATGCACTTAGCCCAAAATAACCTGGTACAAGAACAAGATGGACATCTCGAACGAAGCCAAGTACCGCATGTTCAGCAAACAGGGGGTCCTGACCCTGGAGATCCGCAAGCCGTGTCCGTTTGATGGAGGTGTGTACATGTGCAAAGCCGTTAACGACAGCGGCGAGGACATGGTGGAGTGCAAGCTGGAGGTTCGCCGTAAGTACTCAGGCCCTGCTGCATCCTCTGCTCTCCACAAGCTCACCAAGGAACCAGATGAAGCACAAACACAGACAAAAGTTTAAGACACAAAACATTAAAATCTCAGATCTGTCTGCTTCTCATCAATCGACTGATTCAGGATTCTCATTTAAATGTGGAACGCTTTCCAAGTTAACATGGTAACTGTTTCTGCTTCATTGCATGATGCAACATTCAGTTAAATATGGGGACATATATGAGTAACAACGCACTGTTATCATATATGGCATTAATCTCCCCATATTTACTCAGGGTTTTGTTTCTTAATTGAGGTGATATATGCTGATATTCAGAATCCATGTTTCTGTATCAATGCAAATGCCAGGGGTCTAATAAGTTGGGGGAAAGTTAAGTGACTTTTAGGGTTGTAATGATACATCGATTCAATGATCAACGAGGCAACAGCATTAAAGAGAAGAGTACTTTTCATTTAAATGTCTGGATGAGCTTAGGAATAAATGCCAAGTGATATTTTAGTTACTTTTTGTGAATTGATATGGTGTTAAATCAGTACGACATTGTCTCTTATCAATCGCTTGCTTCAGAATCGAATCAGAATCCTAACGTGGCAGACTTGCCCATTCAATCAGTACACTATCGCATTGAGCCCTGTTGCTGCCAGATTGCTCAGAATCCCCCGATGAATGTTTTTTATAAGCCATCGGCATCAGACCGATGCTTAGATTTGCCCAATATTTTATGACGCGTTAATTATATGTGGGAAAGGTAGCGCTTGTGTCAGGCATGTCCAGAGTCCAAGGTGGGATTTTATACGGCCCACGCCTTCTGTCTTAAAATGTATGGTATCATTTTGTGCCAAAATTCTGATCACGCAGTGAAACGTTTGTGAGCATAATCTCTTGTCTCTTGTCTAAACTGTGTGTTTGCTTCACTTAGTGAATGTGAGCTCACACATGGGCTGTGTCCCGAGCTGCGTACTACTGCACTTAATAGTATGGTAGGTAAGGTGCTCTTATCATACTTTTCTACGTGGTAGTATGCATCTCAGGAAATAGCCGGGGTTGTAGCTTAACGGCTCTCTACACACTAGGTAGTGCACATGGAGTGTCAAGCGCCCCCTATTTGACTTGGTGCCTTTTACTTAAAATGTTGTGCACTACGCTCCAAATGCTCCGCAGCCGCTCGACTCTGCGTTCACACTCGCTTGACTTGCTCTTATATTAGAAATGTCAGAGTTATGGTGTCACTTTTGTGCCAAAATTCTGAGCAGGTGGTGGAAATTTGGAGAGCAAAATATCTTTAACCAAAATTTGCACTCGTCTCTGCTTTCCTCATTTATCGGCATCGGTATCGACAGATGTAAGCATGAAAATGACGGTTATTGGCATCAGCCAAGAAGTCCCATATCGTGCATCTCTACAAATGACTATTAACATTTAATTTTCCAATTTTAATTTAATCCAGGACTAGACTTAAGACTTTGTACATTTATATCCAAGCATTTCAAAGAAACATGGAGAATTCTGGCATATATTACACACGTTATTATTAAATGATTAACTTAATAACCTGGCCCTAAAGACGTATGGTACGTTCATGCGTATCAAAGGTCCGGGATGGATCTCTGGATTGTTTTTAGGGATCCATAAATTCTTGATGTGTGTCACATTTTAATCCTTCCTCCTTGCTCTTTCCCCTGTTTCTCTTCACCCTTATTGACAGCTCGTGAATAAAGTCAGGTTTGCTCTGTGTGGAGAAGGTAAGCACACGTGACTGTGCAGCTGGACCAATGTCATACATCATGACTAACTTCTCATGTCTTAAACATTGCTACCAAGTGATCACTGACTTGTAAACGCAAATGACAGGAAAGTTAGAATTTTGGGCTGCTTTTATAGAAGCATAAATATCATTTATTTCTGTTTCACTGTACCGTGCTTATGCCTCATTGTATTCAGAGTAATAATATCCCTGTTGAATACTAGTCATTTTCCTTTGACAAAAACACTTCTCTCCTCGCTTTTTGCAGCTCAAGTCACCAAAGTAGACATCAAGAAGTGAGACTTGAACCAGACCTGACTAGCTTTTGGAGACACCAGCGTTTCGTGTGGTTTCCAAACTCAAAACTGACCTCAGGACGTGTAAAAGGTCATAGTGTAGAGCAGAACGATTTCATTGTCTTCATTTGCTCGTATGCTCATGTTCATGCCCAACCATCCCAAGCTTGTATGTCTCTCAAAAAATGGATTCTTCAGCCGTCATTTGTCGCTTGTGTTCATTTTCATTAGTTTGAGGTGAGGATATGAATGCTTAGCCACTGTGGGGTGTGTACAATGTAGAAAACACAACATCGCACACCTCACTCTTAATTTGTGTTATGTTAACTTGCACATCGATGAATATTTCTGTGTCATTTCCGGAGCAATAAAGCTTTTGACTGGCGATCAGTGAGTCTGACTGAATTCTCTCAGAAAAAATAACCTCGTAACCAGTTTTTACACATTCCCAGCCATCATGTTCAGTGTAAAAATTTTCGAAGACCTCAATGCTTTGAAAGCATGAAAGTACTTTCTCTGATCAGACAACAAAAAGGTTTCCTGTTCATTGTGTAAAGTTTGGACTGGTACAGCGGCGCTGTACACAAACTCATGAGGAGAAAACACACCGCACCAGCAAAAATCTCTCTAAATTACAACTTAGTAGGAAACATTTTAATATCGGCTTGTTCTATGTGCGATGTAGTTAATGACTATATCGTGAATACCGAGTACAAATCCTCACATTAATGTTAAACAGACAGCATGTACGACATTATCGAGTTTGGCTTCTCTGGCCTCTTAAAGCAGAGCGCTCACTCCCCTGCCCATCCAGAACACTGTCCTAGCATGCCTTTCTCTGGTGAAAATCAAGATCGACTTAGCATGTATCTACATACCGGAGCTGCAAGAGGGCGGCGAGAAGCTTTTACACGATCGTCCACCGTTATCCCGTGCACAAAAGCAGAATTAAATGGGCAAACGTGCATAAACGACATTCTTCACGATGTCAATGCCTGTGCAGCAGATTTAGTTTGCAGTTCAAAATATATGTTAAATGTTAAAATTAAGCTTGGTACCAAACCTATAGTATTTATTTCACCAATGCTAGACGCAAGAACTATAGTAGCAGGCTGCAAATGATTATTTCAAATCTTTTACCTGGAATTTAGCCAAGAGTGTCTTGACGAGGCGTTAAAAAACAGTTTAAATTTTGTACGATTTGGAAACAGTGGCTTTATTACACTGTGCTATGGCGGTGTAGCAGTAACTGGCCCATGCCTACGAAGTTGCTCTCAAAATCGTGTCAGATTTACACCACATTTCACTAACTTAGCCATACATCATCACCACGGACGGAAGCGTCAAAACGGAAGTATTTCTATCAGCGCTGGACGATTATATCAGTGTCCATCAACTGAAAATGAGGCTCAGACATCGGCAGAGTTAAAAACCAACTTTAGTTTTTCCTCGTTATCTTGGCATATGAAGATCTTTTTTCAGCGTCTCTCGTTAGGGTTTACCACAGCAGATGAACGGCCTTGTTTCCATCTCAAAATTGCATCGGATTTTTACCCAGGTTCACTAACGTGGCAACGCATCATCATCACACAGAAAGGCGGGCGATTTTATTTGGATTACGGACCACCAAGACGGCAGTATGTCGTGTCAGTTGACGTGTGTCCTTCCGCAGCTATTGGTATAAAATGCGGAAATCGGAACCCATCAATGTTGTTGGAGGATGTGTCAGGAGGAATCTACCATTATCCCTGAGCAAGACCCTTAACCCTCAAGCTGCTCTCAGGGAGACTGTCCCTGAAATTCTGAAATGGAAGTCACTCTGGATGGGTCGATCTGCTAAAAGCTGTAAATACCAATAAAAATATTTAATAAAGTAAAGGTGTGCTCCTGTACCTTTTCTGAAAATTGGAACATACAGTGAGATTATACTCATCAATAAAACTTCAAAATATAATGATCAACATAAAAATTCGACCAAGGACACTGCTGTGGGGCGGCACGGTGGCGAAACCAACAAGGCTGAAAAACGGCAAGAACAGACGAGTGTTGGATCAGTCTTAGGAGTTATTGGACCCACACAAAACCCCACTGAACTATATATAGCGCAGATTAGATTTGATTCTGCCATTAAAGTGAAGATGTAACCTGTCACGAGGCGGTGCGTTTCGAGGTCGATGACCCACAGATTTAACTCCAGTCGAACATATGGACGCTCCCGATGTTGAAATGACTCCAGGCCATCCCCGGGAGGGGTGGAGGACCCGGGCAGCAGATCCATCCGTCAGGCTGTCAGCAGGCTTATTTTTCATCATTAACAAAATTCAGAGTCTTCACACCTTATCAGGAGCGGGGCCGGCTCCACGCACAGTTATAAATAAGCCTCTGGGGTTGGGGCTAAACTGCGTTGGGTGACCGAGAGCGACTGTGCGCTCTTGAGGCTGTAAGCCGAGACTGAGAACACCCACTGCGGTGATGACAAGGTCATAAACTGGGCTTACAAACTACTTAAGGGTGTTTTCTTGTGTTGCTATTTACAACAGCAGCGGGGGGGGATGGCTGAGGACTTACATTCATCAGCAGACCCTCTGCTTGAAGAAGCGCGGAGTTAAGAGCTGTTCTCAGGATCACAGGGCCTCATTCACCAACCGCTCTTAAGAAGAGATTTGCTCTTAAAACCCACAGTTTTCATTACGTTAGTTGACGTTTTCTGTATTGACAATTTAAATACCTGTCCCTAGGTAAGAACAGGATCTACAACTGCTGAAGAGCACTCAAACTAATTTTATTACATGCTTTTATGAAATATTAAATTATTTCTGTATATTAAACTTTCTAAAGAACAGATTTAAGCGAAAACATGAGAAAATATTGGGGAATGAGGCCCACTCTGACGATCGCACTGGACGTAGAATTGCAGACGAGCTTGAACACGAGGCCAAATATTCTAACCTTAAATTACAGATTACACAGGTATGAAGAACAGATGTGGATTACCAAGCACTGATGTACGCTGCTGGATAAGACCGTCTGCTATATCAGTGAGTATTTGTCGTTGTGAACACACCACAGCTCAGCGCACAGTGCACCACAACTACATGCGACCTCTGCATCTGACTCGTCCATGAACAGCTGACAGTGCCTGGGGATAGTACTTTGCTCATGAGTACTTCAGCGGTACCTTTACCGGTCAGGGATTTGAAACAGCGACCTTCCAATCACGGGGCCAACTCCCTTACAGTTATGTTACCAACGGCCAAATACTGTAAATGTCACTGTAAATGCTCTTTAACAAACTAAATAAGCTACTTAACATAAACATTGAAGCATCTCACCCTCATCACCTTCAGGTGTCCACTATGTCACAGTGTCCTCTAGTGGTCAGGGCTGCATACTGACATTTATCATACTTACTCAGAGTGACCTTCTCATGTCTCACTACAGCAGAGGTATTCAACTAAAATGTGAAGAGGTTTGTCTTGTCTCTAACTCTCTCGTCTGTCTGCACGGCAGAGTCGCAGTGTTTACTGCCTGGAATGAACAGACACGGTGTCACGTGGGACGGCTGGACTCGCATGCAATCGGTCTGTGTTTCTCCTCATCCACTAAACCACTACTGAAAAGACTACAAAAGCTGCACCGGCTAAAATAGAAGCACCCCGTCAGGATTTAAATCATAACCTCGTGTTTTGGCTATAGGTCCAGGTCCGTATGGAACAGCTTCTGGGTCCGGAGCCGGACCGCGTGTTAGTGACCCCTGCACTGGGGTTAAGGGTCTTGCTCAGGCTGGTGGTGCTGGAGATAGGACAAAACGGATTTGAAGCTAAAACCCCTTGGTTGGTCTATGGGCTATTTGTGTAACAACAAGGCACCATGCATTTTAGAATATATAGTTATCCCATAATTTAGTTACTATAGTAACTGGTTATAGTATAAATACAAGAAACATTCACATTAACATATTACATTTATAAACACATCAAACAAATCTATAAACATACTCTGAACAAACTTTCTTGTAATAGACATTTTAACTGCTAATTTCTATTTCATTTGGCACAGTCTCAGGAACGAGCTACAGGGAGACTGTCCCTATAATTAGGATGGTCAGTTCACTGGAGAGTCTGAATCAGAAATGCAGGTTAATAAGAAGAAACCAATCGATATTTAAAAAATTAACACGGTTATTAACATACCATTTATTTTGTGCACCTCCAAACGTCTTCACTTAGACGCAGTTCTAAGAAGTATTTATTCATAATTCTATACATCCACATAAGTAACACAAAACACCAGGACAGAAGAGAAATGCCAAATGATACAGTATAATATTGGAATTGTCAAAAAAGTCCCAAACTAGCGTAGTGGACATTCAACATGGTATCAAATAGTTTCTCAGAAAGGCTGCAAGTTTGGTCTTTGAACTCCCAAGACGAGAGAGAGACAGAGAGAGAGAGAGAGAAACAAAAACAACAAAGGGGCGATGCATTCAGGAAAGCCTTACAAATCATTCATTGGAAAAAATCTCATGAACAAAAATGTTTTTATTATCAAAAAGGGGAGCGATATCAAAAGAAAACGCTGTTACAAAAATATTCTGTAAACTCCCGCCCCAAAACCACTGAAGTGTAGAGAGAGTGATGATGATGATGATGATGTTGTTGTAAAGGTCGGAGGGTGTTAAGAGAAGGGTCTTATTGCTTTAGTGGAACAACAGGTCGAGAAACGTTACGTCACAAAACAGCTCAGAGAGAACAACGTGTCTGACCTCCGTCCCTGGTTCTCCTAAAGAACGTTTTCCAAAGTTTCAGCTGCACGAACGCTCCTCTTACACAAGAGATGGTCGGCCTGCCCCCTTCTTTCTCCCAGCCCTCCCTCCTTCTTCCCTCCACGCACGAACGCGTCACGCCGCTCTCGATGATTCATAAGCGTCCAGATTTAGAAACCAGCTAAATATTTTATGAGACGGAGAAAAATAGACAGGCCTTTTATTTTTTCTGGAGCTCGTTAGACAGTGAAAATACCTGTGTTTGAGGTTAAAAATACATCTGGAGCTTTTACATTTTTAACGTTTTCTTTTTCTTTCCGGACATGAGAACAAGGAGACATTTTTTGGGACAAATTTGAGGCATGTTCTCGCTACGATGTGGATGATTAGATATTTATAAGAAAATATTTATCTCCATGTCCACATTTATGACAAAGTAAACCAACAATAAATGATAAATATGTGGCTACGCTACAATATCTGGAAAAGAAAATATGACATGAAAATTTTAACGGAATTTCATTAAGTACTGGCCAGAAAGACTGTAAAAAAAATCTAAATGCTACTCGCACGCATTCTGTGCTAAAAATATTTCTATGGTGAAATTTCTAAAATTTAAACTAAATCTTCTCACCCAAATCTTACCTCAGGCCTCTGGGTGGGGAGAGATCAGTACATTAAAAATCCGTTTGACTAATCTTCCCATATCAAGGTGCAGGGGAGGGTGGGAAACGCTTAGATTTGATCAACATCCCTCTTTGTCATAGTACTATGCTGCCTTATGATCTGTGTATTGCTGAGTATGAATGGAAATTAAAGAGTTATAAAATATTGCAAGCATAAATAGGTCATAAAGTAACAAACCAGGACATGCCTTAAAAGTTCAGATCCAACATAACAGACTCGACAGTGCCACGCTGAAAAGAAAGAGCAGCATGAGTGGCGGGGAGAAGGATCATGCTGGAATAAACATTCACTTTTTGGTCACTCTCCACAAACGATTTTTAAGAAGTCTGAACCAATCAACGCTCAACGTTATCGAAACAAAGCATAAAAATTATATTAGTGTCGTTACTCGCTGAACATTAAATCAGCTGCAAAACAAAAAGAGGATTTCGATCGTAGTATGCAAGCAAAGAGTCAGACAATCATGTAGACGATGTTCCTCTGAAGTGAACCTACACCGATTTTTTAAATACAAATGGTCGTGTTTGTACATATCCGTCCTTAAAATTTGCATACAGGTGTGGTGGGACCCAAAAACGGACGTCAGGAGACATTCTGGTTTTCGTGAGCTCTTGAGGCACTTGGTTTTGATCGTTTTGTTCTTTTTATTACTTAAATCACCTCAGGAGCGGAACACAGTGACGGTCCCCCTCGTGCCTCCTTACCCGATCATGCGCCGACTGACCCCGAAAGGTCGGAGTAAAGCACAGAGTGTACGATTGAATGCTTGTTTAGCGGTGAGTGTTATCGCATTTCAAGAACAGTAGTGTTCATGCCACAAGACGGTGAAGACTGTGTTTCAAAATTGAGGTTGCGAGAGTTTAGAAAAAAAGGAAGGGGGGGGGGGAAAGTACCATACGTGTGGAGAATCCCTGGGTGTTGGCAAAGCGAGTGGGGATGAAGAGATGGAGGGAGAGAGAGAGAGAGAGAGAGACGGAGAAAGAAAATGGTGTGAAGGCCACAGGCAGGTTACCCTACTGTGGAAAGTTGTTCTGTTGCCGGCGTTTTGCGGATCGCATTTTCTCGAAGCGAGACTCCATCTCTTCCAGCACCTTCGGGGTGTAGCGGACCACCAGCTTGACCGTGCCCTGAGCCGCTTTTAAAAGCTCCACGGCCTTCTCATGGTGTTCCCCCTCCACACTCTAAGGAACAAAAAAAGCTGAGATACTAATATTATAAAATCAATTCATACATCTGCCATTTTCCACATCAACACCCCTTGTGCTATGGTCAGAATCATGAGAACCTCCAACAGCCTCAACCTCAAATTAGCCATGCACGATAATATCAATCATATCAGAATCGGATGATGATTGCATTTGCCTTGGCCGGAATTATTTTCAGTCGATATCTGATGACACATTTACTGTACGTCAGAAAGGTAGCACTTGTGCCTGGCATGTCTAAAGTCTGAGGTGGGATTTTATACGGCCCGCACCTTGTGTCTTAAAATGTATGCGATGTGGTAGTATGCATCCCAGGAAATAGCCAAGGTTGTAGCTTAATGGCTCTCTACACACTAGGTAGTGCACATAGTGTCATACACAGCCTATTTGACTTGCTACACCACATAAGGCATTTATCGGCATCGGCAGATACGCGCATAAAAAATATCGGATATAGGCGTCGGTCAATAATTCCCATATCACGTATCCTATTGTATATCCCTAAAACAATACAATTAAATTGAATGCTGCAGCCCCAAGAGGACCCATGTGAGGTAGACAAATGAGACGGTCATTTCCGCAAAGTCAGATTCTGAGCCCTACGTACCACTCCGTTGACAGACAGGAGCTGGTCGCCCCTCTTCAGGCCGCCGTGACGGTCAGCGATGCCTCCGGGGATGATGCGGGAGATGTAGATAGGCGAGTTCTGTTCCTTTCCTCCCATGATGTTAAATCCCAGGCCCTCCTCTGTCTTGGGGAGCTCCACGACGCGAGGGTGGGAGTGGCCCTCACTGGCAGCAAACGCAGCCACGGTGGCCTGGTCACAAACACACGCAACGACAGTTAAACAAGTTAAACTTCTTTTTTAAAAGAGTTCCCCCCCAAAAAACCAGACTAAAGCCACAGAGGCAAGGGTGAGTTCAGCAAGACATCAGAATCTAAAAATCCCGCTTCCTGACTACATGATAATCCACTAGAAACAGGAAATTAAAAATAGAACCGGCTGCTTCGTGTAGTTCCCCACTCAGGTTATAAGAACATTTGTTTCAATAATCCTGTTGTGTTTATCAGTTTTATGAAGAACACAAAGATGATCATATCCTGGAAAGACTTTTGTCTTGCTTATGAGGACACAGATGTCAACCGCTTTAGTTCTGACAGATGCAGTCTGGACACACAGTTCCCAATTATTATGCAAAAGAAGTATATAATATGAGGTGCAGTATTAAAAATGCGACTGAAAGGACTAACTATTGGAATTATTGGAAATAATTACAAAATATTTCTACTTTTTGTAAATATAAAAACTGACCCTCTGAAGGCTTTGAAAAGTTGTTTTGAAAAAACTAAAGACAAGACGTTTGCGTCAAAATCAAATGATACATTATTAGTATTATGTACATTTGATTAATATTCATGAATAAATTCAAATCAAGTTAAACGTCTACCTTGGCTGTTGCATTGGCTCGGACCTCAGGGCTGCTGTTTATATCCACCGTTTCATACACATGTTCATAAACCTGTGGGGATGAAAGAACAGAAATATGCTGCTATAGACAGATTAGGGTAACATGCTGGACATGTGGAACTGATCTGAATGATGACATCACAGTAGTCTAATTCTGTATGTTCGAACCGGCAACCTTCCGATCACGGGGCGAACTCCCTAACCGTTATATTACCAACTGCCATTTATCCTCTCATCCGTCCATGAAAATACATCCAACCATCTACATACATCTATCCCTCCATCCGTCCATGCATGGCTAACACCTGACCCATCCATCCAGCTATCTACTTACGCACATCTATCCATCCATGAATGAATATGCCAGTTTATTAACCTATTCATATCCATCCTTCCTTCCATCATTGTATATCTATCAACCAACCCC
Source organism: Distichodus sexfasciatus (assembly GCA_032718565.1). Taxonomy (NCBI): domain Eukaryota; kingdom Metazoa; phylum Chordata; class Actinopteri; order Characiformes; family Distichodontidae; genus Distichodus; species Distichodus sexfasciatus. Next base: position 679,031 of record JAVGVS010000049.1, read on the forward strand.
TAGCTACCCAGTCATCCATCCTTCCATATCAGTACACAAACAGATGTCTACATCATAAATTTATAAAACATTTCATTGTGTCCAGTGGAAAATTTTAATTCTCACACACAGCAAGACAGACATCAGGAGATCTGGGTCAGCACTGACAATGCACCTCTCAACCAGCAGAAACGCTAATTAGGGACCCCTTGATTAGTGCGATAACTCAGAACGCGGTAGGATTTCTTTGGTTTAGCGTTCCTACTTTGCAACATTTTGTTAGTCCGAGTCCCGGGAGCTGACCCTGAGTAAGTGAGTGTGGAGTGAATAAACAGCTCGAAGTGGACAGCACTGTTGAGTCACTCAGCAGCCAACGTTCTAATCAGCAACTGAGCCATAACTCTCCAGTCACGCACCATCATCTGCTGTGGAACAGCTCAAATGAGGTCACTCCATATAAAAAACACACAGACACAAAGAGACACACACACAAAGAGACACACACACACACACAAAGAGACACACACACACACACAAAGAGACACACACACACACAAAGAGACACACACACACACACAAAGAGACACACACACAAAGAGACACACACACAAAGAGACACACACACAAAGAGACACACACGCACGCACACGCAAAGAGACGCACGCACACGCAAAGAGACGCACGCACACGCAAAGAGACGCACGCACACGCAAAGAGACGCACGCACACACACAGACGCACACACACACACAGACGCACACACACACACAGACGCACACACACACACAGACGCACACACACACACAGACGCACACACACACACAGACGCACACACACACACAGACGCACACACACACACAGACGCACACACACACACAGACGCACACACACACACAGACGCACACACACACACAGACGCACACACACACACAGACGCACACACACACACAGACGCACACACACACACAGACGCACACACACACACAGACGCACACACACACACAGACGCACACACACACACAGACGCACACACACACACAGACGCACACACACACACAGACGCACACACACACACAGACGCACACACACACACAGACGCACACACACACACAGACGCACACACACACACAGACGCACACACACACACAGACGCACACACACACACACACACACACACACACACACACAGACGCACACACAGACGCACACACAGACGCACACACAGACGCACACACACACACACAGACGCACACACACACACACAGACGCACACACACACACACAGACGCACACACACACACACAGACGCGCACACACAGACGCGCACGCACAGACGCGCACGCACAGACGCGCACGCACAGACGCGCACGCACAGACGCACACGCACAGACGCACAGACGCACACGCGCACACGCACACGCGCACACGCACACGCGCACACGCACACGGGAAGCCCGAGTGTTGAAGCACGAGTAAAAAAGCCACAGCGCTCCGTAGGGGACCTCATTTAACAAGCAAGTGTAGGCACAGATCTGAGAGAAGTGGCTAAGAATGAGTTGAAGTCTCCTCAGGCATGAACAGGCTAATGATACCGCGCTGGGTCGGCGGAACTTACTGAGCTTGGCAGAAACTACTGCGACCGGAGAACCATTCGTGATGATGCTGACTGTGTTGCCTAATGAAAGCTAACAGAGGTTTTTTTAACGCAGACGAGGGAAAATGTAAAGCTGCTTTATTCCGGGTGCTTTATTCATTATGTACTTCATCTTTAAGATCAGAACTGAACACACTGGGTAAGATCGACCATCTTGGGAGTTTTAGGAGTGGGAAGTTATAAGTATTGTGTTCTTTTTCTAGCCCCAGCTGTATCCTTCCTCCAGCATAACCACCATTATAGAATACAAGGCCGTGGACCAAGAGGTTGTAGGTTTAAATCCGGCCACATCCTACTGCTAGAACTACCAAGCAAAACTATTTACTCCAAGTTGCACCTGTGATTAGGGAACACCAGCAACTCTGGACAGGATACTGATGAATGCCGTAAATGTGCATTTTATCTGTTCATCACTAGTCATTCTGAATTTTAGGACTTTACACTCAAATGTCAAGCCTTTTAAACCTTAATGTTAAAAAGAACATTAATTCTTGTCTTCTCTTTTTGTATTAGGTAAAATGGGTGTAACGATACATCAATCTAGAAAGATACAATGGTTCACTGAGCAATGAGCCTACAGCATCGATCCAAAATTAAAATATTGATCAGAAATCTTGTACCTTGTTCTTTGTTGTTTGCACTGTGAAAACTGGAGCCACGTCGTCTCGTCTCTCTGCATACTTGTACAATATATAGCAGAGATGTCAATAAAGTTTACTTTGACTCATACTGATCGCTGGCTCCTGAACTGAACCTAATTTAAATCATATCGTAGCACGCTTTGAGAAATCAGCAGACACTGAATCCTCATCCACTGCTTTACTGACTGATTTCCCCTCCTATTTTGTAGTAATAAGCCAAAACAAACTTTCTGAATATGACTGGAAATCTAAAATTTGTATTTTCAATATTTTTTTGCTGTTTAACATTCATTACACTATAAACATATAGTCTATATTTTTCTGGCTTGTGTGGCCCTTGTTGGTTCCCCACGTAAGGCTTTGAACACAAGTCATCCCTGTTGAGAGATGGACTGTGGACCTGAGATTGTTACCCTTTGCCAGAACAACACACTGTGTTTTTGGCCTGAAGAGGCTGACAGTTAAAAAAAATAATAAGACGACAGATGACAAAGCAGCATGGAAGAGACTCTCTGCCAACTGCCAGCAAAATCTTAGGCGTGCTATCGCTGAACCGACAATTTCACATCTAATACTTACACTGTGCTGTAAAAATGGGTTTGTCATTCGGATGAGATGTAAAAGCGAGGTTCAGACTCTCTGAGCTCAGAAAAGATCCCCGAACATCTTTCTAAAAGGGTCAGGGTAGAACTTCTGTGTCCTGGTTTGGCCTGCTAATCATCACGTGTGTCTAATTAGTGAATTCTATTCTGCCTCTTAGTTAGTCTATCACCATAGTTAATGCCACCTGTGTAGAGGTGCAGAATGACTGCTGGAGCATTGTTCAAGTAGAGTTGCATATGATTTCCATCATTCTGATGATTTCTGATTTCTAAACTGTGTAAAGCTCACCTCTCGAACAGCGTTGCAGAACTCACTTTGCAGAACCCTCTGGAGGGCCTGAAGCTTCTGGGGAGGCACTTCCCCTGTCCTCTGGAGCTTGTCCAGCAACTCGATGGCACGAGAGATGTCTGTGAAGGCAAGAAATCAGTGAGGCGAGACCACGGCCAGGCCATCCATTTGTCATAGTCCGGCAGGCATGAGAAGATGCGCCTTCATTCTTCATGGCACAATAAACGGATAATATCAATTTTTCTTTAAATGAATTATTTTATACAGTCTTAAGCAAAAATAAGGAAATGTAATATTAATTAAAATATTAAATCAATTGCTCTGCCAAAATATATGTAAATTTATTTTGCAATTCTGAACGCAACAATATTGTGTTTTATAAACACGCACAATTGAGATTTTATTCTATTTCTGGTATGCCAAGAAGCACAGTTCAGGCGCTGATCCAAGGTTCTAACACACAGGCTGTTAGCACATCTTTTGATTTTTTTTTACACACTTAAGGAGCCAAATTAAACTCCTGGATTAACTGATGTGCATAACATTTCTTTAAAACCCTATACCTGGAAAAATGTCATACTGGAATATTTAAATATAAAACTTTAAACCAGACCTTGAAACAGATAAAATAGTCAAATATAATAACTGTACAATATTAATATTAATTCTTCTCAGAAAAAAACCAAATTATGTTATTCATCTAGTTAATATGACAATCACAGCACAAGAATTATATTAGTGTGATAATGTCATTAATGTGTAATGTTTCCGTCTCTAGTCACAACCCAGGAACTGTCACACGATTTATAGAGAGACTCTTATCAATAAATACCTCGGCCGTCCTACAGTATGAGCTTCAAGTTTCAAGCCATCTTATATCTCTAAAAGGAGACTTCCACATGTACACAAACAGGTCTGATACAGAGTGAATGTAGAGCAGAAATAAAGCCAGGATTCACTGTGTAATTATGACCTGCGCTTATTACGTCCTACACGGTGAACACAGAAACGGCTTTAACGTTCATTCGTTCATTCATCGGGCATTGTCTGAGAGATCAAATCTCAACTTCAGCTGCTAATCTCCACCTACATCCCACTTTGCTTCACCTTTAACTTGTCCTTAAATCTAAACTGAAATCACAGCGCACCTAAGATATGTTACCCCCTAACCTGGCTAAAGCTAATGCTAACTATAACCCATTATTTTGGATGAGAACGGTTACAAAAATGTTGTTCATTTCTTATATAACTGCCTGATCTGTACGCTACGACGTGGACGTCTGTTACAGACTTACAAAGGGTGAAGTGGTATTATTTTGACGAGTTTTCCTATTATCTGACCGCTATCCGTGACAGAAGAGCTAACGTTAAGTCATTTGTTTTACGCTAGCGCGGCTAGCTAGCAGGCTAACAACAACCTTGCCTCCTCTAAGTGAAGGCGTTTTCACTGGCGTTCCAAAAAACTTTCAATAATTCCTTTTAAGGCCGCGTTTACCTCTTTCTAGTCGTACGGGTTCCCCCAACGATGCCATGTTGTCTTAAAGCCCGGGATAGCTTTAAAGCGGGTCTGAAGAGGGTCTGGAAGACGCTCGATCCGCAACCTTAGCGTTGTTGTGGCGCTGCCGTGTTTGTAGCTAAGCGCTCAAGCTAATGCGAGGAGATTAAAGCAGGAGGAGTCGAGCAGGATCAACGCTGCGCACGTTTTGCGCATACTCATGTACAGCGCGCTCCGGCGGAAACGAGGAAACGCCATTAAAACCCTGGGAGGAATATTAGGCGCGGTTCTGATTCTAGGTGAGGTGGAGTCAGTAATGTGATTGTAAATACTCACTACCAGATCCTCCCGAAAATTAAGCATTAGTTTACTCATATTGTTTTTATGTTTAGATAAATTAAGAATATATATTGATAGAAATGTACAATTCGACGTATAATACATTTTATGTTTATATTGGGGATATTTTTACTATCTTTTTCTATAATTGATATAATTGGGCTAACATTTTCTTAACTTTATTTTATCCAGTTGCTTATAGTTTATTGTGTCCAAATAACGTTGTACCATACATGTTGCGCTTGTATAACTATGTATGTGGCAAATAATAAATTTTAAAGCTATAAGAACATCGATGGAGGCAGAGATCTGCTGGCTTTCTCTTAGGTAGTATTACCATCTACTGGCCACAAGGCATAATTACCTAATTAGGCTTACATGCAACTACGGACTTGACCTCAAAATTAAGTGAACTTCCAGTTATATGAATGCACATATAGAATATCTTTATTTTTTCATCATTTTTCATATTTTCATACATTTTAAATGCAGCTGTTCATTGCTGATCAAAAGACAAACATTTGAACAATGAACAATAGGTGACAGTATGATGTTTTTCTCAATCAAAAATCAATTCGACCCCAAGACTGTGAATAATACAGAAGACCCAGCCTTCGAAAGGTAAAGGCATAAATTTTGATGGAATAGTGTGCTCATTACATAGAGGGGAAACTATGTTTTAAGTCCTATATAACTCTTGAAGGAATGTTCAAACTCTGGCCTACTTCTGTAGCAAATGGGGCAGGGCTCTGCTGGCCCTTACCGAGCAGCGCTTTGAACTGGGGACAATCTGAACCTTCACGAAAATAACTCAGATATGCAGCTGGGTTCAGGCTACAGGACTTATTCAGACTGATGAAATGGCGATTGGCCTATCTGAAATGCATTTGCAGAAACCTTTTAACGTTGGCTTGTCCCAGTGAAGAAACTCACACAATTTAATTTGGAGGTTTTTCATGTTTCCAAGGCCCTTCTTCATAGGATGCCCTTGATTGTTCAGGTTTGTGTAAAGGCAAACAAAGCAATACGTAGGTACGTAGGTAAAGACAATGTCATAACAGAAAAGGAGTGCTGTCATATAGACAGCGTCAATGTTACAATGCAGCAACTGCAGGGCAGAGTTAGAGTACCATATCTGTCAAAAAGGTAGAAAAATACTTATGCATAATAGTGTGTGCAACATCAAATCAAATATTCTGGCTCATTATTCTATTTCGTCTTTATCTGGACGCAGGGAGAAGATGCACTTATGGAACGCTATCATCTGTTATCATTCTTATAGAACAAAGCTTTCTGTCTGACTGCTATTTCCACAGAAGTACAGAAATATCCAAGATACAAACTATAACTCTTCAAACAATGCATCAGTGTCGATGGATCATGTATCTGATTGCAATCTATGAGTGAAAGTGGGTTTGTGCACGGTCCTGTGCATGCACACAGATGTATCAGATATCAAGTGGAGTGTATCTGAGTGTTGATCTCTTTTCCTCAAGTAAAGATAATCTCTTAGCAATGGAAATGATAGCCTCTGACCAGTTATTGGAGGAGAGCATCATTATCTAGAGAACGTCTTTGTTTCTTTTCCCAAATCTCTCTCTAAAACAGCATAGAATTTCAGCTTCACACCTTACCTTGAAGATGCTGCAGTTTTGCTCCTCACCTGGTCAAGACGGCTTCTTGTGCAAAACATTTCTAGATCTTTTTCATCTATTTACTAAGGCTTTTTTAAGGGGTTCAAACACTAAAGATGGCAGAACCCCATTAAAAAAATACTCTTATGTTCTGTTACTCTTATAATTAAGAATAAAAGGGTCTTCAGTTAAAATGTAAAGCTAGAAAGGGCCTTTGAAGGACAGCGCAAGAATAGCTTAAATTTGTGACTGGAAAAGGTTACCGTAGATATTAGATGGTGTCCACAGTTTGTGCTGAATTTAACCTGCAAATGGAGAGCTCAAACTTTATTGACATTGGTGTTCTTTTTCAGTTGCCTATAGTCATTTTTATTTCTTCAAATATTTCAATTTAATATTGCAAACAACTTCACAACATACAAAATGAATTATATTAATCCAGAACATATGTCCATGAATAGATTTTATATATAATTTTTATAGTATATATATTTCTTTTCATTTCGTGGGGATAAAAAAATAAACAGCAAAGCTTTGACAACAGCACCTTGACATAGTATGTAATTCCAACATTACCTTGAGAAGTTTAGAATAGGAAACAGATAATGTACTTAGAGGAGGACGTCCTGTCACTGCTGAGAATGTAAACAGAATGGTTTGGTTGGAGTAGTTTCCTTGTTTTCCAAAAGTGGACAGTTGTTTTTTTTTTTTTTTCAATTCACAATTGAAGCAGCATGCAAGTTATTTCTCCTTCTCTCTCTCTCACTCTCCCTCTCTCTTTCGTGTCATTTCTTTCTCTCTCTCTCTCTCTCTCTCTCTCTCTTTTCCCGCACCCTCCTGCCCTTCATCTCTTTGAGTTCTTGGCAACGTAAGAAAAAAACCACAATGTCTGGAGGAATGTGATATAGTAATTTGAACTGGGCGCAAAATGACTGATCAGATCATTTTTTTAATTGTTTACAAGGTCATGAATATGTTCAATAAATAGACTGTATTATCACTTTTACTGTATAAACTTCATCTTTTTTTTTACATGCAGTCCATAAAATTTTCATCTGATGGAATAATTTACCCTGTTATGTATATATACAAATAGATATTTACTCTTTTTTCTCTCTCTCTCTCTCGCTCTCTCTCTCTCTTTTTTTTCCTTTTTTCTTTTTTAGAACTCTCAATAAAATCTATACATTGTGTACACTATCTCCCCCTCTTAATGGTCAATGTGCATACACACGAAGTGTCTATCCGTATAAACCTCCAGCCGATCTTCCGTCTGCTATCCATGGTGAGCGCTCGCACGTACGACTGGGTTGTCCGGCACTGCGAGTTATAGTGTCGCTTGTCTATTCCCCGGCAGCCCTCCTTGGTGTAGCCCAGGGGATTGCATTTGGTCTCGTAAAAGTATTGCTTCAGCCCGTGCACGTTGTTGTTCACCGGAATCTTCTCCAGCACGGTGACGGTCTGGCCCGACATGTCTATGGCCGTCTTTTTGTCCACGGCCGTCACCCACTGGCTAATACTGTCACACACGCTGAGCTCCCCGCGGCGCGCGGGGTCTGAGTGCCGCCGCACCCGCATCGACATGTTGGCGGCGTCCAGGTAGTTTTTGTATTCCTCCAAGAGAAAGAGCAACGGCGGCTCCAAAGGCACTTGGTTGCTGATCATCACCCGCGAGGCGTACATGTCGACGTCCTTCGTCTCGGCCCCCTCCGCCCCGGGGCCCCCACCTCCCAGGCCGAGGGCCTGATCCAGATCCAGACTCTGGATCTGACCATGACCCTGACCTTGGCTCTGACCCTGGCCAAGGCCTTGGTCGGACCTAGGCCCCAGGTGCTGCGTCGCCTCGCCATCCACCTCCAGCAGCTCCTCGATCACCTGCTCGAAAGTGTCTGTGAGCGAGGGCAGCCCCCCACCGCTCTGCGGAGTCCCGTGGCCCCGGCTGGCCGAGGCCACAGCGGCGGCGGCGGCTGCGGCGGCGGCGGCAGCCCCCAGGTAGCCCTCGGCTCGGTGGTGGCCCCCCTGCACGCCCGGCACGTCTCTCATGGGCGCAGCTCTCATGCAACTGAAGTATGAAATAACCATAGTAAGGAACAGGATGGTCATCACTCTTCTGACCTGTTGGAACTGAAAAAGGGAGGAGAAAACAAGGGGAGAGGAATGGGTGGGTGGGTGGGGGAGGCGAGAAGAGAGAGAGAGAGAGAGAGATTATTCCAGAACAGTTCTGATACATCCTTGACTCATTACTAGGGGTGTAACGATACATCGGCCTACGCTGGTACACTGATTGTCTCATTACTGGGAGTGTGATGACACATCAACAGTCTGATTTAATGTTTGACTGAACCCACAGTGTTGATCCAAAAAGATTTGTGAAAATTGATCTGATGTCAAATGTACTGAAACGTCACTTTATGTTAAAAGAGGACGTCTATTTGATTAGAGGAGATCATGCCTCATTCACTGACTGCTTTTAAGAAGACATTTTCTTAAAGCTTCACTAAAGTTTTCTTATTTGTTCCTGGTAAGAATCTGCTGAAGATCAGCCTTGTGCATAAATTTATTGGGTTTTTTTATTCTGCAGATTTATAATATCATACTATTTCAATATTTTTGAATTCATTTTAATGTCTGTATAAGCTTAGGAATGAAAACTATCAAATGATATTTCAGTTGCTTTTTGTGATTTGATATCAACAGAAGTGATTGTGTTCGATCAGCATATTGTCTCATATCGATCAGTGGTTCCCGAAAAGAATCGAACCTAAATCATATCGTAGCAGACTTTGTGATGCTCAAGAAGTTTAAGCACTTCCACCTTCCACACTCAAGGCCTTGTTGACTTGCTTACAATCATTCCCAGGGGCACTTTTTGCCCACCCCAACACCCACTCCGTAAGAAGTTGCACTTCTAAAAGCGGCTTCCCATTTCGTGGCAACAGAAGCACAACACACTGACTTGTGATTTGTTTGTTTCATTTTTAGTCGCTGGCAGTAGAAGCCCGGGGGAGCGTTGGCACTACTGACGCAGCACGCCGGATCTTTGCACACCCCCTACACACACACACACACATGCAGTGCTAAATACAGATACTCAGGAGTATCATTAGGAGGACATGAGAGGCTTTCTCCCACTCCCTACTCCCCTCCCCTTCCTCCTGTCTCCCTCCGTCACACTCTCTCCTAGGGAGATAACCAGCCCGCTCTAGCATCCCACCAGACCAACGCAACACCGTCTGATGCTAAAGACTGACTGACTGACATTTGCTCGCATGTGACTGCAGCTTTTTAGCTCTCGGATGCCGGATTAAGCTTTTAAGATGTGCTACGAATTATGTGGCATCTCTGGTGCAAAAAAAGAGAAGATTTCCTCTTGCAGTTTTGGAAAGACACAGTATGACACAGTATATGTGGAGTGTTTTCGAGGAAAAGAGCCTCACGTTGCCTCACAAAACCAAAGTTCAGGGACTTCGTCCTCTACGAAGCGGCACAAGCTTCCCCACAAAAGTTTCCTTCTGGCAAAGCGAATCGATCATGTCTTTTCATTCCTGCGTTCCTATGCGGGCCGTGCGGGAAACCGTGCCATCGCCGCCTGATTGAGTGACTTTGAGGAAGGTTTTATGAATGAATGACGATCGCCCGAGAATTCCGGCGCTCCCTAAATGCTACACTCGACCTCAGAACTGATCTCAGCTTTTCCTCTCCAGTAAGAAAAACAGGCCAATCTCTAGTTAAAAAATTAGTGGAAAGGTCACGAGGGAGAGAAAATATAGATGACGAGAGAGTTAGTGGTGGAGGCGGGGGGGGCGAAAGGATTTGGGATTGCAAGTTATACTAGACGCCATGACCTTCATTTGTTCGTTCACTCTTGCATTCGTTCTTTCGTTCATTCATAAAAATAAAAAAACTCTGCGTACCCCCGAGGATGCGATTCACATCCAGGACCAGATGGCCTTTGACACACCTCCAGCTGTCAAGCCGCTTACAACATGCACAAAAAAAGCCTGCCTCTATAGAACAACACTCATCCTTCTTCTCACTTCTCTCTCTCTCTCTCTCTCTCCCCCTCTCTCTCCCTTACCTCTCTGAAGCCCCTATGAGTCACAGCGATTCCTAGCATCCGTCGGCATCCCAAAGCTCGCCGCAACGCTCAGCGACAACAGCGAGGGGAGCATCGAGAACACAACAACAACAAAAAAGACATCCCTCGCCTGCACTCCTTCTTGAGGAGGAAGGAGAAGGAGGAGGAGGGATGGAGGGAGGAGAGGGAGGAGGGAGGGGGGGGCTTTTAAAAATAGCCAACGCCGCAGCAAGACTGGTCCGGCTCGCTGCGTGGTGTCCTCCTGCTGCCGCGAGCAGCCTACGAAAGAAGCCGGGATGTGAGGATGCGATGAGAGCGAGAGAGAAAGAGAGGACACACCCTGTCTAAAAGGCATTTGTTTCATTCTTAATTGGCGTCTGGGGCCGCGGCGGCTGAGATTCGCCAGCGCAGCGGTGACTGCCATGGAGACATGGCGGCTATAAATAGGCGAGCTGGGAGTCCCACGGTCTCCATTCAGAATATCGCAAGCCTCCTCCTTAATGAGCGCCGAGTCCCCAGCGCTCGCTGATGTTTCGCCCCCGCGAGGCAGGTGTGCGCCGGCGCAGCACGCAGACCAGCGTGTCCGAGCGCACCTCCTCCTGCTTAGATAGTTGGCGCGGTAACGGGGGGAGTTTCTCCTCCCCCCCTTTTTTTTTTTGCTCTCAAGCCATATAAGCAGTGGAGAAATAAAGGCAAAAAAATAAACACATACAAAAGGGGTGGGATTACAGTTGTGGAGGGCCAATCGATGCTAATTGAATCAGGCCCGGCGCAAAAATGTGCGAACACGCCTCTTCCGCCCGAGACGCTACGGCCCGTCAGCTTTTCCAGTCAAGAGAGGGTGGGGAGAGGAAGGGATGGAAGAAAAAGCTTCTTACTTTGTCAGCAATTATCTCTGCGGAATTTTCAGAGAGCATCACCGAGGATTACGGCTCCGTCTTATTTCGCAAACGTTGGTCGGGTTTGAAATTCCTCCAAATGTGTTGCATCTTCAGGGACGGGTTTTGAAGATGGGGGGGTGTGGGAGGTCTTTATTTTTGTCAGCACTTCCCCTCCCCAAAACTCCCTTTCCGAATGTGGCCCTAATGTGGGTTTTAGCCCAGGAGCCCGGGAACTGCCCCAGTTTTGTGACGCTCCCAATTAGCAAACAGCTGTCATGCTTCTAATGAGGGAAGGTTTTTATATAAGTAGCAGAACGACAAACGCCACGCAAAAGTGGGGTCGTCGGTCTCCTGCTAAAAATCTTTTTAACATGGCCCCTACACTTGTCTTCCATGCCAAGCTCTGCTCTCCCCGAAGTACGTGTGGCCTAAATAAATGGGTAGAGCACAGATGGAAAGGTAGCTGCTTCAGCAGTTTCGCATTTGGGCCGACGTTTCAAAAAAGGTAAGGCATAAAAGGTGTAAAGCGGGGCGAAAGAATTTCGGGAAAAGAACTCAGAGGGAAGAGTGGATGGACGGAGGGAGACAGGGAGGGCGTTTTGAGCGTCATTTCTCAGCATAACAACTCCGATGACGTCTCTTCCAGGTCTCCAAGGCGGACCGGAGGAAAGGAGGGAGGGAGGGAGCCGAGGAGGTGGAGGGCAGGAAGGAGCGGTGTTAGTGGCAGCACTCATCAAGCTGCCTGGCAATTGCTCGCCATTCCTCTGGGGTCCCTTCTCACCAGGAACAGTGAAACGGTTTGATTTTTTCGCAACCCGGCTATTTCCTGTTTTCCGTCAGCCCCAATCGATACGGATTACGCTCTCCATCACCTTCCTGTTAAATCGCAATCGAGACGACGAATTGCTTTTTATTGCTGTGGGACCCAAAGTCGGCAATAAGCCGGACCCTCTATCTCGTTCGAAACCGCGGAGAGGGGAAAACTAAATTAGCGCTGCCGCGTTTGTTCCGCTTTAATATGCTGTTGTGGGTGTGTGTGTGTGTTTTTCCCTCCGAATTGCGTCTCCGGATGACAATATCAATATCCTGTCGCCGTATGCAAACACAGGCCATGCGCACGTGGACGTGGGTGCGTGTGTAAGTGGGGAGGGCTATTACAATATGCAGCTATTACGATAGAGTCCCGAAAGTAAACAGAGCTGGAAGCTCCCATGTCTTTGCAGCTCTTTGTTCAAGAATTTTTGACGCGTTCTAAGCCGTCTAAAATGCTGAAATGCTCAGTCTGAGTCCCCTATAGATGCTATAGATGACCTTTAGCTCCATCTTACTAAAAGAACCGTGACTGTATAGCGACGACACACAATCTTTGCAGCTGTGCTAAGCATTAGATCCTCTTCCTCACACACAAATACATACAAACTCACACAAATAAACCGGAGGCTTAAGAGAAGCACTTTCAGTCACTTCCTCTGACCGCAAACTATGATTGATCTCAGCTCCCAAGACGATTGGCAGCACTTTGGCTTGCGTTAGTGAGGTCGTGCACCTGCTTGATTGTTTAGACAGGAGCTGGTAGGACAGGGTTGGGCCGCTTTTGCACGCTCCTGCCTCCTCACAACTCTATTTGCTTAAGTCGTCATGCCATGCCGGGATTACACAGAAAGCAGCTCCTGACAGACAGACGCGGCTTTGCCAACATGAAAGTGCAACGCTCCTGTTAACTTTAGTGCTTTAGCAAGATTCGAATTGCCATGGCGCATTTTGATGTGACACAAAGGATGAAGTGAATTTTTTTTGGGAAAAGTCTTATGAGCTCAAAAGATCCTGGATTTTGTTGAGCTTTCATAAAAGCAAGGATGCGTTTTCAAGAACTTCAGGGAAGTGGCGTGGAGGCACGAACGGCCTGGGAGCCAAAACGGGTGTGTGACATGCGCATTGGGCTACTTTCCAGCTTACTTAAAACTGTAAACCAACTTCAATAAAAGTCAATCTGCTTCAGAGCTTAAGTCTCTCAGAGTCCCGCTACAATTCCATTTGTGATCCAGAGCTTAGAATGTGGTCTAATTTACCCCAAAATATAAGACATATGATCTTGTAAATGTCTCAGAGTTTACGCCCCAGGGTCTAACTTTGACGTTACGGTTCTTGCAGTGGCCATAAACTTTGGTTCTATGACAATGGCATGTTTTGGTGGGAGAAAAGTGCATCGTCTGTGCTAAGGCTTCACGCCAAGCTAATCATTAATCATAAAGAGGAATCAAACAGCAGTGAATGGAAGCAGGCTCGGAAAGACTTTGGCTCGGCCTGACTTGGCTTTAACCGGTGTAGCGAGCATGTGGGATCTTTTGAAGTACATCCTCAGGTAATTGTGGTTCCCTCAGAAATGTATCACAGCTGCGCCATAGAATTATACACAGAATCTGATCTCTAGTTGATCTCTAACTTCCTTCCCGACCCCTGACTTTCTCGGTCGGCCTCCTGTTCATTCCCAAGATTTTTGGTACGAGTGTCTTGCACCGTTTGTATGCCTTTGGCCTCAATGGGTTGGATTAAAAAGTATTAAAATCTCCATTTTTTCAGAGTGCATTCAACATCTATTCTTGACTGTTCCCGGTGGTGTGGAAAGGCCATGTTTGATAGCTAACAGAAGGCACTTTATAGACTTGCGACTGTCTAGCTATTTCATTAACATTCTTAGGCAGAAACGGTGCAGGCATCTTTTAATTTAAAACAGCCCGTGTCCATTCAGTAGTTTAATTGCTTTGTTCTGAGGATGGTTAGACCCAGAGCACAAGGCGTCTCAGAAAGCAGGGAACCAAACCGAATTAAACTTTAGTGCGCTAATGATTAATGTATAAGTTTCAGCTCTTCACGTAACAGGAGAAAGGACAAGCACTGGCAAGATCTGCGTCGGAAACATCATCCACGATTTGCCTCCGTGATGCCGGTTTCCATGCGGTCAGCCTTCGTCTTCCTTCGTTACTGAGGACAAGTTGAAAGCGAGGCCAAGCAATAATAGCCTTTTCTGATCACAAACACTTACTGTTGGTCTTCTGATCCCACCAAAAAACTAGGTCTGTTTTAGTTTATAGAGCTTTCTTTTTTCCTAAAGCCAAACAATCAACATCAGCAACATTAATCCAAGTTTGGACCTCTCGCGGTTGTTGGACATTACCCAGAAATTACACAAGATGGCGCTTTCGTCTACATAAAAACGTTCGTTAAGGTTTGAGTCTCAGCCGACACGGTGTAGTTTACAGAACATGGACTGTATAAACAGAGAGAACGAAAGGAGAATAGAAGCAAGAAATAAACACAGGCAACAGATCTACAATCTCTAAGGAAAAAGTTGAAAATTCCCGAAGTGTCTTGTGCAAAACGCAGATGTTCATCATCAACGCTGTTGTGCATGATGGAAAAAAACATCAAAAGCACGACTTCTCACAAGTATACATTCTTAGAGCTATATTTATACTACTGTGTATTTTGCACAAGTGCACAGTCAGATTATCCCTGTCTTTGAACTTTGTGGAGCAATCATAAAGTCTGCATGGAATTTTAGTAGATGGTTGCATCTCCATTCCCATAAGAGCACTAAGCTCATGACACTGACAGGCCTGAACTCATGCAAAACACAGATACGAACTATACATTCCAAGGAACTACAGATGCATAACTTTATGAGCGCTCAGATAGAACAGTTTGCATTATAGGTTGTAATTCAGGCGCTCAAAAGTCAAGCGCAAACCAATCCTCGATATCAGCGCGCAAAAAAGTTTTATCTTAAAACTCCTCTTAGACTTAGTTGTTGATGATGAGACTGGGTGGAAAAGCGAGACTGTAAGTCTAACCCTGAGGCTCGGGTTTCCTATGATGTCTTATTGAGTTGCTCCAAAAACAATTTACTCACCTATGCCTGGCACGACTATACCTACATTTTTTGCATAGTTGCAAATGCAAAGTTTCTTCGGGATGAATAAATCTCAATTAAAGAAAGAAAGCAAGCAAAACAAACAACCTTAATCCAATACATAGTGGGGAAAAACAGTTTAACTGATCTAATAAATTGTACCTCCATCAAACAGGTTCTCAAAATATGTTTGGGTCCATTAATGTGCAGCTCCAATTAAGAATGAACGGAAAACAAACTTTTGTGCGTCCGCTGACCCGCTTTCCTGGTGCCAATTAGAAATTCAATCAACATAATAACGGCGTTTCTTATTAATGAACGGGAGGATAGAGTTTCACGAGCTCTTCTCACGTCTCGGAACCGCCTGTACGTTTTGCACAAGCCACTACTTGATGACTTTGTTTTCTTTTCCTTTTTTCGCAAAACTCCCCGTTCTCCCTCCGCACACCTTTCACGCACCATAAATGAACAGCCATCCAAAGTGAAAGACCCCCAGCCTTCCTTCCTTACCTTTTAACGTCCAGTTTTAAAGGAGACCATTTAACAGGACAGTGTCATCTGGAATGTTCTTTTTTATTTCTTTTATTTTGCGCAGTTCTTGTCCCCCGTTTTTTTTTTTTTTTTGTATTAGAGCGGATATTTCCCCCGTCCGGATCCTCGCCAAAGTTGCGTCTCTTCAGCTCTGGAGCCGGCGGCGTAAATTATTGATGGTGGAAATTGCGCTGCGCGTGGCGTAACGGATTCCCATGTCGGTGCGGCTCGTGAGGAGATCGGCGCGAGCAGGCGGACGGCATCGCGGGAGAACTCGGTACTGCGCGTCGAGAGCCGAGCGGGGCTTCAAATGACGGCTTCATTGCTCTCGCCGCTACGGGACCGCGACTACACGCGTGACGTTGCAGCACGTGACCGCGCCGCAAACCGGGTGCTGAATCTAAAGGGCGGATCCGTCTTATTCCACTCAATGGAGGTTTTATGAGAGAAACACACACACACACTCTCTCTCAAGCTCCGCCCAGTTTGCCGTTTCCCGCTGTTTTTACACACGAGCTGAATAATCAATCCTGAGTTCTTAAAGAGTACCGGAAACGCAAACGGATGGGAAACGCGCTACCGAACTAGGAAGAATGTTACAGTTACGGGGCGCTGTAGGTGGCGTACATGTCTTAACGCACTGTTTAGTACGGTCGTAGAGACCCATCACCTGCTAAATAATAATAATAATAATAATAATAATAATAATAATAATAACTGATTTAAATCAAATCAGTTGATTTGTATCAAATAGCTGTGCACTCTTGTAGATACACACACTTTTAAGTAGCTATCTACCACAGCTCTTGGAACAATACAGGTCAGAAGGTGTTAAAATTCACATTAATAGGCACTTCTAAACCCTTTTAAACCAGTCAACCTTTCATGCTATATTCTATTGTTTTGTGATGCAAGGGCTTGAATGCAACGCTTTCAGGTGACAGGCTCCGCTACATCATCTCGTAGAAATTGATATTGTCCTTTGTGATTGTTTAAAAATAAGCTTCAAAGTAAAACCTCGCTTTCCAATTACCAAAGTTATTCTGGTTCTAAGCTTGAGCCTTCCTCCTTCTCTCTGACATCTTTTAAAACCATTGTCGCTGCCTGCTGCACACCTTTTTGGTTCCATAGGAGCTTATATATCAGATAATTACACAGCTTTTAAAAAGTATTTCATTTCATGTATGTCGACTTAGTCAATGAAAATGATTTGTCAGCTATTCATCTCCAACTGCCAAATATGCCAAAAGCAATTGGACGTGAATATTTGTTCCTCTTTGTTTTTCTGTTTATGATGGCTTCTAAGCCAGAACTGGAGTTGTACACTCTTGTTTCCAACTTTATTTGCTGCATCTCTAGAAAGCAACATGGTCTTTGTGCTGCCAGCGGACCTCCAATGATTTATAGTGATGAGCTTGTGGCATGGAGCTCGTGATTATTCTCCCTGTCTATACGAGGTGGGAGAAGGTTGAATTTATCTGGCTCCAGCATGGGTGAGGATGCAAACACCCGTTTGTTACTTACACACACAGTTATCTTTGCTATCTTTGTGAGGTACTTTTAAAAACCCATGATGACTAGATTTAAATAATACTACAGCTACACCTCACCCTAACCTTAATCGCAGAACAAAAAGTAAGTAAAATACAAAAGCCAAAACGTTTCTATAAAACCATTTTCTTTATAAGAATGTCATCACAAAAAAACTATAACAAAAACTGACACTCCTATTTCTATAACTAAATAATACTACATCTTAGGCTAACCCTGGACCCCCAGTAGCCAAAAGCAAATCTTAGTCCTTAAGTTTTCAACAAAACCTTCCATATGATGACCAGTCTTTAAATTATGAAAATGTCCCCACATTTCACTTCATTATGAGGACTTCAAGATCTCATATATCACTTTAAAATTTGCCCACACGCCACTCTCCATCCTTCTCTCCTTTATTCTTACAAGCATTATGACGCACACTCCCCAAATATGCAAATATGCACAAATGCAGTCACAGAAAGACAAACATGTATATACTATCACCTTCACCCACTCACGCATACTCACACTCATGTTATTATTACTCCTCCAGTCTTTAGGGAGAAGGTAAGATGAATAGCACTACCATGGGGACTAAGAGAGAGGCAAACTCTTGATGACAAAGAGTTGCATCAGCAATTGCTGAGCGACATGACTCCAAGAGAGGGAGAAAACTTCAACTGCATTTCTTTCTCTCTCTCTCCTCTCTCTGTCTCAATGCACACACACACACACACACACACACACACACACATTCATAAGCCACACAGCACACCAGGGCTGCCCCTAGTCAGGTACTCCTAAATAAATCACTTACCTCATTAGAAGCATGAAAACAAAACTGTAGTTCTTGCCCAGAACTGCAACCACAGCACAAATTTGCCTGTACATAGGCATAACTGCTGATAACCTCACACACTCTTATGCTTACGTGTAATAATGAGAAGGAGAGAGAACATCAGAGAACAAGATACTAGCATAAGCTTCCCAGGCTTATCAATGAACATCAATCTTATGCAAGTTTTAGCCATTTTTTTCTTCTTCTCAGATGCAAGAAAACCCTGTAAAATCATACACATTTAATTAGTGGGAATCCCGTTATCTTTGGCCAGTCCAGATCGCCTGCGGAGTTGGTGCGATTGTCGTCTTCTGGGCATCGACGTTGAATGTTGAGAGAGTCGGGAGCGGCGCTGTAGCGGCTGGCCGTCTTCGTCCAATAGGTTTGGCCGCTAACACGCTACCCCAGCTTTCTTCTCAACACTCCTTGACGCTTCTATCTTCACTTCGGTCAGGGCACTTAAGTAGCTTCATGACACTGTGACGTCAGTTGTTCTTTAAAACAGGAAGAAGTTTCACATTCGCAATGTAAATGTTCCTTTTTAGTCCATTTAGTCTACAAAGAAGGCATTGGAAATGATTTTTGATGTTGTTCGGGACCCTGTGGGTCGTGATTTTTGGTTTTGTCCACTCTTCGTCTGGTAACACAATTACAGTACATTACCGCTTACTCAGTTCTCAGTATAAATGTACAAAAAAACAGACAAGCCTGAAATGAAAGGTAAAAGGTAATTTAAAGATGGAAATGTAATAATAATAAACAGAAAGACGCAAAGCAACTTTAAACTCTGAGTCACTTTTATCAGACTTTCAATTACTATGTAATAGTAAGGTTTAGGAAAGTTGTTATATGCAATATTGTTTTTAACTTCTTTCATAATCAGACACTCAAAATACATGTTATTACACCATTTACTATTATCAGTGAAGAAAGCAGCTTTTTGGCAACCTCTCTCCTTTATTGCATTAGAACCGGGTCACATACAGAGCCAGGTTTTAAGAGGTTATGGGTAGAACTGTCTGATTCAAGATCTACAACTAAATATTCTCCCTTGTTTTTCGGATCAGCATGAGTGAGTGTTTGTGTAGAATATGTCTACAGCCCTTCTAGTAGGTCTTTGCATTTCCACTGTGTCACCGCATTGAAATGAGTGAGTCACTGGGTGGAACTTAAAAGCGCTCATCCCCTCCTCCAACAACAGTACGGTTTTGCCCATTTCTGGGTGCCTAATTTCAGCCAAAGACGCCTAGAGTCTGGGTGGTGGGTGACTTAGAGGAGAGCGCTCAGGTGACCTACATTTCTCCCCACAGCCCTGCTCAGACTCACTGTGCCAAAGGACCAATGGGTCCTCTGCACCTCAGAACCAACCAACAGGTTCTGTTGTCTTCCCAGTGGATGTCAACTACGCGTGTCTGTACTCTGCATATCGCCCATTTTTAACTGTGAGGTATCTTTCTAGTCAGAACCTATACACCTCTAAGCGTAGATAGACTCTGTTATCCCTTGTGGTTTACTCCTCTGTAACAATGTATCCACAGGGGGGTGTATACGTCTTCTGCCTTGCCCTATCTGTTTTGTATTTCTCGGTAATCTAGAACCTCTCCTGTCCCTTATTCTCATTCACCTGTGGCATATAGAAATATAGGCTCTTTCAGCTGGCCAAAAGTACATCTAGTAAAGTCACAATAGGACCATCAGAATACTGCATGACTTTACCATATTGCCTGAAAAGAATCATAATATGGGAGAACGCATCAAGGTCCAAGCAGGATCAGTATGATTGTTTACATTGCTATAATGCTTATGGCAAGATTCAGATGGGCAAAGTCATAGTGACTAAGTGAAATTCTAGGAACGCATGACCTCACTGGCCGGAACTTTAAACACAGAACGGTTGTGGCTGATTCTTACTGTCCGAAAGCATAAGAACAGTCCAAATGACCTATAACATCGCTGCACATGGCAAATAAGAACATGGAGCAGTAAATAAATGAACCAAATAAAACTCATGGATCGGTTCTTATGACGTCAAGTCAAGCCATAATTTACTACTCCTTTAGAGCGAAAACAAAAATTAGCCACAGACGCACGGCTTTTTAGGTGTCGGCACCAATAAGGCCAGCGATTTGAAATGGTGCAGACAAACATGCAAGAGAGGTCTTACACATACCCGAGGACTGACGTTGGTGAATAGTTGCTATGCTTTTCCTTGGGTGCACCAGTTGCCAGGCACTGCACTAATGCTGCGCTTTCAGCTTTCCACACATTGTGAGAGAGTATCCATCAACTTTATATCTCTGATTGTAGCCATACAAGTGGTGGACAACAACTAGCAAAGCTCCACACAGAGTGCCCCTTCTCCAACATGAACGGACTGAGGTCAAAGAATGCACAAACACACACACACACACAATTGCACAAACATTGTGGAATTGTGTTGCAAATGCATTTTTGACATAATAATTACTTCAACGCATGCGCGTAGTTGCGTGCGCGTGCGCGAGGGGCCAACTTCGTACGGCGCGAGACTGGTTAAGACCGAGCGCGCGCCATTCACCACGCCTCCCGTAGCCTGTGCGCCAGCCAAAAAGGAAAGAAAAAAGAAAAAATAGAAACAGAAAAAAAAGCCTGTCGTCTTAACAGGTTTTAGATTTAGACTTCGTCTTAATGACGCTGTGATGATTGCATCAGTTGTGCGTCAAATTAAAATAATTTTCTTTAGCCCCTCTCTCTATTTTTCCTTCTTTTTTATATATTCTTGGGCGCCAGTAAAAACGATTTTTAACATGAATAATAATGAATACTTTGATTATTATTATTATTATTATTATTATTATTATTATTATTATTATTATTATTATTATTATTATTATTATCCTGCTTTTTATACATATAATAAATGTTGCAATAATGCTGCCTCTATTCCTCGATTTTTATGCGTGCCTGAGCCTCATTTCCCCAAGGAATTCTACCTTCATGATCAATTCGTTCCGCGTGTAAACAGGAGGCGATATATCTGGTTTTGCTAATTAAGAAAATCTTAGTGGTAAACATTTTTTCACATGAATATTGACATGAATATTTAAAAATATTAAAACCCTATATTTATATATTCAATCCCTGACTTCCATCGTCACAGTGAACACTACTTAAAATCATCATAATGCCTCAAATAAAAAAATGTTCTATTTAGAATAAAACCCACTATTCTTAGCTTTGTTGGCTGACGCCCACCCTAAATCCCAGAGTGCCCGGAGGCGGAGAGAGAGAGAGAGAGAGAGAGAGAGAGGGGGGAGAGAGAGAGGGAGAAGGTAGGAGGATGGGTGGAGGAGAGGAGATTCTCGGTAAGATGACACAACCTCATTTATGGACTGGATCCGATGACGCATATTGCAGAAAGTTCTATTAAAAACCCTTCGTACTTACAGTGTGTCGTGCCATCCCCCCTCACTGCCCTCTCCTCCCCCCTTCAAACCCACCCCACACCTCCCTCCTCCACCCCCAACACGCCCACACCTACGTCTATAAAACCCACATCTCCTTTTCCTTTTCTAAAAAAAAAAAAAAACATTAAAAAGAGATGTGAATCTCTAAAAAGAAAGAAAGAAGGAGGGGGAGAGAAAACACGACTCACAAGATAAACAGTTTGATATTTTAAATAGCAGATTGCATTTACCAACTGCTTTTCTCAATACAAAATCAATCAATGCAAAGGTTAGGTCGGGTTTAAGACGGGGCAAGATTTATAATAAGAATAATATATATTTAATATATTAGCATGCATGGTGAAGCAGGATAATGCATTTAGATTGGTTGTTACAGATTTCATGGCGTTTCCGTGAGCATTGCACAGAAATAACGGTCTATCGACAACAACAACAACAACAACATGACAAGAAATAAATGTCAATTAGACAGGAAAAACGATTATATCTCGAGATCCGAAATCATTTTCCGTGCACAGATTGGCTCAGAAAATCACAGCTTAATTGTTCTTTAATTCCCGAATGAAATGTTTCCATTCGAGGCTATGATACAGTGATTTAAAATTATAGAAACGCACAGAATAACTGCTACAATGAAAATGAAAATGTTGACATGGACAAATTTACCGATTTAGCGGGGACGAACACGAAAAGAGGCTCATGAAGCCGGACAAAGGGACGCGCTCGTAACGAACTTAAAAGCATCTAATCGAGACATTGGCTGTATTCCGCCTGATGGCCTCTTGATTAAAGCTTGCGGACGCGCCCGGGGCTGTGGATCTCGCTTTTTCCTCCTTCTTCAGGCTGCCTGTATTTTGTATTTTTTGTCATTCAAGAGCTTCACCCTATAAAATCAGATTCTTGGAAGCAGAAGCGGATACAAAGGAGAAAAGGAGGAAAGGAGCAAAAAAAGAGATGCGAACCCAGCTGATGATATCCAGCGCTCATCCTCTCTCAGTAACCGAGACGAATTCCTAAACTTAGTGCGAGGAAAAATCATCAGCGAGCTCTCCTCTAAAGCGCTGACCGTCTCAGTTTTTCTCTCGGTCCGTTCCCGTTCCCCTTTCCTTCCACGGGAAAAGGAGCCTCTCAGCCATTTCCTTAACAGGCAAATCTTATCGGTGCCTCCATCTAAAGCCAGCCATAACAAATGACAATATCTGACCACGCCTATTCCAAATTCTTATTCCCGTTTATATGAAAGTAAATAGGCAACGATTTCAGCCCCGAGGCTCCATAATAAACATATTTTTACCCATCTCTGCTCAGCCGATTCGCAACAGTTTTTTTGCCCGAGATCTTATCATCCGTGACGGATTTTTTTTGGAGCCGGAGGTGAATCTCCGGAGCGGAGCAGGTGATGCTGGAAGACGGGATGGAAATCTCGGCATGAATGAAACGGAGGAGCGGATCGTCGTAAAAAAAAAAGGAAAAAATGGACGGAGTGCGGCGAGATAGACGAGATTACACAGATATAATAGTGGCTGAAGCACTTAGAAACGAGAAGAAAGCGAGTGAAAAGCGAATGAAAGAATAAAGGAAAGCGAAATGTTAAGGCAGAACTAGGAAGATATTCTATTTATTAAAATCAAAATTAAAATGAACCAAAAGATTACTAAATAGGTAAAAAGGAAGCCATATATATATATAAAAGCTATATATAGATAGATATATAGATGGACAGATAGAGATAGAGAGATAGCCAGATAGATAGACAGACAGACAGACAGACAGACAGATAGATAGATAGATAGATAGATAGATAGAAATGTACATAGTTACATATATACAAAAAGATATAGGGAAAACTCAGTGAAAAGGTTTTAATTGCTGCTACTTAATTCCAAAAGCGTTTAAATGCACCGTTATTCAGCACACGGACAAATAAGCATGAGCTAGAATATCGCATGCGCCACTTTCATTCATAACAGGAATCCCGTAAGCACGACTATGGTGAGGACGCGGAATGACCCGTATACGCACTAAAAATAGTGTTTCCTCACACATGGCAAAAATGGCACAAAATCACCCCCCGTCTATTACAAGCACATAAAAACCCAATGAACGTGCAACTGACTGCGTGCATAAACGACTTTTGCACTAATAAAAGCAAAAACACAAACAAAATCCAGCCCTCATTTCCATGAATGAGTCATAATACCGTCCTGCTAAACTAGAGCAACTTTCTAATCGCACCAACGTGCACATAGATCTAATAAACGTGCTCCAAAAACAGCAATATGCAATGGTAACGAAACTATTTGGGAGGGAAAAGATACCTTAAGTTTATCATTTGCTGCTTAAGTCGCTGTCCTCTGGCATAGACTCGCTCACAATAGCCTCTCACTCTGCCCTAACCTTATTCACTACAGCGTGACGGCATCTTTCATAACCACAAATCAAACTTCAAATAAGGGGAGAGAGGAAAAAAACATGTGCAGGCGCGTGCCGCTGTGAGACAGACCGCCCCATATTTAGACATTTTGAAAAAGCTGGCAAAAGATGGATCAAAAGGGAAATAGTTCTTACCTTTTTAAGAGCTGACAACCACTATCAGTGGTTAGATCTCCGACAGCAACACTTGCATTTCCCAAAGTTAACGCTGTGCACCAAGTGGAGCTGGCAAAGCCCTACCGCATCTCTACAGACTTCAACTTTCTCTCCTAAGTAGCGACCAAACTCCGAGCGCAAAGTAAGCAGCTCTATATCGACTCCTTCTTTCTCTCTCTCTCTTTTTCCACCCTCTCCCACTCTCTCTCTCTCTCGTTTACAGGGGCTTCCTGGGAACTTAGAGCTCCCCCCTCCCCCCCAAAATGCAAAAATATTATTTCTCTAGATTGTTTTGGCCAAAAGGTTTGCAAAAAAGCTTAGAGGCGATGTCCAACTCCGGCCGAGTCGCTCCGGTGCCGCTGTCCAATGTGCTGAAATGATAGCACAGCTAAGCTTAACTGGAGGCAAAAAGGAGCAAAAAAATCTATGGTTTCGTTAAGTGCCACTTGATATTGCTTTACTCTATCGCTTCCCCACGCCTTTGTCACGTGCATATATCCTTGCCAAGCCCGTCCTGTTAATATTTGATCACATGTTGGCTGGACCCTTTTCTTAACAAAAGAAGCACAAAAAGGAGGAAAAAAGCAGCTCCATATATCCGCTCAAAGTGAGTCCCCACACCCGCTCCAAAACGCATTCCCAAATAACAGGTCCCTTCTTTGATGCACGGCTCGTGTCCTGCAGGGCAGATCGACATATCTACACATGTTGCTTTTACACTGACATCGAAGAAGGAGAAAAAACAAAACAAAACAGATATCCAGTACAAACGATGAAAGAAAGAGAGTCAGCAATGCAGGATCTGACACGCGGCGCGCAAGCGGGGAATACGCTTATTACAGTGTTTATCTTCTACATCTTTATGTGAGAGATGTGAGAGCATCTTCCATGACAGAAAATAGCAGCAGTGCAAAGTTTTATACCAGCTTTAGCGACAGTATAGCAGGATATAGATGTTAGCTTTCAGCATTGGAGTCCATAAAGCAACCAACTAATGCGTTATTTTTCCTCAAGCAGATCCTATACCACATGCAATGCCATTTTGGACAGCTATAATCCTCCTGTAAACTATAGTGTTTCCATGCTACTTACCATGTTTTTTTGCCCCCAATGTTGTCCTGGAGATGGAAAATGCCTTAATATCCACACACTCCAACAGATGCTGGTAGGTAATGTGTCTTGTTTGAAGTCATCATATGAGAACTTCTGCCGTGCTCAGTAGATCGCCCACCACTTGGGTGACTTATGAATCTAATAAGCCTTTGCAATATCCGCGTGCTTAAACTCTCCAACACCTTGGCGGCTCTACCGACAGGACAAACAGCAAAAGCAGCCGCGATTTACCACAAAAAAACACACACACACACACTCACACATACATACACACACTCACATAACCCAATATAGATTTACGCAATGCCCTTGCTCAGTCACATACAAGCGCCCGCGAACAAAAAAGAAACGCCGTTAGTGGTCTTACGTGATTGAAATAAAAGCAAGTTTGTTTGGGAAGCTCAATGTCATCAGCAAGCGCAAAATGGTAAAAAAGAAGAAGTGTAAAAAGTGAAAATCTCGCTCCGAACTTGAATATGCAATAAGAGATGAGCAGAGAAAAGTTATGCACCCACATCCATGTGCTCGTTTGATGTGACTACAGCCTCATTGGCACGATTTATAGCGCGCGTCATATGGCAACTTTACGCCAAAAGCCGTTTCACTTTACGACACACACACACTCACACTGATTTTTTTTTTAAATTATCTAAAATCTGAGCAGGACCTGAGTCAGGTAAGAGCGAATTTCTTTCGTTTCCACTTAAGTCGGGACTAAGTTCTCGAGGGACTTGTTGCTGCATAAAGCCCAAGTCGTTGCGAATAGAATTGAGATTTCAAAAGGTGAAAAGCCCCCAAAAGTGTCTTTACTTACATCTGGGCAACACTTTAATACCTCTTAGTTTAAAATACGTGGGTTGGAATCGGCGTTAGCACTTATGTTCGGAAGTTAAAGATGACAATGTCTTTTCTTTCCCCCTCACCACCACCATGTGCGCATTTATCTTGTCGTTTATCTGGAATAATGGCTCGATTTGGTGTCACGAATTCCAAATGGAAAAAAACGTTGTTGTGTGTTATGGGTAAAATTCCATCAGTTGCGCGGTGAGCGCTCAGACATCTAATTGTTATGCAGTGACGAGGCGATATGCTCGCATGTGTCCTACAAATGTGCTGGGAAGTAACATGAGTAATAGGTGGTATTTACCCAAGTATGAGCCAAGGTTCGCTCGAGCTCAAGTTGTAAAAAAAGATATGAAACAGAGTGGTATAAATACATTCAGCAAGTGGGGTACAGGTAACACACACACACACACCCCTATAGATACATACACCTTGTGTGATGGAGGGAACATATGAAAGTTTAGTTAAGAAAGATAGTCAGAGTTTGACTTAACAGATTTATCCTTAATCTACATCATTTATATGGAGTTTTGCTTGCTCTATCTATCTATCTATCTATCTATCTATCTATCTATCTATCTATCTATCTATCTATCTATCTATCTATCTATTTATCTATCTATCTATCTATCTATCGGTCTGTCGGTCTGTCGGTCTATCTATCGGTCTATCCGTCTGTCGGTCTATCTATCGGTCTATCTATCTATCTACGCTTTCTCACTCATCAGATGGTCAGAAACTCATTTTCATTCAACTCACCTTCATGTGTATACTTTAACACTTCTTGCTATGTCCTCTGGTTAACTTGACTTTAAGTACCAGTTAATAATCCAGATGTTTTAGAGTCGGAGTGCTGATGAAATCCCACGTTCATCCTGTTTTACTTTATTATTTTTTTTACTGAATTAATTCATTCCAGATTGAGCACCGAAGTAAAAGACAGACCATCTCCCTGTAACTGAGAATATCAGCTTCAAAACTTTACACTAGTAAGTAATTAAAGGAACATACACGATTAAAACATCAGAACACAGAGGATGTGGAAGTGAAAAACCTACGTGACTTATTTTAAAGAAAAGAGAGTGTAAAAACATCCTCAGAAAATGCTAGAAACACACGAAGAAAGACAAAAAAGCAGCACATTTATGAAAGGATGATCATTCTAGAAACTGGTTTAGTTGTGTTGCACTTGTCTGGAGTTACACAATGAATGGTTAGTTTCAATAGCCATCACGCTGACGTCAACACTGCATATGTAATTGAACATGCCTTTTCCATATCTGTATCACGAAAAGTGATGTGGGAGAAACTTCTGAAATTCCGAGGGCAACTCTGAAGTTCAACCGTGTCATGTAACGCGTAGCTCACACCACAAGACTCTACTTTGCTATTATCCATTAGTTTTCTTATTGCTACCTGCTATGTTATGAATGCAGCAGCATGATTAGGAAACTAGCATGGGGTCACTTGTATAGAAATCACCCTGGATTAGCAGCCATCACGCTTTCCATAGTAGTGGGTGTAGCATAGAGTTGCACAATTTTTTTTTAAAGCTGATGCAGATGGATGGGGGGGTGTCATGGCGCTGGAGTTCAGTGGGTTGTAGGCTACTGATGAACGCAACTAAATATATCACACTACGACAAGCATTAATCATATCGTCTCTTAGCATGTAGGTGGCTGTGGCCGCTCACTAGTCTCATAGCGTACGGTGTCCAAAACCTCCTTCACACGAAGACGTCCTCTCTTCCTCTCTTTCTCCCGTAACGCTTGCATCGCAGCATGCCTCCAAGTCTTCCCTTGCTCTCTGTTCTGCCTTCTCTCCCACAGTTTTCACAGGCTCCCTGGCTGACTCACTCATGGCCCCGCATGCCACCCCTCTGCCCTCCCCCGCACCTCTCATACACAGATACCAAACATTTCGGAAAGGACGGACGGGCAGAACGATACCCAAGTGCCCTAGTCATATTTACCCCTGCCCCTGCCCTCATCATCCTGCTGGAACACAGACAATCGGAATGTCACAAAGAAATGTTCTTCCATTCTCTGTAAACTCACAGTGGCGGTTAATGAGGTTGTTATTGTGATTGTGATAAGAAACAACCTTGGGGAAGGTGGTTGAGGGTCAAAACTTTTAAGTTTACCTTAACTCCAGAACTTCTACCACTGAGGCCCTCAGCAAGACTCTTAACCCCAAGTTGCTCCAGGGAGACTGTCTGTGGAGTTAGGAAGTGCTTTGACTTATTTAGATAAGTGGGTCTGATAAATAGCAATGATGTAAATGTAAAACCAGTTTTAGGAAAACTACCCCTAATGTGCTAAAACCCAAAAAAGCGCTGAAGTACAAGCTCATTGACTGCACTTGAGAGGTTGTAAGAGAGTTTCTGTACTTACTGTAGTCATATTTGATTGTTGTTGATATTTAGATTATGTTGAAATCCTTTATTCTGGACATACAAAAGAAAGAAATTCTAATATGTACTTTCAGATTCCACTAATAAAACATGCTAAACGTCAGATAATTTGGCATGGAGTCTCAAGAAACACAAGAAAGAAAATGCAACAGGTGTCTGTGTTTAAGGAAACACTGAAAACTTTGTTAATTATAAAAATTAAAGCAAAAATGATGATCTAAAGTGAAGTGAAAGGCCATGAGAGAAGTATAAGCAGTTGCATTTTCACAAAAAAGTAACTTAAAAATATGTTGTACAAATTCAACCTCGCCATGAGTCGTGACAACTCAATGAGTTTTTCTTCCAATTTAGGTATTTATTT
Organism: Distichodus sexfasciatus; assembly: GCA_032718565.1. NCBI lineage: Eukaryota > Metazoa > Chordata > Actinopteri > Characiformes > Distichodontidae > Distichodus > Distichodus sexfasciatus. The sequence continues at coordinate 708,201 of JAVGVS010000049.1, forward strand.
AATGTTTTAAGTACATGAATACATTATAGATTATTGGGTTTAAAAAAGGTTGCAAAAAGTTTGTGATGGAATTTAGACATCTTATTAATGATTTTGTAGCATGTTTTTCAGGCGAATTCCAATCTACAGCAGTTACAGTATATATGAGAATGAATGTGAATGTGGACCAAAGCTCTGGTACAATGACTCATAAACACAAACCCAACACAAATCTCACCATTAGAATCCTTTAATGTTTTAGACAAATATGTGTTTAATATGAAATCTATATTTGGATGTCTGATATTTGAGCCATTTTCGTCTTTATATTAATAGTCACTAGTTACACTGAAGTTGCCAAAAATTTCAATGTTTGAGGTGAAGGGTTAAAGCTCTGTTATTTTTAAGAACGTTATAAAATGTATTTAATGCGGAGTTATCTGGCAAATCTTCTGGAATTTGTTCAATTCTTCTCTCAAAAACTTTATTAAATAAAAAGCAGCAGGGTCACAAGGTTGCAAACACTTTGGCACGTTTACAGGCCAATTCTAAAAAACCAGTTCGGACTCCAGTTGGGATTAAGCGGCTTGGATAATGAATGAATGAATGAATGTTTAATCTGTGATGACTGCTGAATGAACTTTCTTGTCTAAATTGATGGCCTCTTACTTCTAACCCAGAAATGATCTGGAAAGTGATTGCCGTTGTTCCTTTGCTCTCTCTTTCTCTCTTGCTCTGTGCGACAAGTGCTTTTTACCAGAAAGTGATGGAAAGGTCTGGTCTCTACGGCTCCCCTCCCTCCACTCCACCCTCAGCCACGGGTGAGTCATAAGACTGCATGGGCCGGGCTGAGAAGCTTTGAGGTGAAGCCCTTTCTCTCTCTCTCTCTCCCTCTCTTTCTCTCTCTCCGCAGCATTAGCGAGCGAGCTGCAGCTAAGACACAACCACGCTGACTATTTACAATTCTTTTAGGGTGGAAAGCTGATTTAAAAAAGAAATAAAAATCCTCAACCCACGGTGATTTCGAGAAGACGCGCTACGTGATCGGTGCTAGTGTAGATGAGCTGTAAACATCAACTGAGAGCAGAAAAATGACTGGAGATCAAAATCAACTGCTGCGTAGATAATAAATGTTTAGAAATATGCTCAGAATGGGAAATGGTTGTGACATAACAGTGATTTTGTGGCCATTTTAATGTAAGGAATGCAGGCCACAGGACTTCCAATTAACCTTTACATATGCAAAATGGAATATACTGTACATGCCAGTTTAATTAGAAAATTTGCATTTTTGAGACAAATACTAAGACAAAGAAATCACACTGAATCCAGAAATTGGCCCATAGCCTTTAATTTAAACTCTAAATTTACTTTAAATCCAGAAATAAAATATAGTTTTGTTCAAAATGCTGTTTTACAAAAATCTCCTTGGATTAATTCTCCATGACCCGAAATTGCTCAATATGTTTGAGATCATTTGCTTCCAGGCTAACACGTTATGTTTTTAGTCCTCTTTAGTCACAGTTTTGCGTTGTTGTCGTTACACGGGTCACCTGAGCTCGCTTGTTTGTGGCTGATAATTACATCTGGGCTTCACCAGTCTCCAGAATCATTACGAGACGCGGCGGCACGCGGCGGCTGAAAGAATTCCATCTGTCAGCATTTTCAAGCCCCTTCCTTCACTCCCTTTACCGACAACTATTAAGAGTGGATGGGTCCTCCGGGGACGGTGTATCATTTCTCCGTTTCAATTTGTGTTCCATAAATATCAGTAATGAGGCCTGCGCGTCATGACTTACTCGTACCTGGCGGTAAAAATAACCCCTGGCAGAAGCCGGTGGGGGGAGAGAGGGATGGAAGGATGGTGGGATGACGGGACAGACCCTTTCATTCTGTTCAGTGGAATGGACATCACTTAATCTCTTTTAGACATCCGATTTTCCTTTTCCTTTCCGAGTGGACCCCAGATTTATAATCCAGAGTATTTTGGAATGGGGAATTAGAATAATATTCCAAAATATGTATTTGTTGCTCATTGATGGGTCCATTGAATGAAGAGTGCGCAGGTATGAACAAACTGCTTTGACATTAATTTGCAATTTGGAAAGAATGGGAAAGATCTACACTAAAATTCCCGGTTCGGGTCCTAGGCCGGTAAAGGTACCACTGAGGTACTCATGAGCAAGGCACCGTCCGCAAGCACTGCTCTCTGGGCGCTGCCAAAAAGCTGCCCACTGCTACTTAACGGCTGGGTCAAATGCAGAGGTCAGATTTTGTTGTGCTGTGCTGTGCCGTGCTGTGTTCAATACGACAAATATGACAAGTGACTTAAAATTTACTTACATTTCTCTGGTCTGTTATTGTCTGTTTCGGAAGATGGATTAAGTTTGTTGGGCTATGCCTAAAAAGAACACTGGCATTATGTCTCATTGTAAAATTAACCATAACAGTAATTTATTAATGAATCGTGTGGTGGGCAAACTGCAAACTGCTCTAATTACAACATTTATGTCACTGCTTTGTATTTCCTGGAGAATAAACTATATATAAACTATAAACACCAATTTGCCTGACAAAGAAAAATGACCAAAGCTTGAAATTACGTCCTTGATCAGCTGTGCTTGATAAATACAAAAGTTGGCCGGGTTCTACTTAGAAATGATTTGCAAATTGCCTTTGTCATTATCTATTATACAGACTGAATAGCAGTGCAAATGCAGTTGGAAGTATCTCATGAATCAGATGACTTTTTGAGGATTTGAACAGCGTCCCAAGGTAACCAAGAAAAGTCATGCTAAATCCAAGAATGAGTCTATTGTCAAAAAGTGGAGTTAAACATCGCCAAAGTTTTTCCTCTAAAGCCCGTCCTGCCTCATCGTCAATAATGCCAACCTATGGCTGGCAACAATGAAGTTGTCTTTAACTTGGTCTCAGCCTTTTACTCGGGGTGTAGGAGGGAGAAGCCAGACAACAAACTTCAGGTGATGTTAGTGAGCAAAGACAGCCAACTAGAAATTGTTTCAGCTGTACTTTCTGATATATTAAAAAAGTCAGAACATAATGAATGGTAAAGGTTGTTGCTGCACTTTACGGAAAAATAACATCAATCCTATTATTCATTTAAGACAAGTGATTTCTTGAATGATTCATACGCTCATGGAACAACACAATTTCAATAGAAATACAGTACATAATACATACTTCTTTTGGCAAATTATGGGTAATGGATAAAGCAATTAAAACATTTTAAAGAATTTGAGAGAATATTCATTTATGGCCTATGACAACTGCTGTACTGCTGACAGTTTCACGTCGCCGTATGTCAATGCAAAAGCTTTTTCCACAAAGCTTTTTGAGTCACAAATACAGCTTGTTTTCCCTTCCATGGCTCTCTTTCCTGTTTGGTAATCAAGTTCTGATCAATATAGTTTCAAAGCAATTATAGAGAGGGGTGATTCACACAATGATCACACTTTTAATGACGACTGGAAGCTTTACTTAAAGCATTAAGTGAATGACACGGCTACTTACTGTCAGCCGAACCACTTTTTCAACACTCCAATTGTTTTTTTTTTCCCAGAACGGTGTAATGTAGTATTTTAGTGTGAAAGCAAGGAATATAAAGTAAGTAGAGCCTGAAGTAAATCTGCAGTGTGTAAGTCTGTGTATAACAGGCATCGCACTCTTGCTTCACCTTGGCACAGCAGCGATTCACTGCCAACCCGGTATGCTGAGAGGAACAAAATCTGTTTTATTTACTTCTGCGCCGAAAGAAGAGATGAAAGTGGCGGTCCTGAAGCGGGAGGCATACAGCAGCCGACGGCTACTGCTGTTGCTGTTGTTGTAGTGGAGCCACTTGGCAATGCGGCCTGTGAGAAAGCCCTTGTGACAGTATACACTAGTCACGCTAACGGATCCGGAGCTCGCAGTGGCGGAAGTGGTGCTTTTTAGTTTGAACTGAAAGGGTGGAACTAGCGACTGCTCGAGTTGTAGCTCTGCCACCAGTTCTGAGCTTAACAGGGCCTTTGACATCTACTTGGGATCACGGAGTCTCGTTTCCATTAGTGCTAAATGACAGAATGGGGAAGTTGTAGCTTGAAGTCCCGCTTCTCTGCCTTACTGAGGGCAAGGTAAACGTGGTGTGGTTAAAATAGGAGTGCTTGAGTCATGACAAGCTCAAAACAGGCCTGTCTTTCCCTCTCTCTGTGCTTCTGTTACACAAACATACACACACAGAAATATAACAGTGATGTACTATGTTACCATACTACATTATGATGTTGTACTATGCCACACTACACTATATATATATAGCATAGCAAAGTATAGCATAGTGTAGTTAAATTGGGTGTAGTATAGTATAGTATAGTATAGTAGACCCTATTTAACTACACTACTTTATGCTTTGCTTTGTTATAGCTCCATACATTATACTATACTGTCCTTTACTACACTACACTGCACAATACCATCCTATGCTGTTATATATATATATAAAATAGCAAAGTATAGCATAGTGTAGTTAAATTGGGTGTAGTATAGTATAGTATAGTGTAGTATAGTATAGTAGACCGCATTTAACTACACTACTCTATACTTTGCTTTGCCATAGCTCCATACATTATACTATACTACACCACGCTGCAGTATCCTATACTGTCATATACTGTCATATGCTAGGCAATATTACACTATACAACCCTACACTACTCCTGGACCAAGAGGTCATGGGTTCAAGTCCTACCTCCAGCGCTACCATCACTGGCTCCCTGAGCAAGACCCTTAAGCTGCTCCATGAAATTAGGATAAGAGCATCTGCTAAATGCCATGAGTTTACATGCACATGTAAATTGTATACTACACTATAACACACTGCACTATCATATGCCATGCTATATTACACTATACCACACTCACTATCCAATGCAACAGTATAGTATACCATAATAAACTAACCTACTCGATGCAATGCTACACTGTATTGCATTATGCGGTACGTACCATACCGTACAATACTATACCACACTGTGCTATACTTTACTATACTCTATTACATAAGTAATTAAGTGATACAGGCTAATTGTTGGTTAACTCTAAATAAAAAACATTGTGCTTGTTACTAATTCAAATATGTCTTAAAGTAGCAAAAATAGCAGTGCAACATGTGGGTTTTCCAAGACAATGGTTGCAAAATGCAGCCTCATTTTAATTGTTAGATAACATTGGTAATTAACATTTGTGCCAAAGATGCCAGCAGTTTGTAGAGTGTATGTGTGTGTGTGTGTGGGGTATATTTTACTAGTTTTATTTGCATGTTCTTCTCTGGTCAAGCCCTACACCCTTCAACCCTACTGCAGTGGGGACCAGTCCATTTGCATCTCTGTGTAGATGTCATCATGAGCAGTCCACACTATCAGTGGCTGACCACTGCTCAATCAAATAGCCAGGAAATATACTATAAAGATTAATAGAGGGAAGAAGTGATACTTTAATCATGGGAACGATAACAAGACTTGTAGTTATATGTAGGGTTATTATGCTTCATTATTAGCTCTAAAATGCATTTTGTTGTTAAGTCTATAAATTCTGAGATTTTTTGACTGAATATTTGAAGTGATTCAGTTTCTCTCAGGTTGTATCTTGTAAAGCGGGTGGCGATTGTAGATTTTCTTGTCTAACATGAATGTACAACATAGCATTAGGGAAAATGAGACTCCATGAGTAACCCTATGAATTCCTTTAAACCTTTTTTGTGATCTCCCAAGAAATTCGAAGGAATCACAAAAGTGCTTTTACCGGATTAGAAAACAGCAACTTGTAATTACACTTTGAACCCTAACCATTTCTGTAACTTTCCCAACAAGTTGATGCAAGCTGTTTCTTTTGAAACTGAAATCTTGAGCGTGTCGCACTATCATTTCTGCATGCCTGCTTGCTAATGCTCAGGACTAATCTGCTGTTTTTCCACATCATTATTGCGAAACCTCTTTGGACCTCCACATACTTATATCATTTGCATCGCGTGTCTATAGAAATGGCTGGGCAGCAAGTTTCGATTTTTGTGAAGTCAGCAACAGAATTTTACTGTTAAGATGACCCTCATTATGAGCAGGAATGAGTCATGATGCTACAATCCTACTTTGCAATCAAACAGGTGCAGAACTGAAGGCTGGTGCAGGGAATAAGAAAAGAAGATTTCTTTTTGAAACAGAATCGCTGTCTGAATGCATGAAGCTTGAATTTTGCAACAGCTTAAAATGTTAAAATTGTAATAATTATCAGTAAAGTGGTTATAGAGGACAGTCACTTCATGTGGTTCATTTTGTATCTGTGGAAAGTGATGAACTGCTTGTTCTGGTGACCACGGCTCTTGAATTGGATTATCCGATTAACCTTATTATTATATAATTCATATATTTCATATGTAATATTATGTTAGAACATCTGGATGGATCTTGTAGAAAATTAAAACTGGACTATTGGTCTAAAAACTGGCAAAATTGTTAAATAATAAGGAATTATTTAAATATACAACTGCAATATTTGTGTTCCATTTTTTAATTTGTGTAACAGTCCAAAAAAGAAAAAATTCTGCCAATATCTAATTGCAATTTATGGACCATTACACCAATTAAGAAAGGAAAATTGGAGCAAAAATTGCAATTAGACATTTTTATTTAATTATTCATCCCTAGATTGCTAATGGCGCCCTGGCACTAGATGAAAACTTCAAGTCACATCAAGTACGCTTCAGCATCACGGGCACTTAGCACCTCATGGTAATTTCTATCTTCACGCATACGCGCACAAATACACACAGTCACAAAGGAGCACACCTAACGGTGGTCATTACCTTAGAAAAACAGACAGTCGGCACGGCGTCGGAAAGCGAAACCCCTCAGACTGAATGAAAGCTTTGACTGGGCTTGGGATTGTTAAAGATCATACCCTAGGAGTGGGGATTCTTCCCTGTCGCTCTTGCGAGGGATATCCCGGGCCTAAACGGTCCTCTCTTTCTTTACATCAAAAGCCCAGCGCGAATAAAAGCAAGCTTGTCGGGGGGCGAACAAACTGCCTCCTTTGTGCCGTCTCCCAGCCAAATTCGGCTGGCACAAAAGCGGCTGGATGTAACACACTGCAAAAGGAGGCTTCGCCATTTAGATGACATGCCTCGCTCCGGCGCTCGGCTGCGCACCTTTGTCTGGCCCTGAGCTAGAACAGACATATAATATTACTGCATCAAAAATCCTTTCAGCGACTCCCAGACTCGCTGCTATAGGGTCCGATTACAGGCTCCCCAAAACACACACACACACACACACACATCCTACATTTCATTTATTCTTCGTTTAAACAAAGCAAAGTCGATGCAGTCTGATAAGACGGCGTCTGTTAACACTTGTGCCCCTCAGACAGTCTCAGTGAGCGCTGATTTGAAGAGAGCAATAGAAGATAAGAACATGAAGAAATCTCTGGTTTGCACTGGGGATAAAGGACAAGTTGAACACATTTTAAAAAGTAGTGGTCCATTGCAATGTAAAGTATTTAACAGCACATTTTTATATTTTGATTTACATTTTGGGCACTTAAAGGTAGAATGTCGTTTATGGATTTTTACATTTTTGTACAGTTACTGATAATTCTTTTGTGTGAATGACTAAGTTCTATTTTTCAGCTTTTTTTCTATTTGGTCACTAGTCAATATGATGCGCTGTTGTAGCTTTTTAACAAAAATCGATTACGATTAATGAACTGCTATTTCCTTTTTTGGACCCATAGTTCACTTGACAAGGTCTGTACTGTAACTATTAAAGCTGTTATATTACTTCTAATGAAAGAAGGCATATGTATGTGATCTTTAAAATAGCTGAAGGAAACACATACAGATGTCGTTGCAGACAGGACAGGGTGGAGACATACTTGGGAAGAGAATTGTTTTTCACAAAGTTAGCAATCACACAAAAGCCTGTTAGCAACAAGGGTGTGACGTCTTTCTAATGCATTATTTACACCTCCACATTCCCGTCCATTTGCAGTAAGCGGGCTTGTAAGAAGGGACGGCTGGATGTCTAACCGTCTTCCTCCCTCTACCCCCTGGTGTAATGGAGTATGCCGGCTTTCAATGGCAAGGTTCAAAGGAAGGCTTGATTTGGGAGGGCACAGGGGAGAAGGACTCGGAGCCCAAAGGCTCTCTCTCTTTCTCTCTCTATCTCTCAGCACACCTTTCATAAGGATACCTGAGTTTAGATATCCATGCAGGATTTTCATGGTGTTCGTACGGTGGAAAAATAAACCAGCCTTAAAGAGATGCTATGACTCATCACCAGGGTCATTTGCCTCTCGCTGCAAATGAGAGTGGGTGTTTCACTAACTCGCAGATATAGACTTGATATTGTTTTTATTATTTTCACTGCTGTATTTAGTATTAAAAGGAGGAGAGAGAAAGAGAAAAAAAGAAAATGGGCAAGAAAGAAAGTACATGTTCGCAACGTCCTTCTCTCTCTCTCTCTCTCTCTCTCTCACACACACACACACACACACACACTTCTTTTTCCAAGACCTTGCGGATGTCGTTTAACGTCAGCCCTCCACAAATGTCAGCGTGCTGTGATGGACTCGTGCCTTTGATTCTCGATGCCGGGCGTCACCTAATCTCCTTTGTGACTCACTGTGCTGAATGTCGAGAGGGTCGCAGGAAGCACAAAATAAATAAATAAATAAAATGAGGAGGGACAGTAAACGATCTTTGAGGAGAAGTGTCAAGGCCTGACGTCCACCGCCGAAGACTCGTTCCGACGCCAAACTTCACATCTTTCTCACCCTCGGAAATGAGAAGCGTAGCCGTGGTTTTGCCATGGCAACGCAACAGGCGGTAGGAACGAGGCTCACGAAGACCGTGGCGGGTCTGCGGCCAACGGTCGGGCCCTTAGACCCAATCTCAAAATATACAAAGGAGGGCATAGAAACAGGCTTTCCAGCCAGAGGGCCACCGAGGTGCAGCAGGGAGGAAAGAAGTTTGGAGAGAGAGAGGGGGAATAAATCACAATTGTGTGATGAAATGGCTTAAGAGGTTGTAACATCCAAGGAATACTTATCCCAACTATAACATTCTCAAAAACAAATGCCTTAACAAATGTCATGACACGTTCTGAAGCATTTAACTTAGAATGTTAAGCATGTACAATTTGCCTGTGACTTAAAAGACTGGACCTCGTTCACTAAGTGTTCTTAAGAAGAAATTCAATCTTAAAACACACCTAGGCAGTTTTCACAAAGATTCTGACATTCACCATTCACAACTTTATAAATTCAGTGTTTTCTTGTAAATTAATCGCTTCTTTAAACATATTTGTCTTAGTGTTTATGTATTTTTTGTTTTGCTATAGTTATATTCCCCGATTTTACAGTCCAGCACATTGGTATGACTATGAGTTCCTCCCTGACATGATCACACTTACACAACATACCATTATATACTGCACAGCGCAGTGGGAAAGCCTTTTAGGAAAGCACAGTGCTTAATAATAATAAAAATAATAATAGCCACAAGTGGCAATGAGTGGAGTCCAAGCAAAAGGCGCAAAAAGCAGCATAAAAGCATCTGATACAGTAAGCATCAGCATTGAAGAAAGGAGTCAGTGAGTCAGTTAAACTCAGTTAAGTTAAAATTAGTTAAAAAATAAAAAAAGCTCAATTATGACTATTATGTCTATTATAAATCCATGTAGCCCCCTATTGTTCAAATAGCAACATCATACAGTATATTTCCCTTAGCTTTGATTGTTTTTTCTAAATTCCAGCCAAATCATGGCTCTTAAGCTATAGGCATTTAGCCTTTTAATAGTACCCGCTATTGTTCAATTGGTGCTGGGCTAAAGTAGTCCAAAGATACAGCTACTTCAGCAAAATAAGCCATACCTGCTGCAATTAACTCACAAATTTTAGCTGCCCCGTGATGAAATCCCCAAAAAGCGCCCTGTTTTGATATCAGGCAGAGCCTGCAGATTCATTTAACACCTCACTTGCCTCAATCAGCTGATTAGCTCAAAATCTCAAAATGAGAAGTCCATTGTCCCAGTCACTATGATTTCCACCGTGTGCTGATGAGATACACACCATACCTACTAACAATTTGTAGACTAAAACCGGTGCATGGTTTCATGTCACTTTAAAACCCCAACCAGAAATAGTCAAAATAGTAAGAGACTATAGACACTGTGTTGCTGTCTCTAGATCTAACAACAAAAGTGCAGTAAATGCCGAACAGTCGTCCGTCTCTGTCTATCAGCAATTCTTGGTTTCTTTTTTTTCAGCCTTAAAGATGTGATGTAGCTTGGCGTGAACACAACTCAGGCAAGTCAAAGTGCCTTTAAAAGCTAGATATAATGGAAGACTGAGTAAATAAAGTGGCATTAGTGTATAGAGTCCAGGCTAAATGAAGCTAATGAAGAGCACTTTCACTTTCCGCTCAAGCTCATCTAGCAACGTCTGTGAGTAACATCTCAAGAAGTAAATTCATCTTCAAAACAACCTTATGCAGGATTAAGCTTCGGGGCGAACATTTTTTTGTTGGAAAACAGGAAATTCTGCCCAGCATATTTTTTTGGACTCTAATTAGAGCATGACTGTTTGCGTAAGGGGACAGAATTTTGAGGTTATGCATGGACTATACCAACTTTGACTGTGACGCTCAGTGACACACACCCTCCCAGAGGACCCAGGCTAATTGCAACAGATTATTTCCCATCTTCCACCAGCTCCGCACTAAAGACCATGCCTGTTGCCATGCGCTCGATCAATGGCTTGTTGTCATGTCTTTTTTTTTTTAGCTCACTTTGAATATATTTGAATGACAGCTGCCTTGTTTTCACTCAGCCCCTTTTTGTGCTCTGGAATTGTGTGACCAATCAGAGAAACCCTGATGTCAGAAAGGTCAAGAATAGCCAACATCAAAAAAGAGGCTGAAGACTGAGACTTAAATCTATGTAGCGACTGACCCTTAAGCATTCGGCATGCCCATTCACTTGAAATTTTGGAGGCAAATGAATCGCCTGCAATAGATGACAATGTCTATAATGTAACTGAACCCGAATGTAATAAGCTATTATGGTTGTGACCAAATGCTTGATCCGAAAAGCTTACCTTGGTGCTGTGAGGTGTTAAGTGCTGGACCCGAGGTCCCATTTGATCAGGTGCGGTTTCCAAACAGGCGCCAGGTCCACAGATTTTGCGCCGCCAAGCCGGATTCAGAGATCTGACCGAGTGCTGGGGCAGTACAAGGGTGCAGCTCCGGCGTGAGTCGGTCTCGCAGGGACCCTGCTTTACATTTCAAATCCAAGCTCATCTAGGGATTTCCATACCATCCATTTGAATATTTTCCACTTCGAGAAGGCGACAACGAATGCTGCATACGGCACTCGCCGACTCTAATAGAAATTGCTTGGGCAATTTCGCTAATGGCGTGGCTTTATTAGTCAATGAAAATATCACTTACCTGTAAACCTGCCATGCATTTTTGAAAGGGATTGCAGGAGCTGAAAGGATTTCTTTTCTTCGGAGATGACAGAGATCAGGATTTACAGCCATGAAATGTAAGACTGATATAAGTCAGATGTAGACATCATAAGTATGATGTAAGTCAATAGATGTCCCGCAAACGTTCCTCATCCCCTCATCATCCGACCCTGACCCCACGACCTCTTCTGATCTTGACAAAGGGCAACATCCAATACTGTGACCTTTAAACTTTATTTCTCACCTCTGCGTTTGACTCACAAGCTGCTCCAGCTTGTCTCGGTGTAATCGATTGGCCGTGAAGTGGATCGATGAGGTTGATTGTGGCCGCAGCTCAGCGAAGGGTCATATAGCCATTTGAATGGCCATTTTTGTATTGTATTGATATTTCATACATGTAATGTACTATCATATTCAACATATTGGTATATGTTTGAAGTTGATTTATTTTTGCACATTTTATAATCAATTTATAATATTTAAAATATTAATATATATTTGATATGTATTTTAATATAATTTACATGTTGATATTTGTTTTATTGAATATTTGACTGTCTCTAGAGACAGTGTCCCTGGGGCCATTTTGGGTTAAGGGCTTTCCTCAGGGGCCCAGTGGTGGTAGTTCTCAAGGCAGGGCTTCAGGTGATTATCTTACCATTAAACCAACACCAGTCATAACAGCGCAAATAATGTAACGTTTGTGATATAGAAAAATTGATGTATATTCAGAATAGCATGCGTCTTATAATTCACGGTAAAGAATATAAAGCACTTTCTTGCTAAGCATGACAATGCAAAAATATTACATGTCCAACAATTGACCTCATTCACCAACAGTTCTTAAGAAGAAATTTGCTCTTAAAACTCACTGACGCAGTCTTCACCGAGATTCTGATCATGGTTTTTATTTAAGGTTTATTCATAAGTGCAAACAGAATCTGACTGCTGAAGAGCACTCTCGCACAGATTTTATTGTCTGCACAAAATATTAGCTTATTGGGTTTTCTCCAATTCTACAGTTGTGTAATATATTATTTAAAGACCATTAAAACATTGTTTTAATGTTATATTTTTAATGTATATTTTTGCAGTAATAAAGGAACAAAAAGAAGAATGGAGTGACTTTCTGTACGAATCTTCAGTCTCATCGGTTTGAAATGAAAAGTTATTACTAATAATTATTACTAAACTTAAGTGTTTCCTTTTCTATCTGTAACTTAACTAAACGCTGAAGTGGCCTGTCCAGGGAAAGCCCAGCACCCTCCTCTTCCCCTCACACTTTACCCGACATCAACCCAAAGGCAGCATCCACTCCTTCACAGTTCGGCAGTGACGACACTCTTGCTCTATTCATCATCCTTTTTTGCCTTTTGTATTTTTGTCATTTTGTTTTTCTTGTTCCAACCACTAAGAGATGCAGCGCCATGGGGGACCCTGAAGCTTCTCCTCATCCTGTCAGCGCATGTCAAGCAGCTCAAATGCTACAGGCGCCAGCGCTGGAGCTACTGCGGTGACTATTTACAGTGTATTACAATCACATTGCCAACTGCCGTTTTTACTCGCTCGCTAAAGTGCCACCAGTTTTCATGAGACTCGTGTCGCGCTGAAAATGACGGCACACAATCGTGCTTGGATTCACTGGGCTCTTCTAAGCAACCCATTCTAGCGTAAATGTTAATCAAGGCAGGCCACGTAACTACAGGATTCATTTTATACACCTGGGGCTATGGGTCTGAATGAAACCCCTGCGAAAGATCAAAATAATCAATGCCACCTCAAGCCCCACATTTCAGCTTTCAGAATCTACTTCCTCTAAATGTATTGTATCAACAGGTTGAAAAATGTTGCATCAGTGCGTGAAGTACACATGGTTGCGGTGGTGGGAGGAAAGCGCTGGAGGCAAGATCATGTCATGGACTCTGTAAACTCTTGCTGTGGCTCTCTGACTCTGCTGTAATTAGACAGGGACAAAAGAGGGCATCTGTGCTGCGTGTTGGCCGGGGGGCCGCGTTTCGTCGTGGGAGGCGCCGAATGTGTTTCTTGATGTTCGTGTGAGGGGCCTCCTCCACTCACCTGACATGGGAACAGTTGGAGCAGTCGGCCTCCAAAAAGCACCAAACTTCTTTCGTTTTCTCACCTCACAAACTTCGGCATCTGTTGAAACCATTGTTGTTATAAGAGGAAAATGTCTGAATGGTTCAGGACCTCTGCATTTGACCCATCCGTGAAGCAGCAGCGGCCAGCTTTTTTTTGGCCTTCCTCACAAGAACCTCAGTGGTATCTTTTTTTAGTCCAGGACTTGAACCTGTCAGCCTCTGATCACAGGACCAACTCCCTAGCCGTTACACTACCAACTACAGTAGTACTGAAGTACTTTTAAGTACATTGTACCGGTAGTCCCCGACTTACGCTGGAGAGGCATTAAAAATAAGAAACAATTGCTTTCGAGAGCAACGTGTCCACCGCAAACACTTCTACATTTGCTTGCTGCGCAAAACATAAAATATTTTTACTATTTTGTCGTATTGTATCATCATAAGATGAACCTTTGTAACTTGAAGACCATCCGTACTTATCAGTTTAACCAACTTTCACTCTCGACTTGACTATAGTTACAATGACAGTAACATTCCTTTTACTCAAGTACCTTTCAACTTTCAAGTCATCTGACAGAAATGTGTCAGAAAACTGTCGGAAAAGATGTGGAAAACTCCTGAATTCAGTTTTACGACGTTGTGGAGTTATTCCGTTTAACAGCTTTCCACAACTTCTCACTGTAGGTTGTTTTTAGGATGAGACTAAGATGCAGCCTGCTTACGTGTAGAGGTTATGTTTAGCATCAGTCCTGCACAGATCTACTGCTCTGGCCCTGTCCACCTGCGTAGCGTCAGTAGCCTAGCTGCTAGTCTGGGCAAGTTCACTAAGAGAGTCTGTCATATGCTAAGTCTGAAGCGGTTCCTAACATCTCCACTCCCTCACCGCCGGCGGCTGCTGTTGAACCACCAAGTGTAAGTTTATCTATTTTGTGTTGTCATAAAGTGTACAATATGACGTGTGTGTGTTTAAGCTGTTGTAAAGAACTCCACATGATGAGTGAACGCATGAGAACGCGCAGCTACTCCGTATGCGCTAGCTCAGGTGTGCAGTGTAGCGCTGGTGTAATGCAGGGTGAAATGTAAGTTAGTAAACTCTGCTCTAATCTATCAACTCTCTGGTGTTTTCAGTGTTCCTCTGTTATTTGAGTCCGTCCCCCGCTGTCCTCCTGCTTAAATATGTCTCCGTCGTCATCCCGTGTTGTATTCAGTATTAGCCCAGACTGTGCTCACTGTCCTGTCACCGTCTTCATCCCTTCTAGTGAAGCGTATATTGCAAAGGCACAACAAGGGAAGATTTGACATAGTTTTACTTGCAGCACTTTAGAGTGATCTGTTTTAACAGTGATGTGTGTGTGTGTGTTTTACAGTCGATGGGCAGGGGCTCTGTAGTAGTGAACGGTGCTTCAGCGCTTTGAGCCGACACGCCTACAGCATCCGAGCATAGAAAGTACCGCCCTTATTTTCACCACTTTGACATTTAATTTGACCCATGTAGCAACGTTCATATTCATTCAGAAATTACGAGGTGATTAGTGACAACTGTTTCTTAAGTTTGAGGAACTTAGAGCCGATATTATTTTGACCTTACTGAGTCTTTAAAAGTGATTCACATGATTAGTGGTGTATAGTACTTCAATACTAAGTACTTAAGTGTAATTACACACTAAATACTTTACACTTGGACTGAGTATTATCCGCATTAGCAAAATTCACTCACTTCTAGAACATTCACACCTTGATTTTGTGTAAATGAAAACTAATGGTGAGAGTGTGAATAACAACCGGAAAGCTTATGTATAACAGATTAACAGGATTGAGAATGTTCTGGTTACTCTGTGCCAAGATGATGATCATTTGTGCCAAAGTGTGATCTGGTTGTCATTTTTGGAATTAAAGAACTGTACAAACTTGCACCACAAGTGCTTCATGTAATGACTAATCTTTACTAATATCAGCAAAATACTTTTGTACTGTTAATATCACATACTTGAATATTTTTATTTATGTACTATTGTAACAGGTGACTTTTAACTTGTACTGGAGTCATTTTCTTTGTAGAGAATCTTTGATTTAAGTATGGATTTAATGTACGTTATACATATAAAATATTTGGGACGTCATCTGGTAATGGAATTTGAGATTTGGTCATATTTTAAAGACAGGCAAATACAAGTACTTTGAGTCAAGCATTTTTTTGTCATGACTAACCTTTAGTAATACCTGAAAAATACTTTTAATGTTAAGTTCTGTAAAATACCATACTCCCATAACCCTAACCCTAGTTGACTGTTTGACCTTGTAATCTGGAGGCTCAGCGAGAAAGACATAGCACCCTGAAGGGAAGGTTTCAGGTTCAAGTTCAAGTTTGTAGTGTAACGGCGTGCTGTTCGCCCCGTGATGAGAAGGTCGCAGGTTCGAATCCAAGGCCGGTAAAATTAGCACTGAGGTACTCATGAGCAGGGTACCGTCCTCTAGCACTGCTCCCCGGGCGCTGCCCACTGCTCCTTCATGGATGGGTCAAATGCAGAGGTCACTTTTTGATGTGGTGCACCGTGTTCACAATGACAAATAATCACTCACTTAAATTCACTTGCAACTCTCCTTCTCTGTGAGGTGTGTCCACTTTCAGTTCAGTTTGGGTTCCAGCAACTCTAATCACCACCGCACATGACCGCATAGCAATGTTTCCGAGTCCGTTTTAGTTTGACATTCCCTGACGGAGAGACGTTTCGCCCACACAGGCCTGTTATTTGTAAAAGTGTGTTGGTTTTTCCAGCGGCATTTGTGAAGGATGTAAGGAGGTCTAGCGCTAATCTCAGTGAGAACTGTTCCATCGATCCGTCAGGGAACAGGGAGAGAGCTATTCTTCGCTATTTCTCGGCAGACATTTGCATCCATTTGGAACCATTATGAAAAATGCTATCCCCCTTTTCGTTTACTCCTTCAAAAAAGTCGTCACACAACTTCCCCTCCCCTTTTTCACACACTTTTCACCTCCCTCCCACCTCACACACCGTTTATATCACTAAATGCTGATACACACGTGAGGTCTCACATGGAAACCGGGATAAGACAATGACTCCGACACAATCCCGGATTCTACCTGCAGTTGCTAAGCAACATCCACCTCCGGCCTCGGGCGGCGTCTGATTGGTCGTCGTTTGTAACTCAGGAGCCACTCGATTGGCTGGGAGGAAGTTAATAAACTTTAAACGAGGCCTCCCTCTTTTCTGGGAAAAAAGGAAAAGAGATTCAGTGAAAAAATTCTTGTCAATGGCACAGAGCACAGAGTGAGTGTGTGAGAGAGAGAGAAACAAAGAAGGTCAGTAAAGTGATCCAACCCAAAGAACATTACAACCTTTATCAGACGATCATATCCGGAGTTACTCTCGTTCCTTATTTACAGGGACAGTCTATCAGGAGTAACTTGGGGTTAAGGGTCTTACGCAGGGGCTCAAAGGTGGTAGTGCTGGCAGTAGGACAGAGTGGGATTTATACCTGTGACCTCTTGGCAGTGTTCGAGAAGCGTCTTATATGGACACGCATTCTTGCTTCCATCTGTATCAAGGTGGAGTCCATCCTCCGACTTCATCTTGCAGCTGCCAAAAGTGCACCATGATGCAATGAGTGTGGACATATCAAATATATAGTGGTCTTGTGGTTAGTGGATACTCACCTCTGGCCCAAGAGGTTGTGGATCCGAACCCTACCTCCAATGCTACCACCACTGGTTCCCTGAGCAAGAACCCTTAATTAGGGACGCACGTTAATGCTGAAATCACATCGGAATCAGACGATAACTGCTTAATTCATCGGGATCGGACCGATGCCTAGATTTGCCCGATATTTTCAGCCGATATTCTAATGGCACATTTATGGTGTGGTGGAAAGGCAGCGCTTGTGCCAGGCATGTCCAAAGTCCGAGGTGGGATTTTATATGGCCCGCATCTCCCGTTTTAAAATGTATGGCGTTATTTAGTTCCAAAAATCTAAGCACAAGTAGGACGTTCTCGAGCAACATCGCTTGTCTTTACATGTTCAATTCTGCCTGCACACAAAAAAACTGTTTGGCTCACTTAGCGAATGTGAGCTCGCACAAGGGCTGTGTCCTGAGTCGCGTACTACTGCACTTAATAGTATGGTGGGTAAGGCGCTCTTATCATACTTTTCAATGTGGTAGTATGCATCGCAGGAATTAGCCTGGGTTGTAGCTAAACAGCTCTCCATGCACTAGATATTGCGCATGTAGTGTCACATGCACCCTATTTGACTTGGTACACTACATAGGGTGGGAGCTGACTCCCAAAATGTTGTACACTACACTGGAAATGCTCCTCCCTCGCTCCGCTCTGCTTTCATGCTCGCTTGACCTGGCGCTGTGTTACAAATGTCAGAACTATGGTGGTGTCTTTGTGCCAAAATTCTGAGCGTGCAGTGGAAAATTGGCAAACAAAATATCGTGTCTTTACGTGCTCAACTCTGTCTGTCTTATTTATGGGCTTCTATATCAGTATCGGCAGATCTAAGCATGAAAAAAAACTGATATAGTGCCGGTATCTGGCATCGCTACCCTTAAGCCCAAGCTGCTTTCAGAGAGACTGCCTCTGAAATTAGGAAGTGGAAGTCCCTCGTGTGCTCAGTGCCAGAAATGTAAATGTGTAACAGTTAAATGTCTTCAAGAACCTTGAAAGAAGTCCAGTAGTTTTTGATTCAGTCTCTCAAGTTAAGATGGTCTGGACGACAGAACCTACACAGACATCCTGAGAAATTGATCACGAGAGTGGAAAGATGCGTCCGATCCTACTACAAGCACCTCGTTCTGCCCTGGAGACCGACGCTTAAACAGAGCAGCCGTACAGGGAAGCCGGTGTCCGATTACATGTTCAACATCGTCTCTTTTGTGACGTTTGGCAGCGGGAACATGAAAGCAGCGCGGGGGCTAACCGGCTAGACCGCATTACTGTTTAGTCTACAGCTCGTGAAAATCTCAAACAACGGTCGCACCGTCTGATCAATAAGCATGGCTGGTGCTGAAGGATACGAGCCTGACTTCTTAGCGTTCCTGCAAAATTTGCCAACAAAGTTCCAAGCCGCGAAATCCACACGTCCTATTGGACGTCACCCCCTACACTTCCCACAACCCCAACTTTCCTGACCAGAGAAACCGTCATTAATATGAGATTTAAAATAAATAAATAAATAAAAAGCCGCTTCCAAAAGCGAACTCTGTACTCCATGTAGAAGGAAACCATAGAAACACGGGAGGTCAGAGCAGAGCAGCTAAACGCTGATGAACTTTTGCTTTTTCTCTTTTTGATTTTCTAATGAGCGTAAAAAGTTAAATTCAGTACAACTGCATGTTTGTCTTTGCTGTGGGTGAGGTTAGTAATGTAGGGCTCAGGGTTTGACATGTTCATATGACAGATATGAATATCTAAATACATACATTTCAGAAGACTCAGGAATTGATAGAAGAATTGATAAGGAACTGGAGTGATGGGCAGAACTGACCATGGCATTGGTGTTGTTAAAATCTCATCAATTCCCATCCCTTGTACCTTGGGGTTTTAATGGTCTTGCTCAGGGGCCCAGTGGTGGTAGTGCTGACAGTAGGATGGAGTGGGATTTGAACCTATGACTTTGTGGTTCGTAATCAAACTTCCTACCACGAAATCACCACCACCATCCCCACATGGCTCACTCCTAATCATTATCATTTTCATGCTTCTTGCACCAAACAGGCTCTAAATAGAAATATAAGTATTTTTGAGGAACTACTTTTGGTGGTGAGACTTTGATCGTTATTTTTATTTAAAAGGTTTTTAAAAAAAGATTAATAACTATTTTTTGAAAGAAGTGTTCCCGCTCTATTCCCTTCACACATGGAATATTATTAGCTTCTTTCAATATCATTCTTTGTAGGGATGTCTCAATACTAGAATTCGATACTGATACCCAGGAAAATCTACGATACCATTTTCAATATTTTAATTAATCAAAATTTAAGAGGCATTTCACACAGAACACTATGTTCTACATCAATGAGACATCAAAGAGTGCAAAAATACAACAGAACTAAATGAGGAAGGTTTTTTTTTTTAGCTTTGATCAGATCTCAGTTTTTTGATGAAGCACCTTTCTGCTTCACGGATTAGAACGTTCGGAACCAGGAAGTGTGACAAAGTGTGATCTATTTATCAAGCCATTTCTTAGCCAATATATTTACACCGCATTCACTAGTACACCTACAGTACATCTAAAAAGGTGAGCAATCTGCTGGGTGTGACTGCTCTGACATAACACTCTCAAAAAAGCAGTAGCTGATGTGGGGAAAGAGTGCGTCGCTCTTTATTTAAACATGTACACTGAACTGATCAACAAAGACGGACAAAAAAGGAGACGGGCTAAAACAACACATTAATAACACCACACTGCTGCATTTTTAGGAGTCTCTTTACATCTGGAAAAGAAATCAAGCACTGATAATTAAGAACAAAGTACAACACCTCCTGAAGAAACACTAAAACCTTCTTTATACAAAGTTTAAAAAACAAAACTTTACATGTCAAAATATGCCACATTCTACGACGGTCAATTATGGCACTACCGTTGAGTCTCTCATAGGCCAGAAAAATGAGTGTTGGGGACTGAGGGAGAGCAGGAGAGAGAGAGAGAGAGAGAACAGAGAGAGAGATGAGACAGACGGGTGAGATGACGGTGAGAGAGAGAGAGGAGAGGAGACAGGGGTGAGATGAGGGAGTGAGGAGAGAGAGAGAGAGAGATAGAGAGGAGGCAGGGGTGAGATGACGGGGTGAGAGAGAGAGAGAGAGAGAGAGAGAGACAGGGGGTGGGAGATGAGGGGAGGAGAGAGAGAGAGAGAGAGAGAGAGAGAGACAGAGAGAGACAGAGGACAGACGGGTGGGGAGATGACGGGGTGGAGAGAGAGAGAGAGAGAGAGAGACAGGGGTGAGATGAGGGAGGAGAGAGAGAGAGAGAGATAGGAGAGAGGGGGTGAGATGAGGGAGAGAGAGAGAGAGAGAGAGAGAGACAGGGGGTGAGATGACGGTGAGAGAGAGAGAGAGAGAGAGAGAGAGACAGGGGGTGAGATGAGGGAGTGAGAGAGAGAGAGAGAGAGAGATAGGGGGTGAGATGAGGGGTGAGAGAGAGGAGAGAGAGAGAGAGAGAGAGAAAGAGAGAGAGAGAGAGAGAGAGAGAGAGAGAGCGCTCAGTGCATGAGACTTTTAGGAGACGTATATTGAAGTGGTTTTCACATCCTCTTGGTGACTTTCCTGAAAAGGGCGGCCGGGCCGAGGAGGGCAGATTTGGTGCGACCCAGCTGGTGCAGGTTTCCCTCAGACACGCTGCGCATCACCCTCCTGCTTGGCTCGTTCTCCGATGATGCTGAACGTGGGGAAAAACAGGGAGGAAAACTGAATGAAGAACCTTTCAGACCCCTGCATCCAAAGTGAGCGACGGAGGAAGAAGGGGGTGCTAACGAGGGCTGGAGAGAGTGAGACGGCTGGAGGAGAGAAGGGCGAGGGGAACTAAAGGGGGGACGACTGGGGCTTTCTTTTTTGGCTGAGAGAGACACTTAGTTGAGCAGCTGTCAGGTGGCCCTGCCCCAACACTTCATTTGGGCTTCAGCAAACATAATAGGTTATGTAAAGGCTTCATCAGGACGGTAACGTCACCGGGGACGACCGTGCTGCGGCTCTGAAATCAAGACCGAGCTCGGAACGGTAGTTTTAGAGACAGCTGAAGTCCAGCCTGAGTGTAAATATTGCCTGTGAAAGACACTGTTAGTGTGGAAAAGGGTGTAAAGACTCGAGTGGAAGCTGAACGTTGTGTGGAGGAAGGTCAGACCCACCTCCGAAGCGGCGGACGCGGAGTGGCTTTACAGCATCAGACGCATCACGTTTTATGCGTTTGGGAGCTGCTGCAACTTGTCCAGCGTCTGGTCCTGACTCCTTTCCAAAGCTGAAAACACGCACGCATTTTCACACGCGCACACAGAAAGTTTTAAAGAGGTAAAGTTATATTCACCTGAAAAATAAGTAATACATAAGCAATATGTAGGCACAAGTAACCCAATATGTAAGCCACTCACTCACATACACCCTCACACACACCCACCGCCTTCATACACATCATTAAGCACAATAAGACAGGCCACTGTGGACCGTAGCCCAGGAAGTAAAACATTAAATCATATTTTTGTTGCTTATTGTGAAATTACTGTGTTAAATCAGTATACAGTGCATCCAGAAAGTATTCACAGCGCTCCACTTTTTCTCCAATATCCTATGTTACAGCCTTATTCCCAAATAGATTTACTTATGTAAATGTTTGATTTTTGTTTTTTATTTTTAATAAATCTGCAAAAGTTTCAAGTAAACTTCTTTCACTTTGTCATTATGGGGTTTTGTGTTTAGAATTCTGAGGTAAAAGATGAATTTAATCTATTTGGGAATAAGGCTGTAACATAGGATATTGTGGAAAAAGTGGAGCGCTGTGAATACTTTCCGGATGCACTGTATGATAATTAGGGGTGGGCGATATATCGAATATACTCGATGTATCTCGGCTTGTTCCATGTGCGATGTACTAAATGACTATATCGTTAAGATCGAGTATAAATCCTAACGTTATTGTTACTTTGCTTTCGAGTTTTGCTTTTCTGCTGCGTCAAAGCAGACAGCTCGCTCCCCCGCCTATTTAGAAAATTCTCCTAGCGCACGCGTGTTTTGTACCACTTCCGTGTTTCGCTTCTCTGCTCACTCCCCCGCCTACGGCGTCACATCAGTGGCAAAACTAGAGCGCGCAAAATGGCCTGCCGCAAAAATTTTGTGGGCGTAAATTTCTAAGTCGCGAGCGCAAATGTGAAACTCGAGACCACAAAATTAAGAATCGAGTGCGCGGTTGTGATCATATTGCACGCAAACTGCTTTTTTCCTCTCGGTGTGTTAAATGTCCTCGCGCGCAAACTAGATTACCGACGAGCAGCTTTTTTGCTGAAGTTTGCTGCGCGCGCGGTCTGAAAGGGGCGGGGTTTTTGCAGTTTGGGGGCGGGGTTTTGGCTGTTTCTGTCTGCGAATCCTATTGGCGATGGCTCCTGGTTTTGTGACTGACTGCACGCTACAGCAAGTTTATACAGAAAAACCAACGGAGGGTGATACAGTGGAGGGTTATACAGTGATTTGGAGGAAATTTCAAGGTATTGAGATATATATCGTGTATCCCGATATAGCTTTAAAATATTGCGATATTATTTCTATGAAATACCCAGCCCTAATGATAATGCCTCATATCAATCTCTGGCCCCCGAATTGAATCTAATTAAAATCATATCATAGACATCAAATCATGTTGCACTGAATCAACATAATATACAGTACATGTGTTACACCCCTCACACACACAAACACACACACCCATCTGTGCATCGCAGGACTTTTTAACCCTGTCCTAAAAGACACTGCACATGTTCTGACCTTATTTTACTGCAGGTTTAAAGGCTTGGGCTGAAGGCAGGATATAAAACCATGAACACACACACAGTAAACACACTCACCACATGAGCTTGCGTTTGCCCTGCGCTGCTGATGTCATGGCCATGTAGGACGGTTTGGCCCGGCGTAGTTCAAGAAGGGATGGAATTTCAAGCCTGCAAATCACACGGGGTTACACTGTTATAGTCCAAAGCCCAGAGACTCCCAAAAACTACAGTATTAACACCACACCCTGTAGCTAACAGTGAATGGAAGCCAAGTAGAAGCACTGGACCAGCAGACGCTGGACTTGAGTTAGGATTTTTAAGCATAATAAAACTAAAACAATTCTGTTTTATAAAATACTATCAGCTTGAGGCCGTACATCACCATACTAATCACCATGCTGCTTGAGCAGAAACAACTATAGTCTTGTAGTTTTACTGGGAGCAATTTGGTGGCAGTTCCAGCATTAGGATAGAGCTGAATTTCAACCTACGACCCCTTAGTCCACATCTGAACGTCCTACCTCCCCCAGAAAGCATCCTGAAGGGATAATTTGGACATGGTCACCGACAACCAGTCGGCTCCACTCGGATAAGGTCCTGCCCGGTGCTGCTGTTACCTCTTGGGGGGCTCGTTGCCGTTGTTGGCCCTCAGCGCCCTGAGCTGGCTGAGACTCGACGCTCCGGTGTGTCCAGGAGAGAGGATTACTGTGGCGTTGCTTGAGGTCGCCTCCCCCTCCCCCATCTCCGCGTCCAGGCCCACCTCAAAGGTGTTGTTGGGGTCGAGGGAGGCGGGAGTCCGAGAGTCTTGCATTTCGGGTGTGTACTGCAGTGGGAACATCCCCTCCTGTCGCAGCACCTCCTGCAGGGCCGGGGGGCAGTTGGAGAGCGCGGGGGGCAGGGGCGGGGCCTCACTGCTTGAGCCGGCCTTCGGGGGCGTCCCTAAAAGCTTCAACCTGATCGCCTTTTTGGCAGCAGGCTTGGCACCGGGGACGAGATCCTTCCTCGGGGTGGGACCTGTGTAAAAGGGAAAATGAATAAAATTGCAAAGTGAAATCGAAGATCGCGAGTCATGCTACAAATGCACTGACATGGCCAAATTAGCCGTTCATCAAAAGATAAAGCCAAATCCTACCAGACCCAACGCCATGCTTTTTAAAGAGTCAAGTCAGCCTTCGTTACGCCAAGTTCTTCCTTTAACTCACATCTCTGCATCCTCTTTCACTCGTTATCTGAACTGCTTAATCCCAACCGGGGTCGCCCGGGGACCAACCCTGACCAGGTGCCAACACACCTGCATTCTAAAATACTCTGAATCCTCCATCAATTCTACATAAACTAAAAACACACATCAAGACGTCAAGGTAATTCCCACTCTTTCTGGTATGTGCAGGCAGGGTTGAGCGTGTAAAGACAAGAGATTTCGCTCACAAACGTTCCCCTGACTGCTCCGAGTTTTGGCCCAAAATAACGGCATACATTTTAAGACTGAAGATGCTGGCCATATAAAATCCCACTCCGGACTCCGGACGTGTCTGGCAATAAGTGCTGCCTATCTGACGCACAAAAAATGTGGCATCAAAATATCAGGCAAATCTAAGCTTCGGTCTGATGTCAATGACATCAAAAAAAAAAAGAAAAAAAAGCAATTAACGTCCGATTCTTATATGATTCGATATTATCGTGTATCCCTAATTTATATTTGATAAAGAAAGAGACTTCCAGCAATTTAAGCACCAACGCTTGCATCAAAATGCTTTTGAAAATATATATTCAGTCAGATGTGCTCAAACTTGACTCTCAGCTCAGAATCAAAAGATTACATTTTTCATCATTTGAAATAAAAATTAAAGAAACCTTCTGCACTCAATTAAGATGTTTCTTTATGAAAATGTCAATTTACACATTTTTTGTTCCGCAAAATGTGAAAGACCAGATTAAATAAACAACACAACAGTATTTAAATTGAAACCATCTTTCATTTTGAGCAAATATTAGGACTTCACTACGAAAGTAGTTATAGCACTGTATTAACAAGGTGACGGCGATAAAAGCTGGTTGTTGTAATTACTTTCTTTTGAAAACTCTTCCTAACCAAAGCTGGTCAGAAACACACTGCTGCTTAGGTTACCCACACCAACATTTCTTGGTTGGATTAATGAAGGAAAGCAGCTTTCTTAGCATCCGCTTCTCTGTGCTGTATTGGAGCAGAAACGCAGGTAGAGTTTAGGAGGTTAAACAGAAGCTGGATATACTTATGGAGCGTGACTCAGTGTTTTGATAAAGCAGTTGCGTCTGCAGATGACACATGCCACTCTACATCACTTCACTTATCCAGGATGAGTAGAGAGCAGCTCTGTCAAACTCAAGCTGGACGATATGCTCAAAAATATCACAATACAACACCATGTTAGCAACGCTATGTTAGATGCTAATGCACGCTCGTGTTTTTTTTTTTTTTTTTTTTAATCCCACCACCACCCCTCTTCGGAGGACAACTTTATATTTAATTACAAGTTTCATTAAGCAAATATACATGCCCTGATGCCTCTTTTAGAAAAGAAGGGGACTGATTGAGGGAAAAACAGAGACCCAAACAAACAAAAACTAAAGAAAGAACAATACTAATAATACTACTACTACTACTAATAATAATAGTAACAGTCTAAATAGAAATATATATACACCTACATACACAAACCCACACAATTACATGGCTATATACACCCGTGTGTGTGTGTGCATCTAAACTGGTTTGTCACTGGGAGTGGTGGAGGTTGACATCGTCGGGGGACACAGCACCCCCTCATCCCCAACCCGAGGCGAGGGCAGGGGGGAGCAGGCAACCGAGGCCCCCGGTACGCTCGTTTTTAAACCGGTCCTGCACGTGGAGACTGAGGCTGAGCGCGACGGCCACAGCCACGGCAACGTCCTGCCTGCGCCTGCACTCAATCATTCCACACACATCCCAAACCTGAATTATTCAGCTGCACTCGTCACCTGCCCTGATGAGTCAGGAGCTAGTAGTAGCACATCGCACCGGAGATGGAGGGAGCGAGGGGGAGGGGGAGGGGGAGAGAGAGAGAGAGAGAGAGAGAGAGAGAGAGGAGCACAATGAAAGCAAATAAGACAGAGAAGGCAAGAAAGAGATTTAGAGCTGGAGACAGAGAGGGAGAGAGAGAAACAGACACACAAACGGAGGTAAGAGATGGAGAGAAAGAGAAAGAAAGAGAGCAGCACAAAAAGAGAGGAAAGACACTGAGAAAACCATGTAGAACGAGAGAGAGAGACAATGTGAGGAGAGAGAGAGAGAGAGAGAGAGAGCAAGGAGGGAGGGAGAGAGAGAGAGAGAGAGAGCGAGAGAGAGCAAGGAGAGACACATACAAAAGAGACAGCCAGAGACAACAAGAAAGAGAAAGAAAGAAACAGGCACACAGTGAGAAGACGATGTCAAAGAAAGAGACAGACGGAGTAACACAATAACATGACAGACACAGAGAGAGAGAGAGACAGAAAAAGAGAAGGAATAACATTCCCTCCCAACACACACACACAGCAGAAAGATAGGGATGCACGCGTGTGTGTCAGGATAAAGAAAACAAACTCCTATCAGGGGAGCCATTGTCCAGAGCAGCGTTGTTGAAGGCCAGGTGTTTTAAAGGCTTTCACACACTTTGTGTGTGTGTGTGTGTGTGTGTGTGTGCGCTAGAGCGCATAGGGGAGGCTGCAGGAAGCCAGGTGCTGTTGGAGGGGTTTGACGTTGGATATTGAGTGGTGAAGTATGCCGGAGCACGTTGCATTCTAGCAACACTCTGACTCACTGATGGAGTGGAGATGAGGAGGAGGAGGAGAGGGAGAACAAACTGAGAACAAACGTAAAGAGGAAATGCCATTGATAAAGACTGCGGCCGCATCTGCCATTAGCCGGAATAGCTCGTCTTGGCTCGGCTCGAGAGAATCGTTTTCAAAACGTAGGAGCACGTTGCACTGGAGATGGAGGCATGCGGAGAAAGAGAGGGAGAGATAGAGAGAAAGAGCTGAAGAGACAGAGAAAGACATGAAGATAGAGATGAGGAGAGAGAGAGACGGAGAGAGTGAGTTAGACACACAAAGGAAGGAAAGAGAGAGAGAGAGGGAAAGGAGGAAAGAAAGAACAAATGAAAGAAAAATAAGGACACAGACAGTGAAACAAGAGAGAAAAGAGAGAGACAAAGGGAGGAAAGAGACCAAGAGAAAGATGTAGGGAAAAACAGCGTGCGAGAGAGGAACAAAGTAAGGAAAAAGATAGAGATAAAGACAGATAGAGACAGAGGAAGACAAAGAAAGAGAGAGAAAGTTAAGCACAAAGGCAGGAAAGAAATGTACAACAACCATAGAGAGGAAGTGCTTATGATAAATACTGCGGTTGCTTTCTTCCGCTGGCCGACGCCTCGCCTGAAACGTTTTCAAAACTCCCGGCTGTACCGTACCCTTCCCGCCATTTCCCTTAAAACACCTCGGAAACGGGGGTGGAAGGGAAGGAGGGGTTTAAGGGAAAAGCGACACTGGTTTTAGACGCTCCTCGTGAGAACCTGCGCCGGTCGACGTCAGCGCCGAGGCTGACTGACAATAACGCACAGAAACACACCCTGCAGGGTAAAACGGGCATGTGCAAAGAACACAGTTTAATAACCGGCAGAGCGTGTGTGTGTGTGTGTGTGTGGGGAGGCAGTAATTGGTGGCAGAGTGCAATGGATGGCGTATTTCTGGCTGACGGGATTAATACATGCATGAGGTGCTATTTCTGGAGGAGAGTGCGCTTCGGATTAGGGTCGCCTGGCTGCTGCCTCCCTCTCTCTCATCCCTCGCTCTCTCCCTCTCTTTTTTCATTGTGCCTCGGATGATCCGGGAGAGCTTCGCACCGTACGTGACTGACGCCCCCCCACACACACACTCCTCCTCCTCTTCCGCTGAGCAGCGATTTTATGAATGAGACTAGGAGTGGAGTGGGGTGGGGCCAGAGAGAGAGAGAGAGAGAGAGAGAGAGAGAGAGAGAGAGAGAGAGAGAAAGGGACAAAAGAGTGAAAAAAAGGGAAGGTTGTGAAGAAAAATAAAAATGCGTAAGAGTGTTTTGAGGTTTGAAAACAGAGAACGCAGCAGCGACGAGAGAGAACGGAGCGAGAGAAAGAGGGGGATAAATAAACGGGGAGATCAACGGCTGGGATGGGAGTGACTGGCATTTTGACAGCTCCATCCACAGCTCTGGCTCCTGCACTCGTGCACACAGACACGTGCCCCCTCCCTCCCTCACCACAGCTGTTCCTCCCCTTTTCACTCTGGCTCTGTCTCACACTTCAGCACAGGAACAGAGGGGGGAGGGGGCAGGTTCACACACACACACACACATCTTTGTGAGGTATTACTGACTCCCATAATGACATGTAAATACAGCTTTGCTCCACCCTAACCTTAACGTCAACCTCTTTAGTCAAAAGTCAAATCTTTTTTTTTTTCCACATAAAACTTGCAAACAAAGCATAGTAATGTCACAGTGATCGAAAACTCTTTACATACGTGCGCTTGCCAACTTGCACTTCCAAACAAGTAAAAGCACCTAAACAAGCAAACACAACCCCCAAAAAACAAGCAAACACAACGCACCCCACACACGCAAAACCACAAACCCAAACAGGCAAAAGTAATCCCAAACACACACCACCCCAAACAGGCAAACACAACCCTAAACACACACCCAAGCAAAAACCAAAAAAATTAACGCCTGAATCAGTTCAATCTGAACAAAAATATTTAGCACAACGCTCTGCCACGTCCTTCAGGCTCGCCACTTTCTTCCGCTCGGCATATGCATGACCAATGTCTTTTATTTTGTAGCTGGCAAAGATGTACACAACAGTTGTCATGTATTTCTGTTTATCACAAAAAAAAGAATAAAATTTGCTTTCTGTTACTAAAAGGATAAAAAATATGACTTTATAATGAAGAAATTCGGGTTCCTCTGACAGACACACTGCAGACCTCTTACACTGGGCTCTGACTGATGCTTTATTCTTCAGTGTCTGAAGCATGCAGCAAAACCCGCTGTTGACTCCAGCGTTATAAATCCTCGTCCGGTCGAATCCTAGCACTTGGGGCGAGATCTGATTTATACATCAGGCGTCTTACGACTCGGGGTTGAGGTGTTGGAGATCGTTCTGTGTTTTTGTTTGTTTTAACGACTACCGCATCTCAGTACTATACCTTCTCTCCGTTCCTCTCTTCACACTTGTTTTTTCATATTCGTCACCCGGCGCTCCGCCTCTCCCCCGACGTCGACCGGGACCCGGCGTGTTCCTGTATTTCCCACAGTGTGTCTCAATCAAATGAGGAACACCTGTTCTGCAGCAAATATCATTACAGCCCATTTACTGGGCCATAACTCACTCCTCCTTCAATTCCCCAAAAGATTTTCCCCACTCCCTTCATCCCTCGCTCGCTCTCTCTCTCTCCTCCCATTCTCCACTTCCCTTTACCCATCTACAGGAAAAAAAAAACAACAATAAAATAAAAGCTCGGCCAGCGTTATTTCGTTTGGTCACAGCAAAAACCACGAGAGGTCAACGCCACAAAGAGAATCTATTTCCAATCCTGCTTCGTTTTCTGTGTGGGATTTCATTCTCTCCGTCTTGTTCTCACCCCAAAAGACTTTGTTTTCTATTTTATAGAGGTGCTGACCTCACTCTGCATGCCAGTTTTATTTCAAGAGCCGCAGATTTGACCTCGGTATGAATTAATTGCATCTCATTTGCGGTCCAACTTTTTCCCCTTTCATTTGATTTGATATTACGCATCTGTGGCGGTTCCCAAACGTCTAGAAGTTCAAGCGGCCAAGCTGATTTGCATTGTGGGTCTGCGATCTCCTTCTAAAAACAATCGTCTGACTGTTGCCAACGAGCAAGATGCCAGCTTTTAGACTGATGGTGAAGCACAATTGACAAAGTGTTGGCTAGCTTTGATGGATCTCTCTCTCTCTCACGCACACACACACACACGACAAGAGTGATGTTTGAGATGCTGGCGGCTGGATTGATGAGTGAACCTGCGCATGTTGAAGCGGACCACAGGGAAAGAAAGAGACAAAGATTGGAACCCAGGAGTCGGTGGGCGGAATAGAAGAAAAGAAAAGAGATACTGGAAGAAAGAAGGACGGGCAGAGAAAGACAGAACAAGATGGAGTGATGTATCTGTGTCTCTACTTGTCGATCTTGCAGCGCATCTGAGAGCACTGCGTTTTATAAAAACTATCACCTCATGAAAGTCAGATTTTGGATTTTCCCCGTTCCGCAGCTGGCTGGTGCGGAGCCCCTTTCTAATCTCTTTATCAGATGATATAAAGAAGTGGAGATTAGATATCAGTTTTACGCCCAGTTTTTTTTGATGAAATAACACAGGCATCTTTAAAAGAGAGAAGCAAGGAAACGCAGAGATCAGTTTTCACTTTAGAGGCTCTTTACAGACCTGCAGTATCACTTCATAAGTGGGTGATTATTTGTCATTGTGGGCTAGAGGTGCACGACTCAATTCAATTCCAATTATTGGGATCACAATTCAATTCAAAACCGATTCATGATTCCTAAATGATTCACGATTCAATACATAGATGAATTTGGTTCCAGTTACTTTCACAGATCAACAAAAAAAAAAAACATCTCACACTGACTCAAACGTAGTTTACTAAATGTAATGTTTACTGACTGCATTTCCCTCCTGCTCAAGGAGGTCTGTCTGGGCAGATTTCAACATTGCACCATCTACAGGATTGGCCAGATTTTTTTGACAACACCCGGGGAGCACTTCTTGGGGGAGCACCTCAGTGGCATCTGTACCTGGCCAGGGAATCGAATTGGTGACCTACCGATCACGGGGCCCTACCTCCCCAACCGCTACACCACCGACTGCCCCATAGCAGAGAAAGTTGTTGTGGGGACTCACTGCAGGGTGTGTTGAGGTGTGTGATGAGGTGGGAGAAGGACAATATGGGCTGCAAGCCGGCGTGTTGCGGAGCGCAGCTCGTCTCGTCGCGTTCATCTGCCTTCTCCTGGTCCGCCCACACCACGCCTCGCTCACGCTGTACCAGCTGCTCTAGCGCATCCCGCTCCGCCTCGTCCGTCGTCGTGGACGCGCCCGCCTCCTTCAGGGCCTGGTACTGCCTTCGGTAGGCCTGCAGCAGGGCCTGAACCAGCCTGAGGGACAGAGGCAGGGGAATTGGAAGTGGGCAGTGAGAAAAGGAAAGAAATGAAGAGAGGGGAGAGGAGAGAGTAAAGAAGACGAGGAAGAAAAAAGGAAGGGGACAGAGAAAAGGAAAGATGGGACAGAGGAGAGGAGGGAAATAGAAGGCACGGAAAAGAGGAAACGAGAATGCAGAGGGGAGAGAAAGTGGGAGAGTGTGGGAAAAGAAAAGAGGGGAAAAAGAAAAGTGACAGAGTGGAGAGGAAAAGAGAGGGGTAGAGAGAAAAGGAAGGGAAAGAATAGAAGGGAGAAAAGGAGGACATGAGGAAAGGGACAGAGAAGAGGAAAGAGTGGACAGTGGAATGAAGAGAAGCGAAAAAGAAGAAGGGGAAAAAGCGGAATTGAGAGAATGGAGAGAGAAGGGGGAAAAGACAAGAGTGAGAGAAGAGGAGAGAAAGGGAGGAGAAAGAAGGGGGAAAGAGGAGAGAGACAACTGTCCGTACTTGCGTGTGTGTCTGTTCTCCTGGTCCTGCAGGCTGGTGAGGTAACTCATGTGCTCTATGTGTTGCTTTAGGTCTGCTACCTGTAGCTGCAGATTACGGCACTGGAGCTCCTTCTTAAGCTCCTACACACACACACACACACAGTTTGTACACACCACACAATGGCAGCGACATAAAGACACCACTGTTACCTGTACCGCACCCTCACAGTCTCAAAATCTTAATGGCATTACATAGTGAGAGTCAGCGTGCAGCTCCTCCATGACGCCTTATTGATATTGAGTGGAATGAGTTTAGTGTCATTGATTTAACGACCCGAAATCAGCAAAACAAAACTGACGGCAACAACAGGTTAAAAAAAGATCACTGTGTTCTGAGCCTTGCTGCTTCAGAGAGGCTAAAAACACGCCACAGTGGTGGTGGAAGCGGGGAGAGAGGAGGATGGAGAAAAAGAGACTGACAGAAAGAAAGTAAGAAGGAAGAGTGGATGGAAATATATTGACAGGAAGGAAGAGAAAGAGCTAAACAGATAGATATAAAGACAAAGAGAGAGAGAGAGAGAGAAAAGGGGGGGTGGAAAGAAAGATTGACAAAGAAAGATAGAGAGTGAGGAAGGTGGAGAGAAAGAGACTGACTGAAAGAAAGGTAGATAGATTGATAGAGGGAAGAAAGAGAAAGAAAGAAAGAAAGAAAGAACAGAAGATTGATAGAGGAAAGTAAGAAAGAAAGAAGGAAAGATAGACAGATAGATAGATAGATAGATAGATAGATAGATATGGGCAGAAAGAGGCTGACAAAGAAAGGAAGGAAAAAAGAGGGCGAGAGAGAGACGGACAGAAAGACAGAGACTGATGGAAAGAGAGAGATTACGAGAGACTGACAGAAAAAGATAAAGGTGGATGGACAGAGAAACTGACAGACAGATAAAGACCATGGGAATGGAGAGGGAGATGGACAGAACGTGAGTGAGAGATACAGACAGAGACAATGAGAGAGAGAGAGAGAGAGAGAGAGGGCTTTAGGGCCAGAGGGGATCAAACTGTGTCTGTCTCTCCTCTATAGTTAGAACATCTGGGTAAGACGAGCAGTGTGTACATGAGAAGGAGAGAAAGTCTGCGCCGCCTCTCTCAGCCCCGGCCCACCGCAGCGTGTTTTGGACAGGCTTTTGTTTTCCTCTCCACGAATGTGTTTTCTGAGGAGTCTGCTACCCTCCTCTGACGCAGAGCCCAACGCAAACGCCAGCGGATAACGGAACATCTGACGGTGGGGGAGCATCGCTGGACTGCTCTACTTCCAGGAAAAGAAGCAGGAGCAAAAGGAGGAGGAGAAGGAGATGGAAGGAGGGGGCAGAAAGAGGTGACGAAGAGCAGGGGATGCGTATCGAACGTGAATCTGTTTTTTTTTTAGGAAAAACGGGCAAAAATGAGAGAAAGAATGGCAAGAAAGGGTAGAAACTCCAGGATGAACAATCCAAACCTCCAACTGACAGTTAATGATTATTTTTAAGGTCAGTGAGCTAAAAATAAACCAAAAAACCCCCAAAAATAAATCATTCATTAATCGTGATCAGAGGATACTGATTAAGGGGTTTTTATCGTCCAGTCCTGAGTGAAAAGTCTCTAAAATGCATCTCTACCCCCAAAGTAGCTCCACATCTTTGCTATTCCAGCTCAACACTGGAAAGCCGTTTTGTACAAGTTATAACTGTGACCTCCGGTTAGAGGCCGTGTGTGTTGCAGCATGTAGGACGCTCTTAATGACCCCTGCTTTGACGTCTGACCCCGGCGCTGACCTGTGGCGTGTGTCCGTTGTAGCCGAGCAGCTTCATCTCATTCTCCAGGCGATGCAGCCAGGCCTCGTTCTCCTGGAAGAGCTGCTCTCCCTCCTCCAGCCGCCTCTGTAGGTGCTGCTGCTGCGACTGCAGGGAGGCCAACTTGCGCTTGTATCTACAGGTGGCCTGCACAACACACACACACACAGTCAGAGAGAGAAAGAGAGAGTCACAATCCAAGTGACAGACAGAAAAAAAACACAGAGACAGACTAACTGAGACTGCCCATGCGAGACAGAGGCCACAAGTGAGAGAGAGAGAGAGGGACAGACAGCCCTCAAGTGCGAGACAGAAAGAGCGAGCGAGAGAGAAAAAAAGAGAGAGAGAGACCGTGTGCATGCGAGAGAGACAGGCTGCACAAGAGATAAAGACACTGCGCGAGATACACAAAGTGACAGACAGAGAGAAAGACAACAAGAAAGAGAGACACCGAGTATGTGTGTGTGTGCGAGTGGACGGTAAGACTGGTACCTTTTCGGCCTTGTTTTCGGGGAAGAACAGCAGGCCCTGTTGGTGCCACTCCTCCCTGTGGTCGAGCCGCAGCCTGCTCTCTTTCAGCTGCCTCTCCAGGTCCAGCTGGTTTTTACGCAGCAGATGCCGCGCTGCAAACACACTGGTCAGAGACTCCTTGCACCTAAAACACACACACACAATTGTAAAAAGGGCTGATTTCTGGATTTCATGAAGTGCTAGACAAGGTGAGCATCCGGTAGCATGTGGTGTGGTTCCTCCACGAGAGACCAAGAGATTTGCTCTGATGTACTTTGCATCGTTTGGCTGCTGCAAGCCGCAGACACAAAGACACTAAACGAGCGCCGCAAGTACGCACCAGACAAAACATCTGCACTGTAGACTACTTTATAAAAGTGGCAGTGCGGAGGTGTTGCAAATGCAAAAGATCTGAGCTAATGATAAAAATAAAAAAAAGTGGAATGTTTGTTGACATTTGTTTGACATGAGTCCATGAAAAAACTTTTTTAAAATTTTTTTAATGGATGTCAAGCATATTGTTGAGTTTGAAACAACATTAATTGACCTTCCTTCGTCCTCTCATTCATTACCTGAACAACTACATCCCTATCGGGGTCGCGGGCACTGGAACCTATCCCGGGACTCTGGGCGTGAGGCGGGGACCAATCCTCATGAATACCGTCCTTGCTTTGGTAATGTGTGAAATGTGTGTCTGAGAATATGGTTTAAAACCGACGTTGTGGAGTTATTCCGTTTAACAGCTTTCCACAACTTCTCACTGTAGGTTGTTTTTAGGATGGGACTAAGATGCAGCCTGCTTACGTGTAGAGGTTATGTTTAGCATCAGTCCTGCACAGATCTACTGCTCTGGCCCTGTCCACCTGCGTAGCGTCAGTAGCCTAGCTGCTAGTCTGGGCAAGTTCACTAAGAGAGTCTGTCATATGCTAAGTCTGAAGCGGTTCCTAACATCTCCACTCCCTCACCGCCGGCGGCTGCTGTTGAACCACCAAGTGTAAGTTTATCTATTTTGTGTTGTCATAAAGTGTACAATATGACGTGTGTGTGTTTAAGCTGTTGTAAAGAACTCCACATGATGAGTGAACGCATGAGAACGCGCAGCTACTCCGTATGCGCTAGCTCAGGTGTGCAGTGTAGCGCTGGTGTAATGCAGGGTGAAATGTAAGTTAGTAAACTCTGCTCTAATCTATCAACTCTCTGGTGTTTTCAGTGTTCCTCTGTTATTTGAGTCCGTCCCCCGCTGTCCTCCTGCTTAAATATGTCTCCGTCGTCATCCCGTGTTGTATTCAGTATTAGCCCAGACTGTGCTCACTGTCCTGTCACCGTCTTCATCCCTTCTAGTGAAGCGTATATTGCAAAGGCACAACAAGGGAAGATTTGACATAGTTTTACTTGCAGCACTTTAGAGTGATCTGTTTTAACAGTGATGTGTGTGTGTGTGTTTTACAGTCGATGGGCAGGGGCTCTGTAGTAGTGGACGGTGCTTCAGCGCTTTGAGCCGACACGCCTACAGCATCCGAGCATAGAAAGTACAGCCTGTATTAGTCTGTTATAAAATGAAAGATTTAACAAACACAGCATGTGTTTACATCACGAAAAAATGATTTATACGTTTTTACGCAATTACATCTGTTTCTGAGCACCGAATTACTCACAAATACTTTCACACACAGAGGGAGCAGGTCTTGCCTTGATCGTGCCCCTGAAAACGTGCGTCACTAATAAGCGTCTGTGTGAAAGAGAAGCAGAACATGCTGTAGCAAGTTTGAATATTGACGACAATTTTCAAGTCCTATTAAGCGAAATATTTTAGTAAACAATCAATTAATCAACCACTTTATAATTAGGCCGCAACGCTAAACGAATGCTGTTAAGCATAACGAGTTCATCAGAACCAGGACACAAAATCTGAAAAAATCTTTCAACCTCAATAGCAAGGAATAAAGGCGGTCTAACGTTTGGAAGTCAGTTTCTGCACCCACGCACTACGAATGTGGACGTGTGTGTGGACAGGGAAAACACCTGCAGCAGGACGGTCATGAGGAGAAACCCCGAACCGGGCCTCCGCTCGGGTTCAAGTGCTGATCAAATTTCCCACGGCGGAGTTAGATTCATTTATTGCTTTTCAATTAAGCCTGAGACGCTCCCTCCCTCCCTCCATCCCACTCTCCACGACACGTGCTGGCGACCCACACAGCCACTGGAGGCAGGTATTTGAGCGTAGGTGGGAGTCAAGCGTGTGAGGAGAAATAAAATGCTTAAAATGTAATGATGTGGAGAGAGAGAGAGAGAGAGAGAGAACAGAATGGAGGGGGGCATTAGCAGTGTGACGTGGCTGCGGTGGAGCCTCCTGCGTTTGCAGTCCCCCCCCCCCTTTACTGCAGGCAGGAGTGTGCCGCCATCTCTCTCTCAGGTCCGTACGTGCCTCCTTCCTTCCATCCATCCCTTCTTTCCTCCGTCCCTCCCGCCCCATTCCGTCATGAATTCTGATGCCAGTGAATGAAAATGCGTAGGAGTAAGACTCATTCATTCCTCCCTCGCCTCCTACTCTCCTTCCTTCCCTCCCTCTCTTTTGCTTTACCCCTCCCTTCGCTCTCTCGAACGAGCACACGTGACCATGCTGGATAGGGATAGGGATAGTGATCCGGAATCAGGTTGAGCGGGACGCGTCCCCGCCGTTACGATCTGTTTTTCTTCCTCTCGACGAGGCACTTTTTTTTTTTTTGAAGAAGGAAAAGAATTAAAGAATCATAGAGGAAGGAGACGGCGCGTGATCCGGCGGCCCTCGGCGGGCGCGATGAAAAATGCAGGCTGAGCGGGGAGACCTCCGTCTGCGCCTGTGCCGGGGCTCGGTCTCCGCTCTGGCTTCTCTTACTTATCAATTATGGAGGCCGTTTAAAAGTTTAAAGTGCAAGTTAAAGAGCAGTTACACATTACACACGGCATGAAATAAACAAACGACTAAGCAAACAAAAACACTCACCGCGAGTCACCGCCTGCCTGCAAAATAGCGTTTGTTTTTGTCCGCATGACTGCACGGACCTACGTGGGGCGTTCATGCAGACGCATACACACACACACTCACGCAACTTACTTCTCAAATTCAGCTCTCTTCTGGCCGGATATTGGATTAAGGGCAGTGGTCTCCACCCTCCTCTCCTCGTACTCTTTCAATTTTTGTTTCAGCAAGATAATCTGCAAACACGCACACACACACTTAGCCATGTCCTAACACACACCTGATTCACCCTAGTTAGGCCCATCTCACCTATAAGAAGAAGTGGAACAGATTTACAAGCTCTCACACACACACACACAGATCAGAGGTAACAAGAGTGGCTGGATGGGAGGCCGCGTTTACGTTTAAGACTCATCTGACGTGATGTCATACTGCCGAGTGAAGAGGGAGGGGGATGAAAAAGGGGACACAGGTTCTTACCTCAGCCTTCTGCTTCTCACATATGACGGCATACTGTCCGATATGACTGTCCAAACTGACCACGTTGCTCTTCAGCTGGGAGAGAGGTGGGTTTAGTTACACGCAGACCAAGTGGAAACATCTGCTTCTTTATGTGTAGTGTAGACATGGAACGATACCACTTTTCTATGTCCAACACGATACCGATATTGTAAATTAAGATATCTGCTGATACAATACAGTCCGAGTCTTTTTAAACAGAAAATGATTACCAGTTGAGGTGTTTAACTCACCAACATCACATTTCTATCCCCCCAAATTATTGCAATTTCCACTATCATGCAACAAATAGAACTGCAGGATATTATGCATCCTTAAAACACTTTATTACTAGGGGTCCACGATTCAGAAAATCTCACAATTTGATTCAAAATCAATTCGCGAGTTAATACATTTAATACATCTTTGTTTCCAGATTGCTGTCTGGAGTTACTTTTCATGCTGGGAGAAAGCTGATTGACTGATTTAGTCTCCAGTCAAATTCATGTACTGAACACCAGTGCACATTTTTCCAGTACGACGCCAAGAGGAGCAGCAGTCTTTTTTAAACAGAAAACATAAGATAATGCTTTAATAAAAGACAGATTATTCTGTTCTGCTTAAGGAAATACTTGAGTTAAATACTGTTTTCCTACTAAAACAATGTAATAATTACACACCCATATGTATATGCTAAATTATTCATTATTCCTTTAAAAACAGTTATGTAATTTAGTGACGCTCCCTAATCCTGCGGCGCTAAAAGCATCAGGAACACAGAGATTGTGAGTGAGAGCTGGTGTTGTTAAGGAAATTAAACAGTATAATGGTGTGATGTGCTTTTGGTCTTGTAGTGTGTTGTGTTGTTGTTCTGCTCATTGTCATATCAATATGTAGGAATTAGTGTCAATGTTGAACAATAAACCAGCTTTACCGCAGCAAAAGCTCCAATACATCATAAATTGAGTGTGCGCTCATTTACGGATCGGCTCCATTTTTCCCAGTTTATCTGACCGGCCGTTTCTGATTAAGACACTAATCTAGAGTGTTCTCTCATGTGTGCGCTGTGTGAGAAGCTGTTAGAAAAAATTAAAACTAACAAAAACGACTGTGTATGTTTTTATTTTATTATAATGTTTTTAGTTAGTGTACCTCCCATACGAGAGGAGAATTTGCTGGCGTACTGTGTTGACGGTTTGTTGAAGATTAATAGTGATTTATTAATTATGTTTATTTGATCTTCAAAAAGTACTGATAAGAAGACTGTACAAGTACCAGACCGATAAACAGTACAGATAAGAGTAGGAGTACCAATAAAATCTTAACGATATCCATCCCTATGTGCAATACGCTTTATTGTTGTGCTTATTACAACTTTAGGTACGATATGAACTTATTCTGGACTTACTGTGGACTTGATCTCCTTGGCGCGGTTTGCGTATTTGAGCGTGTTGTGTGTGTCCTCGTAGGAGAAAGAGGAAGGGCTAACGTTAGCTATCATCACCGTCCTGCAGTTCCCTCCGAGCGAGTCTTTCAGCAGCCGCGTTAGCTTACTGTCTCTGTAGGGGATGTGTGTCTTCTTACTCTAAACCGGGAACAAACACAAAACATTCAACGGCCGCCCAATTCAGCCAACAGACACTGTATCTACCCACAGCGGAAAACAAATGAGGGTGTGAGATGACTGGAACAAGGACTGGAAA
Organism: Distichodus sexfasciatus; assembly: GCA_032718565.1. Lineage (NCBI taxonomy): Eukaryota > Metazoa > Chordata > Actinopteri > Characiformes > Distichodontidae > Distichodus > Distichodus sexfasciatus. Next base: position 747,474 of record JAVGVS010000049.1, read on the forward strand.
TTTGGTGCTGCTTCGTTCCGTAAACCTGGAAGTGAAAATGTAGACATTCGGATTATCTGCTTTAAAAGAGAATTTGAGTAAATATTTGTCAATGTGAACACACCACAGCACAGCATGCAGTGCACCACAACGAAATGGGACTTCTGCATTAGACCCATCTGTGAAGGAGCAGTGGGCAGCTCCCGGTCAGCATGAGATAGGTAACCTACAAACCACTGTTTTTTTTCTACTAAGGCCTCATGACCCGTTCCTCCCCAAATAAATCAATTAACTGACTTCTACACCTCAGCCCTGAGACAGGTGAACATCAGCAACCAAAGGAGAAGACTCATCTCCCCCGTTAAAGTTGTGTGTGCATGCAGCTTGTGCTTCTGCTCTTGTTGGGCCGTCGTCTCACATCTGCACACATCTGGAAGGCAGCATGAGAACCGGCTGTTTGTCTGTATGTTTAGAAGATGTATAGCAGCGTGGAGAGATGGAGCAGTGTGGCCCAGAACGTGTGTGGCCTCTGGGAAGTGGATGTCTGGGAAGGAGGGAGGGAGAAAAGAGTGTGTGAGAGGGGGAGACAGAAAAACAGAGAAAGCGAGGGAGAGTTAGAAAGAGGGAAAGAGAATGAGACACGAAGAGGGTGGGATAGAGCAGGAGAAAGACAAAAGAGGGGAGAGAAAGAGGGAGAGATGAAGAGAGAGGGGGAAGAGAGCCAGAGAAAAAGAATAGAGATGGAGGAAGAGAGAGATACAGCAATGGAGCTAGAGAGAGTGAGAAAGAAAGAGTGAGTGAGTGAGTGAGTGAGTGAGAGAGAGAGAGGAAATGTTTTCATTGCAGTTGCAAAGCAAACGGAGGTCCGCTGGGAGCGTGCATTTTGCAGCGGGTGAAACATGGACCTTGTCCCACTTTACAGTCCATTTCATCTTCTTTGGTAGAAATTAGTGCGGTGAAGAAAGCGGCGGGCGGTAAGTAAATCAGGCAGATTTAGACACTGACACTTACATCGAGTCATGCAGCAAACCACAAAAACGATGGTGCAAACCCCCGGCAGCGCACCTCTGTGCCCTGCTTTCACCATGTATTTAATGAGGGATTTACTTCTAGAGCTTTTCCCTTTTCCTTAAACACTATCACCGAGTGTGTAATAACACATCAGAGCAATCAGCGTGGACGTGGAGCTGGAATGTGCCTCTTTGTTGTGTGTGTCTGTGTGAGTGGCCCGTTTCAGGCGTGGGTAAGGCGAGACGTCTGTGTGACAGGGTAATGTATGCAGATGGCATGAAAACAATACCCACAGTACAGTGAGGCCCAGAGACAGGGACAAACCTGTTCACCTCATATATATATATACTTGTAAATTTGTTAATATTACAGATTATATATTAATAACTTATCCATCTTATTTGCATTTATAAATTATAGAAATTCAGATTACACATTTTTATTTATTTCATTGAATTTAAATTACTGTTGTGCCAGATAAATTACATAGGTGTGAATATGGAATGAGAACATTTTATAACAATTATTTCTAGACTTTACCACAACTGGAATCAGTTTAACCATCATTTATGTATTTATAGTGGGTCTTAAACAACGACGGGGTTCCAAACAAACTTGAGCTTGTCTTTACATTACGCTCAATTCCGAAGACATCGCCCCTGTTGACCCCCACCGACGCCATAAACAGGCTTAGAGGGGGGTTCTATGGTTTGTCCAACCATAGAACTAGACAAATACAAACATACGCGATGCAGAAAAATCCCCGACACGGAGGCTAAGAACACAAAGCGCCCTTAAGAACTCTCTTCTGCTCAGACAAATAAACAAAGAGAAAATTGCTTCCAAAAACTGCTGAGAAAAGTCCAATCTTCAAACTTTTGTCAAGTCGAGAACAAATCCACTCCACACGTGCACACGCCTCTCCCGATGAGTTTAGCTGCTGTTAAAACAGGTGCTCCACCCGGGTCCAAATCACACCTCGGCTGCTTAACCGTGTAAATTAGGGCCGTCAGGCTGTCAGGCTCGGGCCGAACTGTGCTTCTCATTATCGTGCCATAACAGCCAGAGTCACCTGCACTTCACACACACACGGCCACACACACACACACACACAGCCACACACACACACACACACACAGCCAGCCACACACACACACACACAGCCACACACACACACACACACACAGCCAGCCACACACACACACACACAGCCAGCCACACACACACACACACAGCCAGCCACACACACACAGCCAGCCACACACACACGCACGCACACACAGCCACACACACACACACACACACAGCCAGCCACACACACACACACACAGCCAGCCACACACACACACAGTCACAAAATGCAGTTCAGATAAACAGAGAACAGGCAGAAATGAAAAATAAACAAACATGCAAACACACGACAAACAAGACAAGTTCATTCCTAATTTGCATTTGTTGGCACGGCTTAAGGCTAAGGAGCGATGGTCTTTCAAGCGATGGTCTTTTTCTTCATTCTGCACCAAATCACTGTCCGACAAGTTATTATTTATAACATCAAACAAGGCAAGTTACAAAAAATGACTTTTGCTTGGTTATAATCTGAAGATGACTTCAGCACAAGGGGTTTTTCCTCTCTTTTTGTGCATTTCATTTTTAAGGGAGTGATTATTTGTTATTGTGAACACAGCGCAGCACAGAGTGCACCCCAACTAAATGTGACCGCTACATTTGACCCATCTGTGAAGGAGCATTGGGCAGCTTTCTGCCGGCACCTGGGGAGCACTGCTTCGCAACGGGATTTTGCTCATGAGTGACCTCAGTGGTACCTGCCCATGTCAGCTGCCTACTGCTCCTTCACGGATGGGTCAAATGCAGCGGTCACATTTAGTTGGGGTACCACTGAGGTACTCATGAGCAAGATAACGTCCCCAAGCACTGCTCCCCGAGCGCTGCTCCCCGAGCGCTGCAAGTCAGCTGCCCACTGCTTCGTCATGGAGGGCTTACAGGCAGAGGTCCTATTTCGTTGTGGTGCACTGTGTGCTGTGTTCACAAACAATAATCACTCAATAACTGGTTGAAATCAACTGTTCAGCCCTAGTTAAGGGTCTTTACTCAGGGGTCCAGAGACTGTGGTGCTGGAGGATTTGAATCTTGGTCCACAGGCAAGTATCCTACCATTAGACCACCACTACCCTCTCTACTTGAGAAATCTGTGTCTAAGGAGGAACATAACAGCAGTAATGGATCATTTCATTTGGTCTGTTATATCATTTTAACACAGTCCTGCTGGATTAAACAAATGGCAAGAAAAAAGAATGTATGTAAACATGAAGGAAGCGACACACACCGTGCTGTTTACATGCAAACAAAAGCAAAACAAAAACAATTTGCGCACTCTGACTGGGACACGATGCTCAAAATCCCCCAGAACAAATAGGAAAAAAAGAGAGGTTTATCACAGTTCATGGCACGCAAACAAAACAGAGGCAGATTTAGCAGCGTTTTGTGAGACTACAAACGCTAGCAGTCACACGCTAATGGGATTGGGTGTAAATTATTCTCCATCCGACGCGCAGCGGGAAAATCTGGAAAGAATTCCAGACTGTGGTGGTGGCGGCAGCAACAACGGCAGTGGGCTGGAGTGGAAAGCAGATGCCCCCACCAACCCCCCCCACACACACACTCACTCACACATCACACACACAGCTAGACACACTCACGGCCCCTGAGGATAGGGATTAGTGTACACAATACAGCCCGGGCTAAGAGAGGTACAGCTTTCCTAGCCGAGATAGCATCAGCGCTTGAGCATGAGGAGCTGTTGGGTTCGGTCCAGAAGACGAGGAGGAGGAGGAATAAAAAGAAGAAGAGGCCGATACACTGGGGGCTGCTGTCAGGGAGCGGGAACGGGGAACACGGAACGTGCTGCGCTGCGATACAAACCCGGCCGACCCCATTTGACTCGGCGCCAAAGAATGTTAGGGAGAGAAAACGGGAGAGCTAGATCACGGCAAAGGAATCTCTTCTGTTTGCATTGTGACAGCCTGTTATAACACGTTACTGTAACGTCTGGGAATAATTCAACTGTAATCTGCCCTGTGTAGTGACAAAGCCGCGGCAAATGTAGGCAGCATGTACAGTACATATGTAGCAAGTATGAAGTTATGTTATATCTGATGACGTATGCACCTGCATAATAAATAAATAGATTTTATAATAAAGGCTTGAACTGACTACTTTGTCGTTACACTGATCAGACAGTTACGACTGTGGCATTAATATGGGTAGCTGGTAGAGTAATGGTTAGGGAGGTGGCTCTGTGATGGGAAGGGTAAAGGTACCACTGAGGTACTCATGAGGCACTGCTCTCTGGGCTCTGCCAAAATCTGTCCACTGCTCCTTCACGGATGGGTCAACACAGGGGTCACAGTTCACAATGACAAATAATAACTCAATCAGACGCTCTGATCCAGAGAGATTTTCATTCTCTAATTTGTAGGAACCGTCTCTCTGGAGCAACTTTTTGGGGTTAAGGGTCCCCCTCGCTCAGGGGCCCCAATGGTGGTAGTGCTCGAGACAGTATAGAATCAGATTGAAATTCTAAACAGTATGTTGCCCAAGTATGAGAACAGCAGTTGCTTTAGTGCGTGTACAGTATATATGGAGAAGGCAGCAAGTGCTTTGGGGCCTCAGGTCAGTCAGGGGCCCTCCCAAGGTCTAATTATTTAAAAACATAATTAATGGCAATGAATACTGGTTGGAGGGCCCCCTGTGGTTTTTTTTTGTTGCTTAGAGGCCCAGCACACCACTGTATATATGCATGTAATAAGTCACTTCCAATCCAGATCAGTGATGCATTATGGGTATTCTTTAGCATAAGCAACTTCACTAATATGGAATATATCTGCAATTTCTCTACTAAAACACAAGCAGAAAGTGCTGCGGAAGCATCTTGGAACTGTTAAGTTTTTTCTGCCATTTTGACCTCTAGCAGCGCTAAAAATGCTACTTAAATATAGCAGTCTGATTCACGGAGGCGCTAATTATACAATGCTGCTACTTGAACAATGGGGGCGCTAAAATGCTACATAAATTTATGCAACCGTTGCAAAGCTGAAACTTGGTCAATAAGTAGGTTGGTGTGCTGCTTAGCATTTAATTTATAAAACGCACTGATCAGCCTATCAGCCTATGATATGCAAAACAAACTTTATGAACTCCTTCTAGGCTGATTACAGCAAGTGAGGTGCCAAATGAATCTGGGGACTTGTCCTTACGTCATAACAGAGATTTCTTTGCATTTTTTGGACTAATTGTGACCCTTTGCTTGGACCCCACTTGTTGCCACTATATTAATAATAATAATTGTTATAATAATCCGATGGTACAACACAGCACGGCTAGGACAGGCCGAAGACGCATCTCATCTGAGTATGTGTGTGTATATGTGCGCGAGAAGGACGCTACCTTGGGGTCAGCGAGCGTGTTGATGACGTTGCCCAGGGCGAGGAGTGAGCGGTTGATGTTGGCTCCCTCTCGGAGGCGTGCCCCCTTGGCGTTGGTGGCGCTGGCCCTCTCTGAGCCGGCCAGGTCGATCAGACTCATCTTGGCCACGCGCACGTTGGGGTTCAGGGTGGCCGTCTTGTCCTGCTGCCTCAGGTAGATCTGGGGGAAAGGGTGGCCGAGAGGAAGTGGGGCGGATTAGTGTTTTGTAGGGGTGTAACAATACATTGATCTACAGTGATATATTGATCAAGGAGACTGATAATTTAATTGCTTTAGTTGTGATTTTATATGAATGGAAGTGAGCGTGTTAAAGCAGCATATGATGTCTCATTGTCCTCAATCGGATCGAAATTGTATCGTTCCTTTGAATCACTATATCACATCTTAATGAAACGGAACACCCCTAGTCTTTCACTGTAAATGACTGGAATACATTTCGAGGCAGGGAACACCAAACCTCTGTGTCAATTGTTATTGCTCAAAAACAGCAAGTCAGTCCTCGCTGCATCCTCAAAAACAATTACGGGGAGTGTGTGTTTACAGGTGACCAGAGGTGGTCGGGCGGCAGTTTACCTGGAATACGGCGTGAGAGCGGGAGGACGAGGCGTTCACGTCAGTGGGGTGCTGTGTTCTATTTCTGTTGCCGTAATCCAGAGCTTCAAGGATGTGCTCAGCGGATTTGGGCTACAAAGCACAAAGAGCGACCACACACACACACACACACACACACATCAATGGCAGCCCTTAGCACGCTGTGGTTAAGTCAATCAGAGTGAGAGATCTGAGTGTGTGTGGATGTGAGCGCCAGCAAACATCAACTCCTATACATACACACACACACACACACACACACACACACACACACAGAGCGGAACAAAACCGGTGCTGTACAGGAAGATGAACACACAATAGGGCTGCACAACTTGACAATCAATGAATGAAATCACAGATGTGGTGCTACACATTTTTTGCTGACTGATACAAGAGAAACTTAACCAGTTTGCATTTTCCATGACTAAATCTACAAGAGACGTCTGTCAGATACAACATTATTTACTCCAAGTTACTGGATCTGTTATTTAATAAAGACCAAGAAGCAACAACTCAAATAGAAAAAGGGTTTGTTTAATTGATTACATTAAACAGTGACGGAGGTGACGTGGCCCTGCGTGACTGGACCAACACTCAAATGAGAATCTGTCTGGAACCTACAAGTTTATTTCCAGTTTTCATAGGGTATATTAAGGTAAATCTAAGAGTGGGCATATTAAACTTCTACGAAATTACATATTAGGCTAAAAACTACTATCACAATGCAATGAACTGAAAGAAAAGGTTTATTTATTTCAGATTTGCTTTGCTTGGTATTATCTAAACATTAGCATGAAGAAATAGGGCTGAAAGATATAACCAAAATCTCATATCCCGATGTCATTTCATAGCCCAATAATGATATACATCACAATATAGTAAGCACATTTTCTGTAAATTAAGTTAAACTCTCACAAACAAAATCTCTTATTCTGCCTGCACATGCACTCAAAACACTCCCTGTGAGCTCATATGGGACGCCAAAGGTACCACAATTCGCCTATATTTTTACGCAACTGACAGTAAAACACCTGTTTTTATGTTATCATATTCATTAAAAATGTTCTAATATACCCAGACTTTTTACACTGTTAAAAATGCCATTTTGTGCTATGCATTAGAGACATGATGGGACAGAAGGTCGCTGGTTCGAATCCCAGCCCATTCCACAAATTTGAGCGCGAGCGGCAGCAGATCTGAGCATGTGCGGAGTGTTTTGAGTGCACGTGTAGGCAGACAAATAGGTACCTCATTGGTACCTTTCAGGGATTTGAACCTCTGATCCCAGCAGCAACTTTGTATTACAGAAGAAAATAAATCTCTCTTTCAGTATAGCGGAGTCCGAACCCACAGATTTCTTTGCGTCAATACTAGTTTTGCTTGGTTATAAAATTAGGCCAGACGGTGATTTGAGCGGAGCAGCTTTAGCCATGGCTCTATTTGGTTTCGGTTTCGCCGGTCTCACGTTTTTATAGCTCTCCTTGCGCGAGAAGTAGTGCATAGCCGTAGGAAAAGATCGATCCGCGAATTTTTGAATCGATATCGTATTTTTCGAACGAGAATCGATATTGATCGGTGAATCGATTTTTTGAACCCAGCCCTAATACAAACTACAAGATCAGATCGGGCAAATAGGCGTTTTATACCAGAGAGCATCGGGTCAAGAACGACATAAATTTTCCGACCACTGACAGCAAAAATTTCATCTTTCTACTAATGAATGGAACTGTGATTTCCTTTATCACTTGGACAGAGACAGGCAGAGGGGGAGATTAGTCTAAAGGTTAAGTTTTACGCGCTCGCTCATATCAGTTCGGGGGACTGTGCTGGGGCGTTGGAGCTTTAGGCGTACGGCAATAACGGGCTTGTAATAATTACGTAAAGAAGGAAGGATGTGTGGAGCGGTGACGCGGCGTGATCGCAGCATCTCTCTCTCTCTCTCAGCAGGGTTGAGAAATCAGCAGGATGACTCCTCGACTCCCACCAAGCGCTTGTTCCATAAACCACCCTTTAGGCCTGATGCGATCAACGTGCTGACAATTACATTTCAGCTCAGTTATGTGGACATTTAGCATTTCCTGTCAAAAATTAGCGTTTCCTGCCCAATTGGACGGGGCGAAGCAAACGGGACGAGCGATGAGTCACGCCAGGCCGAGCGAGCCGCATGCCTCGGAAGTCCCTGCTGTCACGTACGGTCTGGAGCGGCGGTGATTTAGTACAAACGAACTTCACCTGTAGTCAAACCGGGTTTGGTGGACGCTTCGGGTAATTGGATCTAACTAGCTGACATCGGCCGTTTGAGCGCAGAGCTTCAGGGAAACAATGATTCTACTGTCAGGCTGAAAACCAGCAGCTGTCAGGAGCAAAAATGAGATGCAGTCTGGCTTCGGATTCCCAACACTTTGCTGCTTTAGTAATCTGCAGTTCTGTTATAGTTATTGAGGCCAATGTAATACACATAAAACTTAGGGCTGTGTGATATGATCAAAATCTCATATCCCGATATGTCATTTCATATCCCAATAACAATAAGCATCACAATATAGCGCATTTTCTGCAAATTCAGTGGAACCTTTCCAAGCAAAATCCCTTGTCTGTGCGCACTCAACTCTGCCCACACGGGCGCTCAACACACGCCGCATGTGTTCATATGGAACGCTAAAAATGCCACAATTTCCCCAATTTTTAATGCAATTGACAGTAAAACACCAATTCTAATGCTGTTCTACTTGGTAAAAACTCTGCACTATAATATACAGGAAATTTTTATGTCTTGAAAAAGTGACGCGGTCAAACACCGCTTTTTACGCCATAAAACTGCGGCACATTTGGCGTCCCATAGATCTGAGCGCGAGGGCAGTCATATCTGAGGGTTTTGAGTGCATGTGTAGGCAGATTTGAGCACATAGACGAAATATTTTGCTTGCACAAATTCCACTGCATTCATACTGCAAACCATGAACAAAAATTGCCGTAAACAGTGTATTTTTCCACATCACAAAATAAAGGATAGATAACAGGAAACAAAGACATTTTAATTTCGTCACGCTAAATATCTAATCATACAGCCCTACTCGCAAGCATGCAAACTTCTCAGGCAACAACGAATACACAGACACACACCTGGTGAAGGGTAAGGCCTTGTACAACAACTCCCTTGGCACCATCTTCGCGCACTGCCAGAGGGCCAGAGTTGGCCAAAAGGTCGCGGATCTGTTCGTTGTAAACCTGTTTCACAAGGGGATAAAGAACTATACTCAGTTACCATTATTAGGGCTGCACAATAATATTGGAATCGACCGATAATTACGTTTTTAAAGTCATCGGACCGATGTTATTATTTGCCCAGTATATTCAGCCGATATTTGATGACGCATTTATTGCACATCGAAAAGGTAGTGCTTGTGCCAAGCATGTCCAATGTCCGAGGTGGGGTCATGATCATGATAAAACAATGCCAGCCTTCAAACACTCATTTAACCACCACTGACTTGGTCATTTAAATTTAACCAAGGACATTAAAACCACAAGAAAGATTAGAATATTTCACAACACAACGAAACCTCTCTGTGTTGGTGGCCCTGGTTACCTCGAGGTAGGAGAAGGCCATGTCGAAGACTTTCTCTTCCTTAATGAGCTCCATACGATTGAAGAGCTCCTTCATGGTGAGATACATAACACCAGGGTCATCGCTGCATCCCAGCATTGTGTGGGTTTTCCCCGCTCCTGTAGCTCCGTACGCAAACACTGTGGGAGGGGGAAAAAAGCATGTCAGATTAACAACAGAGGAACAGAGAAAATGTTCAAACAGCAGGGTTAGACGATATGACCTTAAATCAATATCAGGATTAAATATTACAATATTGTTTACAATTAACAATTACTTTGCTTTTTGCTATTTTTTGGGCGCTACCTTTCTGACATACAATAAATGCGTCATGAAATGTTGGCGGAAAATATTGGGCAAATCTAAGTATCGCTTTGATGCTGATGATTTTAAAAGGAGCAATTATAAGCCAATTCCGAGGTTAATGTGAATCCCTACTTAATTGTGCACCAGAAATGACAAAAATCTAAATTCAACTAAACTTCAAGTAAAATTTTTAAATCTTTTAGTGCAGCAACAACCTGGCCAGGAATTAAAATTCATATATAAAACAACAAACTAAATGAGGCTACAAAAAAGGCACACATGAAAACAAACTTGATCATTTAAACCACAACACACAGCATAAACTAGGGGTGGAAATCACAAGTTCTCTTCCAATTACATATTGTATTAGTTCAATTTATAACAATGCCAATATCACAATATCAATTTCATTTCATTTCAGGAGCGAGCAATTGAAATGACACAATTTCATGTGCCGACTGAACGCAATCACTTTCATTTCCATCAAGTCATAAAAATATAACTATTTGACATTGTTATTCCCGAGCTAATTGCACACATGCCGCATTTTTTCTCAGGCATGCTGTCTATGTCTATGGATTTACTGTATGTGCTTACGTGTGTCTGCATTCCACACTGACTACTCACCAGAAGTACACAGTAATATCTCTTGCCTTATTTGCCTATTCGATGTTAACATTGATAATGGCTTTGAGTCACAATCACGCCCAGCGGGCGACGGTTCGTGAGATTCTTCTGCCTACTTACACGCCACACTGTAAAGTTTTAACCCTAAAAGATTTTATTTCGGCTTCTGGCTTCACTCAAAATCCAAACCAAGCCCACACGCGCCCACACGCCTCTTCTGCAGGGCTGCCTTATTTCGTTTTTAGACACGATAAATTAGGACGTCCCGATCTCAGTCAGAGCGTGGAAGAAAGTTGTGAGAAACTGTTATAAAACCCCTAAAAGTCAGACTTTTAGACGTTTTACGTTTCAGTTAAATTGAGGACAGTTAAATCAGAACGAGGCCTACGTTAGAGACGAACGCACACTACAATCACGACAAATAACAACTGCGGGGGGCAGCTGGTAGCGTAACGCTTAGAGCGTTCGCCTCGTCAACGGATGGTCACTGTTTTGAATCCCAGACCGGTAAAGGTCATTGAGGTACTCATGAGCAAAACATCTTCCCCAAGCACTACTCCCCAGGGTCTGCCCATGTCAGCTGCCCACCGCTCCTTCACATGCCTTATCAAGTTGTTTGCCGTGCTGTGCAATAGAGATGGCACCGATCAGGACTGGTGTGAGTCACGTGGATCGGTATCAGTCCGATAACGACTCGAATAGTTGGATCAGGTAACGGTGGCATGCACGCTCAATATGCTATTCATGGGAAGTGGCACAGCGGCAAATCTGGTTTATTGTTTGACATTCGCCCTAATTCACACACACAGGCTTAATCCCTAACTGGGAAACTGGGCCTGAATTTCAGTGGTGAATCTGCACTGCTAGTGAAATGTAAGGTGTATTCACACCAGGAGTCTGTTAGTTCACTTGCTTTGCTCCAGACCAAATAAACTGTTTTTTTATTTTGTTGATGTTTGCTTTCACATTGTAGGCCTCGCAAGTGGACCAGGATTTGTAAACAAAACCACGTGTGTTTCAATGTCGTTCAACCATTGGACAGAAACGTGTGATTGGTAACGAGGGAAGCCCAAAGTGAAAGTACACAATCGGGAACAGTGCTAACCATCCGGGAGCCCCAAGCACAACAGCTTTATTTTAAACATGTCATCATTATTATGATTATGATGATTTTCCATTTGCTGATTTTTTGTAACTCCCTCCGTCACTCCCTCAAGCGGTGCGTGATGCATGTGCCCTGAACACAATCGTGGAGATTTTGTGTGCTGTTCTCTTTGCCCTTATAGTGATATGGTTTATACAGTTACATACGTTTGCAGAAATGTTTGAGCGTCAAGAGTGTTTGATGCAACATCACTTTTACATTATGATGTTAATGATTTAGCAACGGCTCGGAGCTCCACATTAACCCACGGCTCATTTCAAGCACTGGCTATACACGTCTGTGAGTGTAGTCATCCAAACATTTATTCCCTATAATGCGCAACAACAACGGGACCAATGGTACCAAGTTAGTGTGGCACCAAACAGAGACCACCTCTTCAGCTGTTTCTCTGTACACTTGTTTGGTCCCCACCTGAGTTCGGGTGCTTGTATTCACACCTGCCCATAAGGTCCGAACCAAGGGAGGAAATAAACTTGGATTCATTTTAAGCAAACTAAACAAGGCAGGAGTGAATACACCCTTAATCTAGGCTTAATCCATCTTCAAGAGGCCAGCCCCAAATAATTCAATTTCACGTCATGTTTTCACAGAAGACTCGTATAGTCAGTAAGAGTGTACGTGCATCAATATCACACTATGACCAACTGGTATAAATAAAAACTCCTACACCTCAGTCTATTTCGAACACTGACCACTCAAGAATGACAATGTGCACCACAAGCAGTGTTCAGAGGAATGACATAAATTAATTCTCATGACTTTCCTCCAGCATCCTTAAACATTAACAGAAGCTTTTCCACTTAAATAGAAACCAACAGCATCACAAATCTAGTGACCATTCCACACACTCAGATCATCTGCCCAGGGTACAAAAAAATAGCAGCCAACATATCTTTTCACATTGGTCAACTATAACTCACTCTAGAGAGGATGACTCTTTATCTCGACCAGCTGTAATAACATCCTTAACAACAAAAACCCTACAAACATGACGGAAATCAATAAATACTGTATCTACCAAATTTAGATAATTACATGGATAACAATTTGCATCACTGGTGTTAGCATTTGATAAACCATATGTGATTAGGGGGTATTTACAGGAATAATAAAGGATCTAATTGTTTCAAATGTGTATACAGTGCATAATGACAGCTTTGGGTAATATATTGAACGCTACAATATGAATATTTTTAATGAATTGTTATGAAATCAAACTAGTGTGATATACTAATGTAATAGCTTCCACCAAACACAACTTGTACTGCATAATTTCTACATTCCATCATTACTGAACTGGATCTTTTAAAAAGAAGAAAGAAATAGTGAAGGGATAAAACTAACACCAACAGAAATACAGGTGTTATGATAAAATAGTCAGCATCAAAATATCAATTCAACAATCAATGAATTTATAGCATCAATTCAAAATGAAAACATCAGTCAGACATCATACGTGTTATACAGTCACTTTATCTTATTAAATGATGTTTTTGTTGCCTTTTGTGATATGATAAGAGTGGAAGTGATTGTGTTGAATCAACATATGATACTGCATCATACTGATCGCTGACTCTTTAAAGGAAACCAATCAAAATTGCATCGTAATAGACATCAGCAGGCCTCGAACAGTCTTTTGTATCGATATAACATTGTATTGTGATGAAACTTGCAAATCACGCTCTTATTAGTAAACAGGGTGTGCTAACCTGTGCAGTTGTAGCCATTCAGGACTCCGTCCACCACTCCTTTCGTAGTGTTCTCAAAAATGTCCACCTGACAGGAGTCCTCCCCAAAGACGTGGTCAAAGACAAACTTCAGGTCTTTATTGGCCCTTTTTCTCAGGTCCCTGTTGCCGACTCTCTGGCCGCGGAAAAACGTCACCTCCTCCTCCTTCGGGTCAAAAACTAGCATGTGGCTATCCACCACGTGGACCACTTTCTTGTAGTTGCCATCCGTCTCCCTGGTGTTTAACGGCCGGACTCTGACCACCACCTTCACATGGCTGCACACCTCTTCGTTTGACATGGCTGCAGGGCGGTGTACACGCCACAAACTCTACCAACCTGTGAAACAGAAACGCAAATAATGAAGGGTAACCCTTTCACAAATCCCAAAATCAGGATGCAGATGTGATGTGTAAGGCAGGAAGTGCAAAGAGTGAATTCAAACACACCATGGTACAACTTTTTTGCTGCTTGATACAAAAGGAAAGCTCATTTTCTATAAGTAATAAACAAGAGATAGCCAACAAGATCAAGCAGTTCGGATAATAAATGAATGAAGAGATATTCAAGTCATTTGATTAAACATTGTGTGTTTTGATATCATAGAAATAAATATTGCAGTGCCAGTTTTTCCACAATATTGTGCAGGCCCAGTAACCGTCTAAGTCACTCAAAACCCTTACGTATTACACACTGTAGCTGCACTCTTAAAGAGACATATAACTTAATAAATATTATGTTTTATAGAACTCTGAGCTCTAGACCTGTATTTATAATTAGTAGTAACTACGTATGTGACAAAAACATAAAATTTTAACAGTTTCTATTCATTCTTTTTTAACAAAAGCACACCTAGATAGTAGACAGTGTACAGTAATGTCACAGGGGGACACCGTGGTGAAAATAGAGGGGGAAATGTGTGCTTCTTTAATTACCGATGCAGTTTCCATCATCGTGCATGATCTCAAACCTCTATTTACCAGCTACCTTCATTGCAATACAGCTGATCAGACCTGATTATGCAGTTACTCATTTGTATCTGTGTGAAAGCATTTTGTACAGAAACACGCACATGGAACTCTAAATCCACAGGTTCAGCCGGCCACTTTAAACACATAACTACCAGATCACTTTAAAGCACTACAGTATTGGTTGTTATGAGCTAACTCGCAGCTAAAAAAGGGAAGCCATGCCGCCGAAAAACATTCACTTCAAAATAGACTAGCACGCTAGCTACTTTAGCCGGCTAACTCCCTTTAGCCTGTTCCGCTAAAACTAAGACGCCTAGAACACAGCAACAGGTGTAATCTAACACATTTCGCTTCATTATTATAAAATGAAGTGTCGACATTTTACCTCGCGCGACGGCAAATTAATCCACGGTGACCAGCAGAAAAGCCTATTTTAATCTAAACATTTCTCTCTCATCCCCAGGAGCCGCTCACTCTTAGCGGACAAGGCGAAGATTTTTCAAACACAAGCTGACCTCCCGCCTCGCAAGATGATTGGACGAGGCGGGTCACGTTACCACGCCCTTTACTTCCGTTACATCCGGAAGCGCACACTTACATACTGGATAGTACACAAACCACGTATTTTCATGTACTTTATAGTAGGGTAGTGTGTGGATAAATTCAGTTTCACTCTTTTGACAGCCTGAGAGCTGAAATAGAGCGCTATGATGATGTAGAGGAAAACGCAAAAGTAAATGCAAAATTAACGTTTTCTCGGCATACTGTACTTTGTCCATTTCCGTTATTTAATAAATAGGTGTAATGCAAACGCACGTTGTTATAATTGACATGTCGACTTCTTAGGGATGTATGTTCCTACATGTTAGATTTGTTAGGAATCCAGTTATATTTGAATATGACATACATATACGTGCTATCATCAAAACGACTTTGCATCAAATCAACATTATTTGAAAGCACATTTTAAATCAGTGCAGCAAGTGCTGTACATGTATGTGTGTTTCCGGTTAAAAATATAATAAAAAGCCATCCCTGTCCAATAAAGATTTTGCATGCACAAGTACACTACAATACAATAGACTGGCCATGCTTCACAACTGCCAATTAAAAAGGACCATCACTGTAGACTAAAACCCAGGGAGAAAAAAATATATACCTGGGTTTAAAAACATTCAGCTAAGGATTGTATTTCATCAAAGTAAACTTTGTCATCTCAGCTGTGTAGGTATACAGAGAGACGAGACAACGTGGTTCCAGTTTTTAGAGTATGAAATAAACAAATAAACTTTAACTTGTAAAGAATCTTCTGTGACATTTATGTTTTTGGCTTTTGGCAGACCAGATCATTGCATTTTCCCTAATTTCAGGGACAGTCTCCATGAAGCAACCTAAATGTTGTAGGTCAGATGCATAAAGTTGGTCATAAAATTAAATTAATTAAACATAAAAATAAAACATAAGTAGTGTATTTTATGCACACCTTTCAACTGCATTGCTTTTATTTTGAAGGTGAAAAATGCAAAAACATACATATTTCAATATTACTTTTGTTGTTAAAAGATAACATTGTCAAAAATAAAATTACGTAAAGTTATAATATGCCATAACATCTAGTATTAGCAGTAGGAGCTAATCAAAAATAAACAATTGTCTGGTTAAAAAAAAATTAAGTTCAGTTGAGCAGAGTTATTACAGTTTATTGGTTCGGCCCTCCATGTCAATTCAATTGCCCACCCCTGGTTTAGGGAGTAGGTGGAACCCAAGATGATGTTTTTAACGTTCTTATCGGACCCTATTTAGAGTTGCGCTGTCCAGCTCTCATGCCGCTGACGCCGAGCGGTACAGGTTCGCCTTTGTGCTGACTGAGTGAGGAGTGAGTGTTTGCTTTGCCCTTTTTCATGGAAGACTTTTAAAATGTTGTTACCATCACCATAATTATCTGCTTTCACGTATCGCGCCCAAGCTTGAAGTGCCGCTGCTAGGGCGGTGTGACAATAAACACGCTCCGGGCAGCAGCAGCACTGTGAGAGTAAATCCGCTCGGAGTCACGTTGGTGTGTAAAGCGCCTTTTGGGAGAGGATATGACGTCAGTTTCAACGACGTGACTTTAGTTAGTGGCTAAGAACAGTTAAGGCGAGTTTAAATCACTGTGGGTAGTTATACTCTCATAACTGTGTCCAGTGAGGAGGTCTGCCAACGTAGGAGAAAAGTGCAGTAAAAGCACATTGTCCTTTTGTATGGATAAAACAGATCTGAGATCAGATGTTGCTTCTCGTTGTCTGTTAAGCTTTCGTTATGGGATCGCATTTGTCCTCCTTCACTAACAGTGCTTAAGAAGAAATTTGTTATTAAAATCCACTTTTCAGGGAAATTCTGACATTCACTTATGATTTCTTATTTGAGATTTGTTCTTGGGTAAGAACTGAATCTACAAATGGTGAACAGCACTCTTATGTAAATATTACTGCATGTATTTGTGCAAAATATTAGCATTTTGGATTTTGCTTTAATATTAAAAAGTTGTATTATTATTATTATTATTATTATTATTATTATTATTATTATTATTATTATTATTATTATTTGTCTTTACTTTCTGAATGAGGCCCATTGTCCTTTTAGACAAAAATAGATCTGTGAGTAAAAGTTTTAATCAAGCTACAAAGTTCAGAAGCTTTTATGTGATTTCTTGTTGATGACATGCTTTGTGTTTTTTGCAAAACTAATTATTTCTAGTTAATTCTCATAATATACTACTATTTTCCCCCAACGGACATGTTTGCTATCAAAATGTTATTTGTTAACATAGAAATCTCACTCCACATGTGCAAATAACACTTATGTAAATATGTATATTTTAATATTAGTTTATTGCTTTAGACCAAACAGCTTTACTATTGATTAGCTTCATTGCTATTTGTTATTTTCTTTATAATTTTACTTTTCTACTTTTATTTTACTTTTCTAAGCGCAAATGAATTTTGTTCTTATTTGTTATTTTTTGCATGGTAAATAAGCAACAAAGCATGCAGCGTTCTCTTTTAGGGACAGTGAAGTATTGAGAGGTCTTGTGCATTTTTTAAAGTGTGAATCCATGGCCAAACTCATTCAGATGTGAATTAGCAACTGAGGACTTGATTTTTTGCAGCAGATTGGCTCATTAACACTTTTGTCCAAAGCGCGATAAAGTGACGTTTGCTCAGAGCGAGAGCTGTGGTTTATCAGACTGAGGCTTTAGATTGTTTGTCAAATTCATGAGTCGCTGAAATCAATTATTAAGAGCAATGTGAAGTGTGATTTGTTTTCTTAATTTGTTAAATGTGACATGTTACAGTGCCAAAAGTGACCCATTTTCCCTTATTTCAGGGGAGTTATAATGTGTAAAAGTCTTTTTCACTGTAAAATAGTGTTAACATCATCCTTTCATGTACATCATTTTTTACACTGTAGACTGTATCTCTCTGTGCAATGGCATCTTTGTCCTTTCTTTGAGCAATCCTTTTTAGAACTTGAAATTTCTTTCCCATTTTCAGCTTCCCAATGGCTCTGTGCACTGGAGGCTCGTTGGTGTCACTTCGCCGGGCATGTCGGGGCATATGCAGAGACAAGCTCCCTAAGTGTGTGTTAACTTACTGCTGGATGCAGCGGTGGAAGCCTGCGCGTTTCTGCTCCAGAGTTGGTCCTTCCCGACCGTGTCACAGTGGGAACACAAAAGTGAGCTCCGATCACAGCAAAAAAGAGCCACACACTCCAGTGCTGCTGAAGGAAGTCCTGCATTTCTTGGATGTCCGGCCAGGCCAGGTCAGGATCTTTTATTTCTTGACTGTGTTCATATGGTTAAGTAGGGCTGACCAATTAATTGGAAGTTAATCCAAAACGATATTCAGAACCTCTAATCAATCTAATGTTTCCTGCAACAGTTATTTCAGAAATAATTAAAATTTTGTTGATATTGGGAAAAAAAATTCTGGTATCACATGTTGATGTGTTGTTCTATTAAAACATTCTACTGTATGTGTTGTCATGTGAGTCTGCAACTACATCTGTGTGTGTTTTCTTTAATTATTTTAAAGGCACAAAGATATACACTCTTTGTTTAAAGAAAAATATCCCCCCTTTAATGGTTGAGCATATTTAGAGTGAACTATGAGGGCAAAAAAATAACAAGAAAAACGCCAAACCAAATGTATTGTTCATGAATGGTATTCAAGGTAAGAAGTTTAATTAAATTAGCTTTGTTTATGTCTATGACTAATGAGAGAAATGTTCTGTTCTACAGCCACAGTTTGACTCATGTTCAGACGTTCAGAAGTTCTTTATGCGTTACCAGGATTGTGTAATACTTTAAAATGCTGATGCTGAAAGTGAAAATGTCTGAACGCATGCTGGAGGTGATTGTGATGATTAACAGCTATAGGGGCAGATAGCAGATCTGCTATCTGGGCCCTGTGATCAGAAGGTCACTGGCAAAGGTACCACTAAGGTACTCATGAGCAAGCGCTGCTCCCCGTGTGCTGCACGTCTGCTGCCCACTGCTATCCGTGTGCTATGCTGTGGTGTGTTCACAATGACAAATAATCTCACTTCACTTCTTCATGTTGAAAGCATTTGTTTAGGAAGGTACCTTGATCATGAGTACCTTAGTGGTGCCTTTACTAGTCTGGGACTTGAACCGACGACCTTCCGATCACATGGCCAACTCCCTAACCGTCACGCTACCAACTTAAGAGATATGCATTGACACAAAAACAGACGAGAATCTTCCTGAGAACCACCAGCAGAGGAGCCACTTGCCAACAAGCAGGGCATGGGCTGACAGACATTTAACTACAGCAGCAATACATTTTGCTAATTTTTTGGTGTCAGATTATGTATGTAACATAATGCCTCGGGCCCCAACAGACTTTAGAATTGACTCACCCTCAGTAAAGATCTTGGGTCATGTTTCATGCCTGCCTTTGAAGATGACATATAACCTGTTGGAGTAATTATGTACAGTTATGGATGCTGGAGTATTATGTTTACATACAACCTCAATTCAAGCATACAGTGGATGTAGATATGTCAATAATGGCTGAACCTCATACGTTACCCTTTAAATCTGTAAGTGAGACGGAATGTTCAGCTGATTTCAGTGGAGGAAGATGCCATTATTAAGAAGGTTCATTTCAATATTAGTCATTTTTTAAGGTGTCACTGTACCATTTTGATCATTAAATATTTTCCAATGATCCTTAGCCAAACGTCTGACCACCAGGTCATGTCATGTGAATTTTTGTTAAACTTGGCTTTAAGAAAAAGGCATGTTTTTTGAGAATAGGGCTGCACAATATAAAACCAACTGACTTATGAAAGATTTTCACTGTATATACAGTATTATGGTATATAAAAGTATTTTTTTAAAACCCAAATGACTTGAATAGAAGTATTTGGAAAGTATTAATCCTTCTGGAATGATCCATGAGATTTATAGTGTGTCTGCATAGAAAATACTGATAATCAGACGTTTGCTTTTTACTTTGAGTGTGAACCACTCATTTCCATTGACAGCTTTCTAACCAGGCAACTTTTCCAGGCTCTGGGATGCGTTGCCGTGGCGCCGGTGCGGACAGGGCGGGGAGTTTTTTTCTCCTTCGCATGGCACTGGCAGGGACCTTGGCGTCCTCTTTAACACGCTAGCAGGCCAGATGGGCATGAGTCAAAGGGCCGTCTGCTCGAGGCGAGCGGCGCAGCTCGGCCTTCTCCGCCGCTACAAGCGGTGCAGGTGGGGGCCTCGGGTCAGTCAGTGAGTCAAGCTCCACGGCAACGGCCCCGCTTCGCTGGCAGTCGCTGTGGCGACGCTGCACTCCTGACTAAAAGTTTGCACCTCTTTAAACTTGCACCATCATCCGCCCATCGGCCAACTGGCGAGGAAGCGAGGCTGCCAAAGGCCTGGACAAGTTATATGAGGAAAAAAAAGTCAAAACAAACAAGGCAGCTTCCAAAGTCTGGCCCGGAATGTACGGTGTCATGGAGGTGATGGGGTTTAATGAGGTTTGATAGATTCTACTAGTGTAGGGGTGTCCGTTGTTAAGGAAATTAAACAGAGAAGAAGAAGAGGAGAGAGGAGAGTTTCAACTGAGTGTGGTGTTTGTAAACTT
This sequence comes from Distichodus sexfasciatus, assembly GCA_032718565.1. NCBI lineage: Eukaryota > Metazoa > Chordata > Actinopteri > Characiformes > Distichodontidae > Distichodus > Distichodus sexfasciatus. The sequence continues at coordinate 768,107 of JAVGVS010000049.1, forward strand.
CTACAGTTTGACCATGATTTTCTCTTTTTTTGCACATCGGTTCTCGGTTCCGTTAACTAGCAATGATTGGTACCGATATCGGCCCTGAAAAACCAATATCGGTCGACCTCTACTAAGTTACTCATGAGCAAGGTACCTTCCTCCAGAATAGTTGTCCACTGCTGCTTCACAGATGGGTGAAATGCATGGGTCACATTTAGTTGTTGTGCACTGTGTGCTGTGCTGTGCTGTGTTCACAATGGCAGTGATGACAGTCACTTAACTGCACTTTAATTGATAAGCTGTTCCAATAATATGAGACAATAAATAGGGAGAGAAGAATGCTCTAATGTCTAAGCTCTCAATAGGTTAACGGTCGGATATAACCAGATCTGAAACGGCAGCCTAATTAAGCGTTACTCCAACACTAATCATCCTATTCATCCTCCCTCGAAACCGCCTCGTCACATGGCGAGTCGGCGCGCCGTTAGACTTTAGCTCGGATCTCGCTCTCCACTGCCTGGTTTTTGTGCTCGTAATTCCCAGCAATTTAACAATTTCCAAAATTACAGGGTTGGAGGCAAATCAATTCTCGAACAGCTTGCGGTGCTTAATGACGCGGAATGACGATCTGATCATCGTTACTTGCCTCCCGCTCTCTCTCTCTCTCTCTCTCTCTATTCATTCACTCTCGGTGTTTGACGGACAACTTAATGACAGTTTTAGTGGAACGCTCTGTACTCTCCCTGAGAGGAGTCGCTCTAATATTTTGATCTGCCATTGTAAAGCAATCAGCCGAGGCTCTTGTCAGGCGAAAGCGAGGCGCCGTGAATGGAGCACTTAGGCTGGGGCCGAGAGTAAACGCTGCAATTATGCCCAAGTGGGTAAATGCGGGCTTTCAACGGCTCGACGCCTCCCACACAGTCGGCCACGCGGTGCAGGTGGAGGCCCCGCTCGGCGATAGCGGTGCAGGGGAAGGGGATTCCGACGGGAAACGCACCTAAGCAGATTACGTGGCGCTAATCTGACGCTTGCTCAAGAGTAAGGGCACGAGAGAGAGAGAATGTGAAAGAGTGAGACTCTGAGAGAGAGAGAGAGAGAGAGAGAGAGAGAGAAAGAAGGGGAAAACGAAGCAAGGTGTAGAGAGAGGAGAAGGGAGAGAGAGAGAGACTTCCTCCTCCTCCTCCTCCTTCTTGGCCATAAATTAGGCGAACTGCAGCGCTCTCATTAGCTGCTAAATGAGCCTGGGAAAGATTACATTTGCCACAATTGGATATGATTCTGTTCACCTTGAATCGGTGCAGCTGCACTCGGCCGGCCCGCGTAACTGCTTTACCCTCATTATCCCAGCCATCAGGATGCCTTTTGTAGCATTTGGCTTATTGAATAATGGGGAGTACGAGGCGGCGGGACTACGCTCCGATTACAGCGGCGTGAGCGTGGGAGGAAGACGAGGAGAGCACCAAGGCGGGGGGGGGAAGGGGCGAGTGGGATGAAGGAGGCTTCCCCATCGCAGACGGGAGGAAAATACACTCTCCAGTGCACATCACACCTACACAGTAAAACCTAACTAAATGAAAGAATTATATTTTTACATTTACGTGTACATTATGTATGTTTTGTTACAGCGTTTAGCAGACGCTCTTATCCAGAGAGACTTCTGTGTTTCCTAATGTCAGGGCCAGTTTTCTAGAGAGCAACTTGGGCTTAAGGGTCTTGCTCCGGAACACAACGATGGTAATGCTGGAGGTAGGATTCAAACCCACGACCTCTTGATCCTGAGCACGATGTCTTTCTTCAGGCTGGATATACAGTATTGCTAGCCCCTGTTCTGCGTTTTATGTGGTAAATGCGTTGATTTTAGTAAAGTGTACTCACACAGTTGAACGCTTTCAGCTTGTCGCCATGTTTTCAGGTTTCCACGCAGTTTCTCCACGCGTGCACTTTCTTCCCCTGCCAACCGTTGTCATGGTAAACAAAACTAACACTGCAGCTTACATAGCAAATGGAAATTTAACTGCAGTAAATATCTCTTTCTATCCTGTTGCTACTGTAAATGTAAACTCCACTGAAACGCTGAGATAACTGTTAATTAATTTAAATCTTTCACCCAACTCCGTATGTCCCGCTCGGCTTGTGCGCGCCACTGTTGACGAGCATATGAATGTACCGAAATTTGGCACCGTTTGATTTGACGTGAACCGATGCCCGGTAGTACCGCTATCAAATTCTTTACGTTAAAATGGTTTAGAAAAAATATCCACGTTTTTGCGAATCAACCCGAGATGGGCATAAAATGTCTCCTTGTCGCGGGCCGTTGTTCGAGAAAGGTTCATCCCAAAATGAAACCGCAGTGTGGCCGATTTTCATTTGCGATGTCGTTTTTTTTTTTCCCGGTTCCCATCTCGAAGTGCAGATGGAGCCTAACCGAGCGGAGCGGATTGATGCGGGGAAGTTCACAGGTTCAGGGTTTTATCATTCCTTGCCTTTTTTTCCCTTCAGGCCAATCTCGAAACCAGATGTGACACGATGGCAGTCATTTTCGGGAGCTGATTTTTCCTCGACTTGCCGTTACGCAAACTCTGGAAACAGAGTGCAAAACAGCGGCCTTTACACCTCGTTCCCGGACTTTTTTTTTCCAATTAAGACTCTTTTTCGGCTGTCCTGTTGGGTAACGGCGGCGTGCGTCATCCGAGCTGGAGAATTCTTGCTGTGGCAGAGGCATGCCCGTTTTTAACTAATGCCAAGACATGGCTGCCACATTTGAGCCAATCACGACTTAATGGCATTTGTTAGGACAGCGGTTACGGGCCTGCCGTGTGACGCACGCAGAAGTCTGGACTCGGCTCTAATGACGGAGAGGAAGGGGACGCTTCCATCTGGACGCTGGAAACGTTGCAAGTGCTTCTGTGTCGTTGGGGGTGGTGATATGCCAAGAGGTCTGGTCTGGCAAATTTTGGAGCAGTGCACTGGGCTTGGTAACACAAATCCCACATTGATTATTATAAGTTTGGGAGTTTGATTCTCTACATTTACATTTATGGGATTAAGTAGGGATTAGAGGTCGAGCGATATTGGTTTTTCAGGGCCGATATTGATACCAATTATTGCAGAGAACTGATGTTTGGAAACGATATGCACAATAAAAAAAGAATGTCAATTTCGAATTTCACAAGTTCAGCTGAAACTCTCCTCTTCTCCTTCTCGGAGCTTCACGCTGCTCTCGTGTGTGAGTGTGGTGTGAGTGACAGCAAGGCTTCAGCGTTCATTGGCTACTACTCGTGTGACATGTAGCCAATCAGAGACTGTTGTGGGCGGGACATTAAATGAAGCAGTGAATCGAGAGCAACGGCACAGAGAGAAGAGACTGCAGTGGAGCCACAGTAGCACCTTGTAATGACTTGATATCAGTGATGGTCACAATTAACACTGATACTGACAATCAGAAAAATGCCTAATATCGGCCTCCAAAGAGAAACAACACTTCCCTCAATTTCAACAACTTGGTTGTCAATAAATGTGCATATTAATGGCTGTGAAGGAAGTAACTATTCTTAAGACCCAAGAGGGAAGCATGAAAAGAGCTATTGAACTGTCTTAAGTTGAGCCAAACTTGCTATTTTTTTGGGCAGTGGGTGGTCTGAGTGGTGGTGTGGGACGGTGTGAGTACCCTGTACTGGTGACGCTACGTTTGGGGGTTCGTTTCCCTGGAGAGAACTCAAAACTTATATTAGAAGCCTGATGAAGAACACTGATGATGAAAATATGAGACATACAGTATGAAAGCAAAGTTGTTTGCCATTTGCATTATTTTTTGGTTATTATTCACTTGTTCAGGAAATGGCAATATATTTAGCCAGATTTTAACTTTGACAACTGAATCATATGAATCAATTGAATCATCTCAATTTTGTTAAGCAAAACATTTTTATTCTCACTTTCTGTCGTGTGCTGGCACGTTTTCCTGGCTCTTCGCTGGACCTGTTGACGGACCCCCCCAAAAATCCACGTCTCCTGCGATTATCGCCTGACGCATTCTCTCCCGGAGACTTATGGGTCGAAAGCACCCGTCTCTGGTCTTGTCCTAGAGCCGTTTTTCAAGGAGGCAGCTCCACCCACGGACGGACGATTGCGACGTGATGGATTCTTCTCATCCGCTGTCTCCTTTCCCCGAAAAACCTGCCCACGGACGATCGAAACCTTCCTCCCATCCCTTGTTGCGTCTCGTTTAGTGGAAGCCTTTTGCCACTTTCTCTCTTCACCTCCTACGCTCGGCTGCCCTGGTGGGAAGAGATTTGCTTTGTTTTACAGTCTTTTTGGAATCCCCCCCCACTGTGGCCCACCTTGGGCTGGGCGTTATGACCTCAAATCAATATGGTGATTAATTGAACATTTTACCTCGATTATATTTATTGAACGACTATTTTGGTTTGGGAGTTTTTGATTGTTTTTTGCTCTCATAGTTCACTGACGAGGTTTATGCTGTCAATATGCTCAACTATTAAAGCTGTGATATTTTAGGGAGTTAGGGATGCGCGATGAGGGAATTATTGCTCGATGCCGATATCCGATGTTTTTCATGCTTATGTCTGCGCCGACACCAGTAAATGAGGAAGGCAGAGTTGAGCGTACAATAGATACATCATCAAATATCGCCTGAAAATATCTGGCAAATCTAAGCATCAGTCAGATGCCGATAACTCAAAATAAAGCAATTTTTGGCTAATTCCGATATGATTCCCGTATCATTGTGCAGAGTGCTTATCTTTTAAGATGTTTTTATGGGGACCACTCATGAACGCGCAGGGGAAACTATTAAAAGAATTTAAAGCCAGACACATGGTGGCGCAGTGGTTAAGGAGTTGGGCTAATAATGAGGTTAACCCTAAACCTGTGGGTTCGAGTCCCATCTGAGACATTTTAGGTGATGGTGGTCTTGTGACTTGGATGCTCAACTCTGGTCCAAGAGGCTGTGGGTTCAAATCCTACCTCCGACACTACCATCACTGGGTCCCCCAGCAAGACCCTTAACCCCAAGTTGCTCTCATGGAGACTGAAATTAGAAAATGGGAGTTCCTCTGAATAACTGCGTTTGTTAAAAATCATTAAAACAATTGTCACAGACAAGGTCAATTAGGGGTTCTGCATTCCAGTTTCCATTAATTGCTCAGCTCTCGGCTCCCCTCTCTCCCGTCCCATTGACTAAAACGCTCGATTCCGGGTTAGGGATGGACTCGGGGAATCCTCAGCTCCCACGCTCCGGGAGGGAGGAGGGGAGGGAGGGAGTGAGCGAGGGGGTGCGTGTTTGGGCGGAGGAGATTAACGAGCTGTCAGTCTGGGGCTCGCCGGTCTGATCCGAGAGCAGTCGGGTTTGCTTCTTCTGTAATGAAGAAAGGAAAAGGGGAGGCTACGCGATCGACCTGAAAGGGCAACGTCGCACCTTCACGGCATGACGCACCAGCTAAGAGAAGGTCATGGTCATTAACCCTCTCGCTTTATTGTGTTAAAACAGCCTCCGGGCTTTCAACGGCGCTTTGTTTAGCCTGGTTGCGTAGATGTGCGTGTGGACCTTGAACGATTTTGAATCCTGTAACTGGTGTTATTTACGGTGATGGACGATAACCTTGTTGATCACTGTAGACTGCATTGATTGCACTGAAGTAGGAGTTTCCAGTTGGGGTTGCTGGGAGTCGTTGACGAAGTGAAGATGAGTCTAAAAATAAATTTAAAAATTCTATAAAAAAAACAAATCCTCCAATTTTTCTCATTAAGTGAGGGATTTTTTGCCTTGGTGAACACGTCACTCCACGGCACAGCCCACAGTGCACCACAGCGAAGTGTGGCCTCTGCATTTGACCCGTCCATGAAGGAGCAGTGGGCAGCTTTTTGGTGGAGTCCCAGGGAGCAGTGTTTGAGGACGGTGTCTGGCTCAGTTGCTAAACAGGTTCAATGTTTAGTTCACTGTTCAAAATTTGGATTTGGATATATCTTAAACATGGCCTGATACCACTTTTTATGTCCAGTACCAATACTTTTTAAATACTCTTTTCCTAACTAAAACAATATAATAATTACACACCCATATGTTTGCATTTAGCAGACGCTCTTATCCAGAGCGACTTACAGTTCCTTATTTCAGGGACAGTTCCCCTGAGAGCAACTTAGGGTTAAGGGTCTTGCTCAAGGACACCATTGTTGGTAACACAAGAGTTCGGATTCGAACCCACAACCTCTTGGTCCAAAGGTGAGTGTCTTACCACTAGGCCACCAACACCCTGTTTATGTTAAATTATTTATTATTAAAATAAAATATTATTCGTTCAAACACGGTTGTGTAATTTAGTGACGCTCCCTAATTCTCCGGCACTAAAACCATCAAGAACACAGATTGTGAGCGTTAAGGAAATTAAACAGTATAATGGTGTGATGTGCTTTTGGGCTGCTTTTTGGTGCGTTGTGCTGCTTGTTCTGCTCATTGTCGTATCAGTATGTAGGAATTAGTGTGAATGTTGAACAATAAACCAGCTTTACCGCAGTGCTGCTTCCCATGCATAACAAATTGAGCGTGTGTACATTTACACATCGACTCCTTAGATCCACCCAGTGCCACCACAGAGCAGAGCAATACCAATCCACGTATCTAATCAGTGCCATCTCTAATATATATTGGAAAGAATGAAATGGATTTTTTTTGTTGTTACTTAAGATGTGCTTACACCTTACATGAGCTTCTTACAAGTTGGAGATTGGTAAAGGTCTAGAAAATAGATGTAACTTTTAGCACGGTGTGTGTTTGGAATCCCAACCTAAGTTCTCTGCTGCTTGTGATTTGGTTCAAACGAGCCATGCGCAAATTTCAACCAATTCATTCTTGTGTAGTAATAAAGAAGTGGATGTTTAAGTTTTTGTCTTTTCTGCCCCACGCACTTGATTCCAGCATGGCCAGGGAGGGGAGACTGGGTGAGGTGGGCGTTGTGTTGAGGGAATCCTCACCTCTGTTGGTGAAAAGTCCAGTATAAAAGTCTCATCTAGGATTTATCATTAAGCTGTGGAAACGACCCAGTCGGTAGAATTTATATTCCACTGTAAATTGGGACTAAATCCACTGTCGCAAACTGCCACTCAAGCATGTATCACTCCCAACAGAGTTTCAGCCACGCAAAGCTGGAGTTTATCTTTCTTACTGCCGGCTTCATTGTTGGACAAAACACTTGGACCAGCTTTTCCCGTTAATGCTGAATACTAATGGTGGCACAGATCGTTTACTGTGGTAATAGTTGCTTATGGTATTAATCAAGCACTTTTATCCAGAGTGACTTCTGTTTCCTGATGGAGATATGAGGTCAGTAAAGGGAATATTATTTGAATAACTCGATTAATGCGATTACAAAAAATAGTTGAGCATGATCTGCTTGTGTTTCACATGGACACTTAAGGTGGGCAAGGTAGCTAACTTCATTACTTAAGTGAAAGTACAGATACCACTAGTCAAATGTTACTCCAATACAAGTGAAAGTCGTACAGTAAAAGTTAAGTGAAGTACTTCTGAAGAATTAAAAGTACATCTTCTCTCACTGCATTGCATCATTGCCACAGCACTTACAATACCCAGTGCCTCTGACTAGCTTGTAGAAACTGTAGAATAAGGAACTGGTGGAATGTTAATGTTTTCTATATTTATTTTTTACTCTATAACATTATAAAATGGATGGAAAAATACATTTTGAAGTTGAAATTATTATCCAATTTGGACTCATTTTGCTCTATAACTCATTTTTGACTCATTTCTGGGAGAGAACTACATTTTTGTGCAAGACGACATTCCACATGAGAGTCACGGCACAATAACGTGGTGGACACGTCGGAATAATAACTGAAAATATCAAGTAAATGTCTGTATTGTGAGTAGAACGCTGGTTGTTGTTATTTATCAGGTAAATATGAGTTTTGTCTGTAATAAACGGGAACATTTGACTGAACTGGACGCTTTAGTGATTGACTTCCCTGAGAGAGTCGTGAGCTAACAAACAGCACGTGTTCACATCGTGAAAAATGTCATTCATGTGTTTCTACACGATTACTTAAGTTTTTGTGACGCAAGACACGGCACTGGTTCTCGTCTCCTTCTTATTCTTCTTTTATGGCGGTCAGTGTCCAGCTTAATGTTGCCACTACGGCTGCAGTGCCCCCACATTAGGGAGTAGCCACTGTACATATGTGTATAGTAATGTAGACCCAAATAATTGATTATTAAATTAGTTGCCAGTTATCTTAATGACCGATTTTAATTGATTTAATCGGTTAGTTGTTACAGCCCTAGAATTGAGATATTTCCTGGGAATAAGATATACTGTTAGCTGTAGTATTATTGTAAGCCTAAAATCACAATAATGCGGAATCCCTGTCGCGTTCGGGATCGTAACCCTTTAAGCAGAGGACACAGATGCAGGATTCATAGTACACACTTACACTCTTTAATGTAGAGGCGGCCCAGACGTGACAGTCCACACGTACAGTTTATTAAATTGTGTGTTGTTTTATCTCCTGACTTTACATTTATCCTCCTAGGAAAAATAGAAGTACATAATAATTAAAGTAAGAGTTCATGGAGCTGTAAACATGAAACTTCTTAACCTATTGGATTGCTGTTCAAGTGCAAATATTCCCTAAAATTTGTAATCCAGTTCTCCGACTTCTTCCTTGGCATCAGGACAGGTTTAAGCCTCATTGCAGCCTTTTATATGTCTTAAAATTATCACATTTTACCGGCTGTAATGAGGCTTTGCTCATTAGTATCAATTAACTATTTTACACAAGTCTTTATGCTGAGTTCCACATTTGCCATTTTTATTTCCAGCAACGCCTGAAACAACAGGTGGTAGTGACCATACCCTGTTGCATCTTAAACACAGCGCGTTAAGTATTCATGAGCGGCGAGGCCACGCACGAAAGCCCAGCTGACGACGAGTGACATTTTTCAACCGGGCGCTGACGTCAGCGTGGCACTGCGGTCGGTCTGACACGGAAGCTTTCGCTCTTATAACGCCTTTTTGTCTTTATCCTTCTTTGCATTGCCGGAGCGTTGCCATTCCCTCCACTGCATTTTGTCATTTGTTGTTGGGTCTTCAAGACAACACTGGAGGCCTCTTCCCTGTAGGCCTGCGGCGAAGCCTGCCTCTTCATCCCGGCCGGGTTGGGCCTCCTCCTCCTTCCCCTCCTCCCCTTTGCCCGTGGCGGTGTTATTTCGGAGGAGCGTGTCCCACTGAAAGAAGAGGCTGGTGAATAATTGATCCCTGTAATTAAACACTCCGGCGAGGGACGACGAAGCTGATTGACGGCCAGATATTAAGCTCCAGCCTCGTAAGGTTGCGAGTTTAGTCTGGGGTTATCAGTGGCCACTAGCTACATATTCTCTCTCTCTCTCTCTCTCTGATCCCCCACTTCTCATTACCCTCATGAATAGACAATCAGCAACGACGGTGGGGGCGCGGCATGAAAGCGAGTCGGCCACTTCATTAGCCAAATGCATCGCGGGCCGTACCAGGTGGCCGGGCTGGCAAACGGGAGACTGCCTCCTAGTGCGAACTTCGGCAGGACCCCCTTTAGCGCTCCATCGCGCCGCAACGTCAACGCGCACCATTGAAACCAACCTCCTACCGCTTCCTGCGCCTCCACCTCCCTGCCATGTAGGGAAGCGGTACTGTTGGTTAGGAAGTTGCTCCCATGATCAGAAGGGGGGCAGAGTGGCATCGGTTCAAATCCCAGACTGGGAAAGGTACCAGTCCCCAAGCGTACCCTTTAGAGTGTTAGAAAGTCTAACCTTGAACTTTGATACAAGCTCTGTGTTTGAAACGAGAGGTGGAAAATTTATGGGAATTTCAGAAGTTTGCGCTGTGTTAGAAATGAGTTATGTCGCTATTTTTGTGCCAAAATTCTGTACGTGCAGTGGAACTCAGCAAAATATCTTGTCTTTATGAGCTTGACTCTGCCTGTGCCTTCTTCGTTTATCGGCATCAGTATCGGCAGATGTAAGCAAGAGGAACAGTGGATGTCGGCATCGGCCAATAATTCCATTATCGTGCGTCACTAGCGTTTTCTAAAGCGTTGGTGGTCTTGTGGTAGGTTGTGGGTTCAAGTCTTTCTCAAGCCTCCTTTCAGCACCACCACCACCACTGGGGTCCTATGCACGACCCTTAACCCAGAGATGTCCAGTTCCAGCCCTGGAGGGTCAGTATCTTGGAGGTCGGTGTTCTGAACTCAAGTAAGATGGAAAACCTCAAGGACGCCGGCACCCATGACTAGGACTGGAAGCGGACACCGCTGCCTTAACCCTAAGGAGAGAACATTGAAGTTTGTGGGATGTCAGTACTCTCCATAACCTTGAAACACTGAGAAACATTGAGACACTCTTCCCTGTAGTGCCGTGTAAAGAGTACGCTTTAAAAACATCCCTTAAGTCAATATGTCAGGACCAATAAAAAAAAAGAAACAAAACGCCCACAGCTTTGATGCAGGTCCGCACTGTGACGAGGAGCTGGATAATTACGCTAATGATGTTGAGTTGACTCGGAACTGTCTGTCAGAGCTCAGGAAAGAAGAAGGAGGAAAAAAAACGAAGAAAAGTAAAGAATGCGATCTATGAAGAAAGTTCACCGACACGCAGGTTTATTAACGTGCGCTCCTCGAATTACGGCTTAAAAAAAAAAAATTCAGCAGAGGAGCTCGAATAAATAAAGCGGTGCCGCTCTGCGAGACGGCGGAGCGAAGTTATTACGGAGGGTTTTATTACAATATTTACATTTGCGCCTACCGCGTGAGCGTGGGCTCGCTAATCAGATGTATGCCCCGCGGACAGCTGGATCGAGCCATGACTCATCGCTGCAACATGGCCTTGATTGGTGTTTTTATGAAAGCTTCAAAAAAAAAAAAAAGAGCTCGACACTTCGTTATTTGAACGATCTTGCTTCATAATTTATTGCGGCAGATCTGTGCGGGGCGAAGGCTCGCCGGGTGAGACTCCCTGCTGCCGATCCGGAGGGGTGCGGAGACGCCAGTGTGGAAGACGGGGTTGGTTTTTGCTGCTGTAGAGGGGTGGTGTGGGTTGAACACATCACATTGTGAACACACCACAGCGCAACAAACACTCTGAGGCAGCCGTGAGAAGTAGATGTAATGTTATGCGACTACAGCAATGTTATAACAAATTTAACGTTTTGATAGTAAACATGTAATAATTACACACCCATATGTATATGCTAAATGATTTATTATTATAATAACATCTCAAACATGATTCCTTTAAACATGGTTGTGTAATTTAGTGACACTCCCTAATCCTGCGGCCCTAAAACCATCAGGAACACAGAGATGGTGAGTGTGAGTTGGTGTTACGGAAATTAAACAGTATAATCCCTTGCGAACTTCTACCAAATGGCAAAATGTAAATGTGATGACCATAGGACTGGACGATGAGCTATTGCTCAATTGTTAAAGCTGTGAAAAGGTATATCTTTGTGATTTTAAAACTAGTGGAGCACCTTACAGATGTAATTCCAGACTGGACAGGGAGGAATTATTATTATTTTTAAAATTCTGTTAATCCTTAAAAAAATAATAATAATTCCACCATGTCTAGTCTGGACTTACATCTGTACGGTACTCCACTAATTTAAAAGTCACAAAGATATACCTTCTCCTAGCAACAGCTCATCGTCCAGTCCTATGGTCCTCACATTTACATTTTGCCTTTTGGCAGAAGATTGTATTGATTAGAGGTTCTGAATGTTGGTTTTGTTTAATTTGTGATTGATTGATCAAATGATTTTTAATTGCTTTTTGTGATTTGATTTGAATGGAAGTGATTGTGTAAAATCAGCATAAGATGATGTCCTGTATTGATCACGCGCTTGTGATTTCATTAGACATTGACTCTTTGTAATATTGTACCGTGAGGAAGCTTGTGATTTACTCTCCTACGCGTTATGAAGTAGCAAAACCTTGTTGAATCTTGAGGCAGAAGGACATGGATTTTTCCAGGTGTATTTTTTTGGTTAGTTTCCCCTCTCTCTCTTGCTACTAGTTTGTCTTCATGGCTAGATTTCTTTCAGCAGACTGAGCGAGGAGGGAAAGCAAATGTTTTTTTTTTTCCTTGCCGCATGACTCAGCGTCCTGACTCAGAGCGTTCTCGGCCAGCCGTGGCCTGGACAAACTAATTGGTACCAGTCTCCAGTTTAATTAAAGTGCTATCATTTGCCTCACACACCTGGTTGAGAGCTCTCTGGCTTTTTTACACCTATTTTGTTATGTTTCGAACCCTGTTGCGCTTTGCTCTGACGTTTGGCAGGTTTGAAAGCAGCAGTTCAACCCGAGTCTGGACCAAAACCATTGATTTATTCTGCAGTGATTAATTCAGCTGTGATTGATGGTGACAGTGTGTGTTTTTGTGCATTAGGCTTGTGGAAATCCTGTATAATCATTTTATTTCGTTAAGCACATTTCTTTATGTAGTAGAATTAAAGGTGTAAGTTAAAAGGAACGTGGTGAATAGTAATATTAGTCCTTTACATTAATATCTGGATTGTCATAGTCAACATCATAATTACAAGATAATAGTTAGTGGCTGCTTTTAACAGCAACAAAAGCTAATGGAAAGACTTCTTAAAGAAACAGTCTGTCTAATTTGATATTGCTAATATTAATAGAACGCTCATGGAAACACCTTTTAAAGGGATTCTCTATCTAAGGATTTTGATATTGCTGATATTCAGAGGTGGAAAGAGTACTGAAAATTTGTACTCAAGTACAAGTACTGTTACATTGGTTAAAATGTACTCAATTACAAGTAAAAGTACTGGTGTTAAAAAAAAATACTTGAGTAAAAGTACAAAGTACTCTTCTCAAAAACTACTCAGAGTATTAATTACTTTTTAACCGATGGATGTTTTATTGCGTCGTCAATAGCAGGCATTCGATTCCATTCACCAGTATAAAATATCTACGTTCAAAGCACATTTCTCAGATAAACAAGGTGTAGAAAGGCAATTCGTTTTGTAAATAAATGTAGATGTAAAACAGGAATTTTGTTTGTTAAAACAATGACAAAAATGTTTTTGAACATGCATAGAACAGTTTAAACTTTTCCCAATACACTGCGAGACAGGCAGGTAAGTGTCTTAAATTCTTAGACATAATAGCATTTCTGTCACACTTCACTTTCTGAACCATTTATTCAGTTTCAACAAGAGCTGGTTTTCTAAATGAACAGAGTCTATCCGGCTTCGTTTGGCTCCATTTTGGCTTCTTCGTCTCCAAATCTTCAGTCTATAAATGAGTTTGTACTCCACTGTGTAGTTCCCCCAGACACCTGTGCCTGCTGCTGCAGCGGAGTTTATTCTTTGCTTACGTCATAGATTAATTGGCGCGGTCGTGATTGCACAGCCTTATTGGCTGCAAAGATGCAGATGAAAGGTTTGAATATTGATTCAAATTGTGGGTGTACCCAGTAGCGACTTTTGATTTTATAAGTAGCAAAGTAGATTACATGGTGTAAATTGTACTCAAGTATGAGTAAAATTACACACTTGAAAAACTACTCATAAAAGTACAAGTACCCAAAAAATTAAATGAAAGCCATTGGAAGCTTTTTAAAGACACACAATAGCTGCAAACCTTTATTAAAAAACAATGGCAACACCTTTTTAAAGAGACAGCACCTATAAATTCTGACATTACTCATGTTAAATGAAAGCCAAAGGAAACCCGTCTTAAAGGAACTCTACCGAGGAAAGTTAAAGCTGCTGTGAATTAAGGTTAATGGAAACACTCAAAGAAAAAAAATTCAGAGTCTGATGTTGCAAATAATCAATGAAAGCTCATGGAAATGTGTCTTAAAGGGAAACGAAATGTGAATGTGGACTTTTGGTCTTGTTTTTTTGCTTTTATAGTGTCAAACTCCCGGCTGATTCCGTGCTAGATAGATACAACGCTTATACGGGGCCATGGTGGTGTTATCCGACAGGAATTGTTATGTATGACGTCCCGGGCTGGGCTCTTGGGTGGTTAGGGGCATTCATGAGAGCTGAGGATGACTCCGGGACGGAACAGTGAGTCACAGCCTCAGGCAAAAGGCCCTTTTACGACACGCCACTCCACATGAAACGTAATGAGCGTTTCCTTTTTCCGTTTCGGGCTCGTTGCTGCAATGGCTCTTAATTCATTTGTTCTTCTATTTTCCAACTCGACGTGAGAACGTCTTGTTTCGAAAGGGACACGTTACCTAAGTGGATTTGAGCAAAGTTAGCTTGTGAGTGCCTCATACTGAATCATTAAGTTCCTAAATGTACCTTTATACCGTCGATGTCACTGGGCTCATAATGCATTAAAATCTTACGGAGAATCTTCTTAAAGGGATACTCTACCAGATAAGCTAGTGCTACTAAAATAAAAGCTAATGGAAGTGCACACTCTTCCACGTAACGTCGCGGCTGCTAACTTTGAATTGAAGCTTAGGGCGAGCCTTTTTGAAGGGACACTGTTCCCAGATCATTTGAGGATGCTAAGATGGAATGAAAGTTAATGGAAACACTTTTTAAAGCCTGTATTAAGATTTACACACCTTAGTGCCACCACTGTTTATGTGTAACTGCTTCTTTGAGCACCATTATTTTAGCTTTTCTTTATTAACTTTCTTAATCACAATAAATTAAATCATAAGAGTTCTATCAAGTTGACTTATAAAAGTTGTAAAGTTTGTGTAAATCTGTGGCTTTGTGATATGACTTCAAATCTTTTTTAATTATTTTAATTATCACTTGATTACGATTAAAGAACAGTTAGCTGTATATAATTTATTTATTAAGATTGGACAGGGCATCAGTGCTGAACACAATTTACAATGAGCATGGGCCAATTTCCATCAACTACCAACTCTGTGTTGGCAATATTATTTAATATTCAAGCGGGTTTTTGGTTTCCACCCCTCACTCCCCCCTTTCCCCATTTAGATTCTATTGGGTGTTAAGTATCAAAGAGCCATTCTGGGCGACACTACAAAGACGCAACATTTGGTGTCGGGACACGGACTGAAGAGCAGTTGAAATATCGGATCAGTTTCCTTTCTATAGGCGCAGCACAATTCCATTGTCAGAGAGCACTTAAGGTAAAGAGACTCCACAAATCCCATTGACGGCGGCAGGCTTACAGGGGGCTGAGACGGCGGCAATTTGCCCTGAATTACCTGCACAGGTGGTAAGCTCAGGAAGGGGACGGACAGGACGGGAATGGGACAGACCCAGGCCTAAGGCACGAAACACGCCTGGCGTAGCCCCGGGGGCCCGAAAAACTCGGCCCTGTGTAATGATTTATAACACCGCCGTCTTGATCTATTCAGCGGTGCAGTATTAGGTTTGTTGTGGCTCATGCTGGAGCGCCGCATAGTAACTGACACCACATTAAAAAGGGACATTAAAGTGACCAGTGAGACCGGCAGCCCTTTTCAGACAGTCGCGTCCAAGCGGTTGTATTGTGACGTGTAAATTATACGGCTAAACACCTTTTAACACCGTGCTATTAATACATTTCACACCTGACTCACTTATAGACTGCAGACCGGTGCAAGGGATCAGAGTCGGACGATTTTTAGGACTGATTCCGATATTGATATTTAAGGATTGGTTTTTGGCCCCAGCAGTTAGTAATGAACACTTTTCACCTTACATTTTTTTGTGCGAGTCTGGATAGGAGTCTGATAAACGGTTATAAATTTGACTGTAAATGCAGTTAGCTCAATCAGCACGGCAGCTTTTTGGCCAGACACTGGAAGTAATGTCAAACCCATGGTGTAAGATGTAACTATTACATATCAGAAGATTATAACATCTGCATTAAAGCTATAATTTCCATATTGAACTGCAGGTAACATTTGGATAAGACACATCCAGCTTAGCCTCTTATAATTAATTGGACTAATATTTGCAGAATGCTATTAAGTGCTAATCAAAGACATGTCTCATGACAGTAGTTATACGAGCCATTAGAAGTCCAATTTCTTACTCTAAACTAACATTGCTGTCACGTAACTAGATTATAGAAGCCATTAAATCTCCCACTGTATAATTCCAGATTCCAATTTTCAGCTCTAGTTTCTTTATTAATCAGCTCCATGTGATTAATCAAATGGTAAATGTTATGTTTGCTTCAAGAGCTAGCAGATTTACATTTTAGCAGAGGCTCTTATCCAGAGCGACTTCCATTTTCCTAATTTCTCCCTGGAGCAGCTTGGGGTTAAGGGTCTTGCCCATGGACCCAATGATGGTAATGCTGGCGGTAGGATTTGAACCCACAATCTCTTGGTCCAGACATGCGTATCCAAAAACAACACCACCACCACCACCACCCCTGATATTTTTAGATCAGCCCTCAAAAACGCATGTGACGATCAATATATTCAGAATCATTATTGACTGGACCTTTAAGTGTATTGACTGATTATTCAACAGGTGACCAGACCAGGGTTAAGGGTGAATAAATGCATAGAGCTGGTGGTGCTCTAGTGGTAGGATATTCGACTATGAACCGAGAGGTTGTGGGTTCAAATTCAGCTTAATTTTACAGCCAGAATTACCACCAGTACGCCTCTGAACAAGGCCCTTAACCCCAGTCTGCCCACAGGAGATTGTCCCTGTAATCAGCATAATGTTAGCTGTCTAAGAATCGAAAGATTAGAGCGTCTGCTGAATGGCATTAAAAATGTATGGTTTTGTCATAGGGTTGTGCAATTAATCGAAATCGACCAAATCTCTGATGCTACGTTCACACCAAGAGCTCCTAAAGCTGTAAACTCTGCGTTTGAACCATCCGTAAATGAGCAATGGCCAGCTAACAAGGGCAGTGCCCGGGGAGTAGTGCTTGGGGACGGTACCTCGCTCATGAAGCGCTTCGGCTGTAAACAACCGGCAGCCGATCGGAATGTAGACGTTCTTCACTTGCAGGGATCCTAGAGCACATTGTCGGAATCTTTAATTGCTACTGTACTTTCATTTCGATCAAAATGACGCATGAAAAGCTAATCACGGCGATGGCAGGGCACCCTGTCTAGTATGATCCAACCCTGTTCAGCTTCAGAGATCGTTACAAGAAAGCACAGGTATGGGATGAAGTGCAGTGCCACTTTACATACTGAATTATTATGCGATGTAGTGCTGCCCATGACTATAATTTCAGTTATTTATCAAATTGTGGTTATACTTGTTAAAAAAGAATTCTGCTATTTTCTCTAGTGTGTTAAATATACTTTCTCATTTAAAACATAAGTCTGTGGGTTTACGTGAATTATTTTGAAATCACAAAGATTTCTTTAATTAGAATAAATACCGCAACTTTAATAATCCATAGTAGAACCTCTAAAGGCAAGAAAACAAGGTAATCGTTTTTTAATCTATAAAAGTAAAATGTTCCGTTAATCCTGGTTTTGATTAGAGGTCTTATCGCTCAGCTCTAGGATGGGACAGGAAACAATTCTAAGCCAAGTTCTAAGTATAGCCCACCTCACCCGTCCCCCCTCCCTCCCCCCTTACTCCAAATCTCATTCCAGGTTAAGCCTGTGCCTGCGTTGGAGCGCAGCGGAGGTCCTGTGGGGGCTGGCGTTGTGTTGTGGTGTGAGCAGGTCATCTGTTGACATTGTATTAGTGTCGTAAGGTACTACACGTATGCTTGAACTCCGGTGATTGCAGTGTAAACACTCTGGGGTGAATGGCAGGTATTTGCCTGTTCCTGCGAGAAGCAGGTTGTCATCTCGGTTAACACACTTGGTTATTGTGCGCTGAGCCGGTGAGCGTGGGACGTGTACAGGTGTGAGAGCTTACACACACACACACACACACACACACACACTCATATTACTGTCTTTAATGTCTGTTTCCATTGACTCATGTGTAGCTGTTATTAACGTACATCAAAGCTTGACCTCAAAAACAAATTTGTACTCTCTTTCAGTTTTCCAAATGAAGTTCTCATTACTCGTTACTTTCAAATAAAAGTGGACCTGCCTGCTGCACCCGGGCGGCATACGACCGCCACCTTTTGTCCGCTGCGCCAGGAAGAAACGCTTGTTTTACATGCTTTGCTAGCGTCTTCAGCCGACGCCGGCGTGTCACAGCAGAACTGCAGCCTATCATTTATTTACGCCGACTGACATGACATTAATGAAATAAACATAAGGCTTGTCGGTCATTAAAAGCGTATCCCGTGTTTACATCTCGACATTATGTGGCGTAATGAGGCCAAATTGGCGGCGCCGAATCGATCCGGACTTCGTTACGGAACGGAACTCCGTCTTCGGGAGTTGCGTGATGCATTGGTGCAGGGTTTTGTGGGAGGGAAATTAGCCAAGTCTCTTTTTTTTTTTTGGTCCTCAGAGACAGCCGGGGTTGGGGTTGAGATGGGGATGATGGGTTGATGTTTGCCTCCTCCTCCTCCTCCTCCTCTTCATTGGAGCAGCAGGCCGGGTTGAGCTTACCTGGGTGTCGTGGCGCTGCCCGGTAAGGCGACACCGGGGGATACTGCTTACCCCGGAGACAAAGAGCTGTGTCGAAAACTGTCTGGCTCAGCTGTCCATCCTTTATTCACCGCAGGCCTGCCTCCGGCCCCGACACCGCACTCGGTGTTCCTCGAAATGCCGCCGAGTGACTGGCTCCTCACGGCCACTTGTTTTTTGGGGGGGGGGTTAAATTGTGCAGGGAGGTTTTCCGGGTTGGGGAACATTTCTGTAGTAGATAAATGTCAGGGGTCTGGTACTGAAGGGCATCTAACAAACCACAGCTTTAAGAATTTCATAAGCATTTGGTTTGTCTAAAAACCCTCATCTTATTACTATAAAGTGTGTGTGTGTGTGTGTCTTGGGAAACCTAGAAGTGTGTTGGGCATCTTACAGTCCACATCTTGAATAGTTTAATCAGAATTAAGCTGAGTTCTGTGCATGTGTGTGTGTGTGTGGCATCTAAGAATCCACATCTTTTTACCATAAAGTGTGTGTATGTTTGTGCGTGCATAGGTTCTTGTGTTAAAGTGGACTTTCCAACTGTTTGAAGATTGCTGTTTTTAAAGTTGTGTGTGTGTGTTGAGCAGCTGAGAACTTTTTTTTTGAAAAGCATTGTGTGTGTGTAAGTGTAAAAGAGGCATTTCCAGCTGTTTTAAGGGATTTTGTGCTGTTTTTATATAACATTGCACATCTTTTCCACATTGAGTATCGAGTGTGTGTGTACCCTGTGGCGTGTTGGCGCCTGCCCAGAGTTGGTCCCCACCTTGGGCCTAGTCCCAGCTGGGATTCAGCGGTTCAGATAATGAATGAACGAGTGATTAAGTGCGTATGTTTCTATAAGACAGGGGTCGGCAACCCATCTATCTTTGAGACGTTCACGGCAGATCCCCAATGTAACAGGAAAGCATATCTCGCCTGATTAACTTGTGGTTTTGCAAGTGTCTATTTCTGTTGCCACATTTTCCATAGTAGTGTGAAAGCGACCAATGAGAAAAGAGAAAAATGCTTTTAATTGACCAATAAGAAGTGTTCTTGCTGCAAATATTACTGATGGGAATCCCAGCTCTTTCAAGAGAACCAGTTCTTATGGCTCTGCTCACTAAGAAGAACCAAAGATAATGTAAATTATGTGTAAAATGAATGACTAATGCACAAAACATACTTTATATCAAATGGTTATTATTCATATGACTTATTTAACTCAACATGCTACAAAAAATAAATTTTAAAGTGCAAAAACAAATACCATCTTAATTTGACAAAAAGAGAATGTTTTTGCTGTCGTTCTCTCAGTTCTTCAACAGGTAGATCTTGTCTTTCACCAGGGCCGAGGTCAGGGAACTTGGGCTTGAAAAGGTTGGTGACCACTGGTATATGCATAGTTCGATTCGCGATTCTTTCTCTGTCGATTCAAAATCTATTCAGATTTTTCAACTAACATGATGAGACTAGTTCACTTTTTCCCCGAAACAAGTTCGTCTTGACAGTCCTATTGATGGCGCAATGACAAAATCTGACCAGATAGACCTGCTTCACGTGAGCATGAAGGAAATGCAGTCAGTATGTGTCCATGTGCATTACATCTTGTAAACTACATATAATTCAGTGTGATTTGTTTGTTGATCTGCCACAGTCAAATGGGAAAAGTACCTCAAAACAGCAATCTGGAAACAGATTCATCTGTGTACTGAATCATGAATTATGACTCAATGAATTGAATCGTGAGCCCAAGAATCGGAATCAAATTGAATCGTGAGATTTTCTGAATCGTGCGCCACTAATAGTTTGGTGTGTTTATACCTAGGTGGTCAAACTTCTAACTTTTTGAGGGGACTTTGTGCTGTTTTGAAAGAATTGAGGTGTGTGTGTGTGCGCACGTGTGTGTGTGTGTGTGTGTGCGCCTCTGGCCAGTGTTCTGTAAGTAGGTTGCTTTGCTGCACTCCTCCTGCGCTCTTCCCTCACGCGGCACCTCTTTTTCTTTTGCTGTATGGAGTCCTGCATGAACTGTTAATTCCACACTCTTAAAACACTGCGCCTCGGGGACCCTTCTGTCAGAGTCCTTCTCCTCCGCGGCCCTCCAGCCGCTCTCCCTCCTCTCCGCCTCGCTCCCTCGCTTCCCCATCTTTTCATCTGCCCCTCTTTCTTTCATGCGCTATTATTACACGACCGGAAGCAACTTCTCATCGTGACCTCAAGTCGGTTCACTAGTATGCTCTCTCTCTCTCTCTCTCTTCCTCCATCCCTCTCTTTCGCTCTCTCTGTCCATCATCACTCCGAGTCGGGCCCGTCTTCATATCGCCTGGTCCTTTATCACGTCCTAATGGCCACGGATCAGCGCCTCCTTTGTCCACATCTACTACCATGAAATTCACCTTCAGGATCCCTCTATCTCCCTCCCTCCATCTCTCTATCGCTCTCCTTTGTCTTTTACATCCCTCATGTAGTTCAAGGCTTTAAACCCAGCCTCTCTCTCTCGTCGTTACTCCTGTGCCGTGCCTGTGATTTCATTAAAAGTTTAAATATAGTGTTGTTTTTGTGCTAGGGTTAGATCATGCTCATGCGGTGCTCTTTAATTCATCAGTAGAAGCAAAGCGATCAAAAGCAGCAGTGCATTGTGGGCTGGCCGGTGAGGATGTGTGGCGATGGCATCTCGGCTTTGACCCCCTTTCTTTTGTTTTGCTTGCGTTTAGCTGGATGGGCCGAGGCTCTTCAGCATCTTAGCCCACTTTTGCACTTCACTTGCCCCATTCACGCAGTAGTCCTGAGCAAATGGCTCTCAGCCCTCCTGCATCTCAGACGCTCATTAGGGTCCGCTACTTTAAGAACTAAATTATACACACACAAGCTAAGGATTAAGGTTAGAGTCTATTAGTGTTTTGATTCAGAACTAGTCACAGCTGAATGCCAAGTTTAAGAAAAATGACATCCCACAGGTCAGCGGATTTTGATATTTGATAGTTGATTTTCCATGAATAATCTACAAGTGAAATCAAGTTAGATTTTAGAGTTCTTGGATCAAGTTCAAAAACCTTATATATAATAATAATATAATAATTAACAATTGAGTCCAGATTGGTTCAGAATGACCCAAAAGTAGTTTTAAAAGTAGTTTTGAGCCAATTTGGACTCCTTTTGACCTATAATATGAGCTGCTTTTTGCGTTTCTGGGAGAGAAATACATTTCCCACAATCCCCCTCACAATAATCAGATAAACACTACAAAATATCAATACATGGCTATATTGTGAGTAGAACACTGGTTGTTATTTTTCAGCTAAAATATGAGTTTAGTCTGTAATAAAGGGGAGATTTGACTGAACTGGAGCGTTTTAGTGAGAGCCGCGACGCTCAAACACACTGCGCACGTTTACACAGCCGAGCGGCGATCCTGCATAATCACCATTTAATAAGTTGGCGATGCGCACCACCTCCCGCTTGCATTTTAATTCTCATGGATCTGCTTTTATCTCAAATATGCCTTTGTGTTCGATTGACGGAAACAGCTAGACGTCACAGCTAGAGTCCAATGAGCGGAAATCCGGCGTAGCGACGGAGAACTTTACTCCCTGAGAATGCGTGCACAATGACCATGTTGTAAAAATGATAGTTTAATGTCGGGGTTCACCTGGGTGTACCGAACCGAACAGGGCGTACCGAAGGGTCCGGTATTTTACCAAAACCGCTGCATCCCTAGTAGAAACCTGGTATTTATATCTAGTCATTATCTCACAAAGATTGTAAGACGTGGCTGTGTGTGTTTGATTCGTGACTTTTTGCAGTTGTCTGTCATATTTTCAGTCATCCTAACATTCTGTTCTTGCCTTGAGTTTCACTGGGAGCACACGCACACACACACACACACACACCCCTTTTAAGGCAACTGCGCAAATCCGTTTGCCGCTGCAGGGGGGGAACAGTCGTTTTTTCAGGGTTGGAGCAAGGCGTCTTGTCCCCCCCCCTGTTTTTTGATGAATTTGATGGCAAAAGATCCTACCGGCTCATTACGGCAGTTTATGTGAAGTTCTCTACCGTTTCCCACTCCGGAGAGAAAGAAGGAAGGAGGGAGGGAGGAAGAGAGAAGCAGCTAGAGTTATAATTCATGGGATGGGGGGATATGACTCATACAGGCTCCCTCTCTCTCTCCCTCTCTCTTCCCTCTTTTCACCTTCCATAACAAAACATCTCATTATTAGCCGTTATTCAGCGCCGCCAGACAGGACCACAAGTGCCCAGCTGCTCTAAAACATTTCAGTATTACCAATGTCACTGTCAGGGTCCTGCAGTAATTTAGGGCTCTGTGTGTGTGTGTGTGTGTGTGTCTGGGCATTTTCAGTGCAATATTTATGCAATTTGCTGTACACATGGATTTGCGTCTTTAGTGATTGTGGTGCTTTTGTGGATCTGAGTTTCTCAGCAGGAACCTGGAGCATCGTTGCGAGGAGTGAACGTGATTCTGACATTGCGGAACACTTCTAATGTTTCCTTTCTCCTACTTTAAAGCCCCAGTTGTGAGAAGTGCACAGCAAAACGTCAGGCTATCCCCTTCAGAGTTTTTAAAATTTGATTTGGCATCTCAAACCCTTTTCAAAGGTCCAAAGCTTTAATATTGGCTTGATTATAGGGTCAAGTTTTTTAGTGTCCGTTGTGACGTTCAAAATTATTTTGGATAAGGTTGCTGTATTCAGGAAGTGTGGAAGTTGATGGTTCACGTTTGACTTTCTTAGGAGATATCAGCTGTTAAAAGGTGATTAAGGGAATAAATTAATCAAGAGACTGACACACACACACACACACACATACTGTACATAGAGGCTTGTTTAGACAAGCTCACTCTCTCTCCCCATCTCTGTGTCTTTCTCTCTTGCACATACACACATTCCCCCTCTCTCTCTCTCTCTCTCTCTGGGTGTGGTGTGACGGTTAAGGAGTTGACGCTGTGATCAGAAGGTCGCAGGTTTGAATCCTGGACCGCTAAAGGTACCACTGAGCAAGGTACCACTGAACATCAGCTACCCCCTGCTCCTTCACAGAAGGGTCAAATGCAGAGGTCACATTTGGTTGTGGTGCACTGTGTCGCTGTGCTGTGCTGTGTTCAGAATGACAAATAATCACTCACTTTCACTTTCAGATTAGATCAGTCCCTTTAATCTCAACTAGCATGCACAAGCATAAGAGTATTATTTCATCTTTTCATGTACTATAAACCCAACCCAAAACATGCATACACACTCTTAAAATTTGGTCCGCGTTCCCTCAGTCTCAACCGTGCACTTAAAGTACAGATTACTTTGCCTATTACTATAAATTCACCTTTTCATGTACTGTAAACACACCTATAAACGTCTCCACAATTATCACACTACTAACTGCCCAACTACCATGACTAAACACGCACATACTGTACAACACACACACACTTTTACACAGATTAGACCAGTATCCCCCAATCTCACTCATATACCAGAACTACAGATGCACTGTTTCACTTGTTCATGTTCACGTTTCCCTCAACAATGCACTTAGTGTGCAAATGTATTATCTCACTTCGCTGTACCGTAAACACGCTCCATCAACGTGTATATAATTAGGAAACACACACACACACACAAGGCCAGTCATTGTTAATCGCAACCAACATGCACTTTAAGTTGGGATGTATAATCTCACCTTTCCATGTACCGTAAACACACCAATAGACATGCATACAGAACAAAAATACACACACTTACACATTACTTTCCCTATACTGGGAGAACCAAAACACAAAAGATAGTTTATCAAAATTTCCTAGTCTGCAGCTGTAGATTCTGAAATTTATCCCCAAAACAAGTTTAGGTAATAAACACACATAATTACAACATAGGCCAAAATGTGTTACTATGGATCATGTGCTGTACATCCACATGTATTTACTCACCTTTCTATCTAACGCAAACATCATACTTCACCCACCCAAATATGCATACACAATACACATGCACACCACATACACCAGCTTTCTCAATCCCAGTCCTTGCGGACCACCGCTCTGCATAACGTAGGATTGGCATGTGGCGGTCAAGGAAATACCAAATCTGTGCAGAGCAGTGGTCCGCGAGGACTGGGATTGAGAAACGCTGATAAACACAACCCATTTAGGTGAAATAGCTGTGGTCATCTAAAGTTTGGAAAACCATCACGACTTCCATTCCTAACAGCGAGTGAC
The DNA here is from genome assembly GCA_032718565.1 of Distichodus sexfasciatus. Lineage (NCBI taxonomy): Eukaryota > Metazoa > Chordata > Actinopteri > Characiformes > Distichodontidae > Distichodus > Distichodus sexfasciatus. The sequence goes on from JAVGVS010000049.1 coordinate 792,826, forward strand.
GTATGGGGGGATCTTCAGCCCAGATGATAAATCCCATCCTCTGCTCCCTCTTCTCCTCCGTTTCTCTTCTCCATTGTCTTTTCTGCCCCTTAGGAAACAGGGCTATCCTTCCTCAGACCGAGCCCCGGCCTCCACGTCGGCGACGGCCCCCGGTCTGTCAGCAGCGTGAGCGATTACTGGACCATTAAAGACTTTATGGCCCCAATGAGGCAGTTAACCAGCCGTGAAAGCACGACACGAATCAATAAGGCCAATTTATTTTATTTTTTTAAAGTGGTTATCTCCCCTTCACTCCCGCCTCAGCATCTGACTTGATCCCTTACAAGAAAGAACAATTGGGCCCTCCAGAGTCCTTCTCAGACCCCGTCAGGAACTTCATGACATTTGGCGATCTCAGGAACTAGTTTTTGATCTGCAACGTGCTTCTGCTCTTTGTAATCAGTGGTAACGGGTGGCTTTGAGGTCCAAGACCAAGTTGGATTTGCGTTCCAATTGAGAGGAGAAATCTGACCTTTGCATGTTGCTCGTTTTTCACCTCCTGCTCTTTCAGGTCGAGATGTGCTAGAATGTTCTCTGCCTTGTAACATGAACAAAGCCTCTGAATAAGACATGGCTGCCGAAGCTGAGGGTACAGTGTTAAACACTTCCCTCGAGCAGCGAAAGCGCCTCAGTTTGTTTTTGTCTTTATTCATTTTTCATTGCTGAAGATCGTCCAGGTCGCTTTGAGCAGAATCAGACTGGCTCCTGTAGACCACATCAGTCACTTAATGCACTTATGTTTCCCAACAAAGAAGTAATTACTCTGAGGCAAACGAAAAATATATGTACATATGTACCCGAACTTGGCTGCTCAAGAAAGGCAATTAAAGGATTTTGGTTAGGATCTGTCAACATGAATATCAGAAGGCTGTAGTTTATATAAAATGAATTATTGAATGAATTATTGTTTTCTGAACAAAACCCTTCTGAAATCTGCACTGAAATAAAGTTTACAGTTTCCTGAACGTTTTGAAAAACTTGAAAATGAAAGACACCCTTGCAATTTTCCAGCAGGTTCATAAAAAGTGCATGGCAGGACAGAGACTTGGGACTTGGGGTTATAATGTTTGGCAGAATCGGGGAGGGAAGTATGAAGGTAGTGGTGATGATCTTGCGGTACGATACTCAGTTAAGGCTCAAGAGGTTGTGGTTTCAAGTTTGGCACTTCTTACTACTTCTGGAACTACCACCACCTGAGCAAGACCCTTAACTTTAAGTTGCTCCTGGGACTCTGCACCTGGAAATGGAAGGCGCACAGAATAAGAACATCTCATAAAGATATGTAAAGTTGCTAAAGTGTGTGAATATTTGTCATCGCGAACACAGCACAGCACAGTGAACCACAACCAAATATGACCTCTGCCTTTGACCCATCTTTGAAGGAGCAGTGGGCAGCTGACATGGCCAGTGACCAGCGAGCAGTGCTTTTAGGACAGTACCATGCTTATGAGTACCTCAGTGGTTCCTTTACCAGCCCGGGATTTGAACCGAAGACCTTACGATCACAGGGCGAACGCTCTAACCATTACGCCACCAACTGCCCATGCTACCAACTAGAATGTGAAAGGGTGATGGTGGCAGTGCACAGAGAAATGCAATTGTTAAAGACTGGCCTCCATCAAAGAAGAAGAACATTGCTGTTGACTGGAAACAGCCAGACAGCACACCTGGAGACCCACTACGAGATTTTACAGCGTTTTACTGCATTGGCGAGTCTCCGCGTCCAGACTAGCCTCAGGTGTTTTCTGTCTACTGCTTTGGTCCGAAGTGGACACAGACTTACGCTGACAATCTGATACCATCCCCCTCATCCAGATGCAGATCCTCACAAGGAATTTTCTTTTTGCCATTCCCCTTGATGGTGAGAAGTTCTCCAAACACTTGGCTCATCACCGGCAGCTTTCAGCACGTGATTGTTGTGTTATGACTCGCCATGTTCTGCTTTATTTTCCAGGGCTTAGACCCTTCTGTGAAGACTTTAGCCCACCGAGTGAGGCCTCACACTCGTGAATAGACAAGGAATGTGGTGTGTTTTGTCGCCTTTTGCCAAACAAAGGAGCTATCTGCTTGACAAATAAGCCTTGCCATGAAAAACAGCCTCAAGCAAGACTTTTTATGGGTTTTTTTGTGTGCTTGAGCAAGAGTTTTGACTAATCTATGACACAACATGTTGTAATGGTGCCACTGTTCGCTCTTTTGGAGGGGGGAGGGAAGTTTTTATTGCAGCTTCTCCCATTGCGCTGACTCGTGTTAGCATGTCAGGTAGGTCCTGTCAGATCCCATCCAAACAAATGGTCAAGGGCAAGAGAACACATGCGTTCAGGCAGTCTACCTCAATGTGTGCGATCAACAACACAATTACCACTTGACAGAGTAATTGTCAAAAGCGTTTCCTGTCCTTTGGCAAGCAAGTGCATCTCATTGGCTGGGTAGCCCTCCCTCTTTTTCAATCCAGCCACAGCGTTTGCATACTGCACAATCTGGCAAGGGTCCAGTCATCGGCATTAAGGGTTTCTGGGTCAGGCAGTAGTCAACCTTTGAGATTTTTACGTATCCACCTGGTCGTCTTCCGTCAGCTGAATTCATCCATATCTACCAAGTCTGCTACTAGAGTTTCTGTTGGGACTTGCAGTGGGATTGTTTTTGTTAAAAATGAGAACTACAAATATTACTCTTGACCAAACGATTTAGATATTGAAAGTGTGATGCATGGACGTATGCAGTCTGAGAATCTTCAGGATGGGGACCTCCAGATTGGCAGTCATATTAATTGTTTGATTGGGTTACATGGACATTAGGGATTTCCACTTGATAAACAAAGGTGCAGACGCTTCTTGCTGTCTTATGAAACACGACCACATACCTTACCTGAAGATAAAAACCTGACTTCAAATCAGTCAACCCACCAGAGGAGATCAATGTGACTTTCAAGGCCAGATGGACAGCTGAAAGGAAGAGATATGTACAGATACAGTGATTAAAGGTAGCTGTGGTTCATCAACACGCCAGTCATTGTGTTATGCAAATTAATTTTGAGGAGGGGAAACTCCCTTTTCCCAGGGATGTGTTTTGGCAGGCCCCACCTCTCCGGTGCGCGAAGGTGTGGTGTGTTCTAGACCAAATATTACAGTTGGAAACAGCTGCAAGACTTGCCATTTTTTTTCAACATATGTAATGTCAGATTCGTAAGCGAGACATGCCTTGTCACGCCTTATACAACAAGTGCTTTGGAATTGTCTTTGGCAAACGCATATTAAACAAAATGAAACCAACCTGAAGACGGAAGTTTTTTCCAAAAGCACATAGAGCTCTGGGGCCTTGATAACAGCACTGAAGCTGTTATATGTAAAGTATAGGCAGCTAGAAATGAGCACAAAATCAATTCCACCCTAAAAAATTAAAACAAAATCATAGCACACTCTTCTGGTTCCTTGCAATGAGACTGTCATACTTTCACTACAGCGACTTACATTGAGTTTTGCTAAATTCATTAGCATACTTAACAGTGGAACCATATTGAAAATGTGAAATGCACAGCATCCACTAAAGGTCCAGAGCCCTGATAACGGTCCTGAGATTACTATACATTCTCTTACTGTCGTACACTCTCTCAGGTGGCCATGCGTTAGCTATTCTACCAGATTAATGTTCACAAGTTGTTTTTACTATTATTACTTCAAAATAGAACGTCAAAAAGCTATTTTGATATGCTGCATATTACGGTGGTTTGTGGATTGGGACATGAGCATTGGTTGACGTAAATCTGCAAGTCTGGACCCCTTATCTCCTGAGGTGTGGGGCTCTGATAGAGCCCCTCCACTCTTCCCATCTGTTTTCCATGGCAGGCTAAAGCCAGCTCTTGCAAGTACGACTCCAGAGAGTCGTTGCCGCTACGCAAATGCGAACCCCGACTGTTGTCCGCATGCTCCCACTGACCCAAGCGAGATATGAGGTTTTCACTGGGAGTTGCTAAACTGAGATCGTGACGCAGAGTGTTGGCTACCAGCACGGCCGTTCAATTACACACAAACCAAATATTGCGACGGGGAGTAAAAATGGAATGAGCCACCTTTTCCGCCCCATCCACTCTGTGCCATGGCAACTGAGCGATGAGGAAAACGATCCTGTTCCAGCCAGTCTCTCTCCCTCCTTAATGGTGCGTCTGTTGGTGTAAGGAGATATTTCCAAAAGTCCCCCGGTGACATTTTAGACCCCCCACTGTAACTGAACTGGACAGGTGAGCCACAGGTGGAATTTGTGCTGTCTCTCAGGTTCCCGGCTTCCTTTGCTTATCGCCATGTGCAAATGAGAGATGGGGGCATTGACACATCTTTCCCCTTCTTTCTCTGTTGCACTCTATCTTTCTCTCCCCCCCCGCATGCAGTTTTTTGGCTAGTAAAGCAAGACTGTTGGTGGTAAAAGAGGTTTCTACCTCCTTTTTGGGAACAGAATTGCTGGAGGATGGTCGCTTGGAATGACTAGCATGTGATTTGTTTGTTTTATGTTCTGTTGATTCTTTACATGCTGTAGTTCAACATGGAGGTCAAGGGAAGCTAGACGGTAGGTTTTCTCTCTCTTTCTTTCAGGTTGAAGTGTCCCAGACGTTCATGGAGCCTGGTGATCCGAAGTCGACAACTAACTCTCCTGTTCCCTCTGCTGGCAAAGGCAGTAACTTCATCTTGATGGGCCTTTTTCCTTTCCTTCCTTATCCTGCGACACCAACAGAGGATCATGAGCCGTGCCGAAGTGCTTAGATGGCACAGTGACACTTGTCATTACGTCCCTTTACACCATCCTTATCGATTCTCTCACATACCTCTTACCGGCTTACACAACAACTTCATTAAAAGACGCTTATCTCTAGCCAAGACGGGTGACATGCCAAGCAACAATCAGCGATTTTGAGGTGGCTTTCACGGTGCCAGGGCCTGGTGGAATTTCTTTTCTCCCTGTCTTTGTTCACCTTTAGCCCCCAACCTCTCCCTTCCTCGAGCTGGCCCTGGAGGACCCGGGGAGCGCGGTGCCCGACACCACTCTGTATGAAATATCAATGCAGATGACTCACTTCGACTCCAGTGTAAATCACCATTGCAAATGCCAAGCCCATTATAGCCAAATCCTTCAGGGAGTTGTTACGTCCATCTCTGCCGGTGGAGAAGGCAGGTCTCTTAAAGGGGCAGGGTGCCTCAGAAAAAAAAGGAAGCAGCAGCAGCAGCACACTGCTGGATGCTGCAGGAGGCATAAATTTTTTAGTACATTTTATTTTATCCCTCTAAAAACAGACACTGCACGTAAACAAAACTGATAACTGGGAGAATATTATTCTTTACGGGTGAGATGGGTTTATAAAAGAAAGATGATCCAGAGCCCACATCCAGCGGTGCTCCCACGAGGCTGGGTTGCTATTTTTGGCATGTCTATTCGATATTTTCGTCATCGCGGAGGTAGGAACAGGTTGTTGTGTTTGATGCTGTGATGTCGGCTCTTGCGTCAGCAAGGTTTTAAAAGAAGAAAGGACCGTTTCAAAGCTCTCAAGGTTATGTTGGAGGGTGTTTCAGATTGACGCTCGAAACGCACCCAAACTCTCTCCGTGCTGATTTGCAGACTCTGGCAGAGGCTGTGCCATTCTTAGAATTCTTATAAAACGCTTTGTTTCTTCTTCATTTTGGAAGCGTTTTTCCCCCTCACTCTGTTAACAGTTCTGCTTGTTTTTGTTATGATCATTAGCAGTAAAACAGTTTTGCTATTGAGGTGGTGCTTTCTAAAAATTCCGTTTACGGAGTACACTGTGGCCACAGGAGAAAAAGAAGGGAATCGCCTCAGCCAACGAATACTCTGGAGGAAAGAGCATTGTGTGGAACAGAGCCGAGTCATGCTGAGTGGCCACGTGCCACTTGCCCAGGTGACAGTATTTTTTTTGCACTCACCCACAGGTGAGGTGGCGAGGTGAAGCCAGCGGGTAATTAACCGAGCACAGAGCCACCATGGAAAAAAAAAAAAAACTATCAGCGGTCTCCAAGGCCTTCCCTACCTGTGTAGCGGTGATTAGTGTCAGATGCTGCTTGAGCTATGCACAGCCCCCTGGAACCACATGGGCTTCTTTGATGATGCAGTAAAACCAAGTCCAAGGTGTTCTTCCACAACCTTACATGCAATGTGGTAATTTCTCAGGGCTCAAGTTAAAGCCTTCTCCGTCATGACCAGCATGAAGACTAATGAAAGAAGTTGTAGTCCAACATTCTCTTGCAAAATAATACAAAACCATCACAGTAGCAGCCAGGGGTGCATTTCCCAAAAGGAACTATCATGGTGTACATTAACAACTAACATAGTGTTGCTAACGTAGTGCTAAACAGACCCCAGGCCCGAAGAGGTCAAAGTGTACCAACTTAGATTTTAATGCGACAGTGAACATCCACTATAACTCATGAGACTCCACCATGAGCAATGGCCACATCACACCCAAATGTAGTTCATCTCTGTGCTACAATTAGAGTAGATGAGCAGACTGTATAATTGTTCAGTGCGTGTTTTAAGCATAATCTGACCAAGGTTCAGTATCTGGCAATATGTGAAGATGTGATCATATGTCTACTGATACTGGTACAACAGCCACAACATGGACCATGATGCTTCTGTAGTAGAACTTGATTGTACTGTTCAAACTTGATGTCTTGATGACAGTAAGAAAAAGTTTACCATCACTCGTGACACAACTGCAAGAGGAGATTGCATGAACCATGAGGTTTTGAAGTACAATTTAATCATTTCTTGAGAGTTTCTTTTTGGTTTTTTATATTTATGAATACAGATACTGCCTCTTTGCAGCAAGTTGGGATAAAAGGTTGTGCTCAGGAGCTCAGATTTGGTAGGACTGGAAGTAGGATTAAGCTGTATTTGAACCTATGGCCTGTTGGTTCGTAGTCAAGTGTCCTACCACTAGATGACCATTCACACTATGATAAGGCAAGTTCATGACTACCAGATATGCTCAGTATCAAATAACAACAAGAAACAAGTTCTCCGATCTGATAGCATGTCCATCCATGACACCTTCTTGAATTGTAGAGTGGAGAGAACCCAGAAAGCAGTGAGGAACCAGGAGAAGAGTCATACCTGTCCCACCTGGTCATTAAGCTGTTTATACAACTACTTTTTTTGGTTGTGTAATGAGGTGGGCTGCATGGTACGGCAGATGGTCGACCTTGATTCCGTGCAGCAAGAAGCTGCTCTCTTTTTCCACTTTGCATGCACATGAGCAAGTTGTTGTGTTGTAGCATGGCTTGTTTCTACCTCACCCTGTTGGTTTTTAGTTGTACTGTTTTCATCCCTTTTATTCCAGCAGCCCTCTTCTCCCCGTCATCCCTCTCCTGCCACTTTCCGCTTTCCTGACACTTGACTATTCCAACCGAGTTTGTTTGTTTGTGTTGTTTGTCTCTTATTCATCAGCGTTTTGCTTATTTCCATATTCTCTCTCTTTCACTCGCTCTCTTTCGCTCGCACAGTATTGAATGGTACAGGCTGTGAGTCATCGCTCTGGCCCACTCTCCCTCCCCATCTGCTGCATGAGTCTCAGACACGAGAGGGAGACGCAGCCTCTCCGCCATCGATCACCTCCTCAACTGCTTGCACTCACACACACACACACACTCCCACGCACAAGCACGCACTCCTCCACCGACGTTACTATCGATTCCCGCACTTAACATTTCACTGTCCAACCGTCTCCTGCCAAAAATGTACAAAATAAAAAAACGAAACAGTTATTGCATCAGGGCCGTAAGAGGTCAAGGTGTACCAACTGTGTCCTTCCCTGTTTTTCGCTCTTGTTTTTCGTGCTCCTTCTCTCTCTCTCTCTCAACTCTCTTAACAAGGGAAGCGTAACGCATTAACGGTCATCTGTCGCTCGCCGAGGTTATGGGATGCTAAGCGGGAGTTTGAAGACCTAGATGTGCGTCACGCCTTCTGTCTTCGGCGGTGCAAATGCGTTTGTTTTCATAGCAGTTTTCGTGTGTAATAACACTCGAATCGCTCTCCCCTTAAATGAGTCATCTATTGGAGAATAATATTCTGGCACTCACAGGCAGACGGCGCCGAAAGAAGCTATGTCGGAGAGAAGAGCAGGTGAAAAGAAGAGCCGACGGGAAATCGTTTAGAAAAACCCAAGGCTAAGCTGCCTTGTCCAAGCGTTACTGGCCCTTTTCATTGGGTTTTTCATGATGTCTTTTATAGATGTTGCACGCAGTATCATCATCGAACCTCCATTTACTACTAGTACAATCACACATTGAAGCGGCACTGATGAGGGAGGAATAAGGAAGACTGATGAAGGGATGGTCATTCAAAAGAAGTTGCACGGATGTGGTTGTGGTGAGGTTGTGTGTGTTGAGAGTGATCCACAACCTAAATTACGCCAGGTTAGTTGGGATGCTGTGGTCAGAAACTGACCAGTGAAGAATAAAATAGAGGATGACTGGTAAGCGACTGACTGTATGCCTTTTTTTGACTGACTGTATGCCTAATAAATCAAATTCAGCCAGTCATTACTACGGTGCAATTTTGAACAATTACCGCAACTTTTCCCCAATTTTTGACCAATCATTGTCGTTTCCCGCAAAACGTTGAGCCATATGTCAATAAACCCACTTCCTTGTTATGTTCAGAATCCACTGGAAATGTGCGATAAAAACGACACACATTTACCTTCAAAAATAACTAAATGATTAATGGTTAATTAAAAATAAATAGTGGGTTTGTTCCCTACATTTTAATTGATTGTTAAAGAATCATTATAAAGAGGGACAAAATCGCAAATTTTTCCGCAACTTTGACTTGCCCCTTGACTTGCCCCTTGACTTGCCTAAAAACAACATTTCATCACATTTTTAAAGAAAAGGCATTTTAGGTCACAACATTATAAAAAAATGCCCGCGAAATCCTGGAGGGACTGATAAATGCATATTTTAAGTTGATTATTTTCAGGAAATAGAGGAAAATGTGGTCACATGGACCAAATAGTTGAAACTTCAGGAGGGAGTCATGCTGTTACAGTAAGCCCTTAAAATGTTTAATTAGCTGAAAAGTAGAGATGTAGCCGATCCGATATGTGGATGGGTATCGGTCCGATAACCCGCTCAAATGGCTGGATCGGGTATCGGCAGCATTGGGCCGTTCTATGGAGCCGATCTGTAAATGCGTTTACACTCAATTCGTTATCATGGGAAGTGGCACTGCGGTAAAGTAGAGCCCAACGCATCATTGTGAGGCGGCTCCAGGGTGTGCCCAGAGGATCGTGGGAAATGTAGTTCTCTGCAAAAGCAGCTCATTTTATAGGCCAAATTGGTTCAAAATGACAAATTTCAGTATTTCATTTTCAATTGATCAAATTTTTTTCAATTTTATAATGTTATAGTGTAATCAGTAAGAAAGAAGAAATATTTATATTTCTAAACGAACAATTTTTGAGAACAAATAGTTAAGCGTATACATGTGTGTAATTACTACATTAAGTTAGGAAAACAGTATTTAAATCAAGCATTTCCTTAAGCATAACAATAATCTCAGTCATGTATTCAGACATTTTAAAGCATTATTTTATGTTTAAAAAAAGACTGTGACTGTATCGGATTTGTATCGGTATCGGCAGATATCCACATTTACAATATCAGTATCGGTATCGGACATAAAAAAGGTGGTATCGGCCCATCTCTACTGAAAACATCCAAAAATGTGCAGGAAAATGAATTGAAACTACTTCGATCTCTGGCGTTGAAAAGTTCAGACTTTTTTATGTGCTATATAAATTTCACCTCTAAAGTGTGGATCTTATTTTTATCATCGAAATTGCAGTGAAATCTTCATATTTCCAAGCAATTCCAATTAATGATTTTAATGAAGTTTACCTGTTACTTCCATTATCGAAGATGATGAAAACACAAAAAAATGGCTCAATGTTTTATACATATTAGAAGTTAATTTCTGTTTACTTTCTCAATGACCTTTAATGAGCAACAAATATTTTCCAGTTGAAAGTACTGATGATCATTTTGTCAACACAAAAATTCCTGTTAAGGGCACATTTTTCCAAAAAACTTTAATGCTTTGTTATAAATTATAGTTGCCTGTTTGACTTCCTTTATCAAAAACGATAAACATGACAAAATTACGGCTGCATTTAACGATTATTTAGTTAATCGATTAATTGAAAACTGGGAGAGAACTACATTTTTGTTCCAAGTGGCGTTCCACGTGAGAGTCACGGCACAATAACGTGTTGGACACGCGTCGGAATAATCACTGAAAATATCAAGTAAATGTCTGTATTGTGAGTAGAACGCTGGTTGTTGTTATGTATCAGGTAAATATGAGTTTTGTCTGTAATAAATGGGAAGATTTGACTGAACTGGACGCTTGAGTGAATGACTTCCCTGAGAGAGCTGTGTGATAACAAACAGCACGTGTTTACATCGTGAAAAATGTCATTCATATGTTTTTGCACAATTACTTCAGTTTTTGTGATGGCAAGACACAGTTCTGGTTCTTGTCTCCTTTTTATGTTTCTTTTATGGCGGTCAGCGTCCAGCTTAATGCTGCTTTACTCTCACTGCGGCTTTGGTTAGCTTACTGACCCCACATTAGGGAGTAGCTACTGTATGTATGTGTATAATAACGTAGACCCAACTAATCCATTATTAAAGTAGTTGTTGACTATCTTAATGATCGATTTTAATCAATTTCATCGATTAGTTGTTGCAGCCCTAAACAAAATATAATTCAAAATGTTTTATTATTAAGTTGCTTATAAAGACTAACATGGTGTGTGATTATTACCCTTAAAAACTTGGCCAGTATGTGTCGTTACAACGAGCTGTTCTTGTGTTTTGTTTCCATTGGCCTGATGAAGATTTTCTGTCGACGAAGACTAACGTAGCTGTCTCCTTCCCAGGATTTCACTTTCAAGAAGCATCTGAAGTTCTGCTGTGCTTCTCGGCGTGCTAAGTCTTTTTTTAATTTCTAAATTTGTCTGATTGAAAAGAGAGGCGCCTTGACGACGAAAGGAAGCGAGGGATGTGACAGTATCGCGGTTGCTATGGACACAGCTCGATAAGGCCAGGTTGGCGCGTCATGATTGCAGGTCCGACCTCACGTAGGGAAGCGTAATGAACAACACACACGTTCACGCGGAAGCTATTTTGTCGGAGAGACATGGCAGGAAACCAGCGGTGAGGAACGCCGTGCCAAATGAAATGAAACAAGAGCGACACGTATCCCCAGCATCTGATGCCGCACCGGTCCTCCACCTTCGCGAGTCGTGAGCCCGACAGCCGCAAATCAAGAAGCGAGTCTCCTGCACGAACACACACAAGCTGATTGGAGTGAGCAAGACTCAGGAACAGAACCTCGCGCTTTTGGGCTGAGATTAGATCAGAAATCACTGCCTGTGACAGCTTGGACAGAGGAACCCTAAAAGTCGCCTGTCCTCAGCTGATTAGGTCGTTTTGCCGTGTGATGCCCTTTAAGGAGAGTGGAACGCCCTTAGCCTGCGATGGATGGAAGCATTTTTACTGGGGATTCAAGAGTTTTTCACTGTGCGAGTGAATAGAGTCCGCGAAGAGCGCTTGATGGGCCCCTATTGTTCCCCCTACAACTGGTTCTGATCAGCGTTAACGGGAAGTGGGCCTGAGAGAGTGGTGTTAAAGAGAGCAGGACGGCAGTGGATTGAAGGAGAGGAACAGGAGGATCTGGTGGAAAACAGACAGACAGACATGAAGGTGAAATAGACCGATAGAATGAGAGACAGATATATACAGAGATAGAGAGAGAGATGGATGGATGGATGGATGGATGGATGGATAGACATGGAGATAGATAGATGGGGGCATGTATAGAGATAGATACAGAGATGAATAGATGCGTTGATGGATATGGAAAGATATGGAGTTGGAAAATGAATGAATGAATAATTGATACTTAGCATTCTAGCTGGTGTGGGTTAGCTTGCTAACCACTAGCCTCATTAGTTAACCTGGGGTGCGTTTCCCAAAAGCATAGTTGCTGACTATGTAAGCGACTAACATAGTGTACATTAGCAAATAACATAATGTAGCAACTATGCTTTTGGGAAACGCACCGCAGAACAGTTGCTATTCCACTGATTTTGGCTAATATTCTGTTTAATGAAGCTATCAAGTTTGCAGTGACTACACTAATGTCAATAACCCCTGATAAACGCTGTCAGTGTAACAGGTGGATGCTGAAGGCAGATAAGATTACAGTGAGGCTCTACATCATGACTTGCTGCTATCTCCAACTGCAGTATGCGATTTGGGACACAGCCCATCATCTTGTCAGTCAGTGTCTTTATAAGTCTAGGCTGTGAGCAGAGGTGGGTAGTAACGCGCTACATTTACTCAGTTACATTTACCTGAGTAACTTTTTGGATAAACTGTACTTGTAAGACTAGTTTTTATACAACATACTTTTAACTTTTACTTGAGTATATTTGTGAAGAAATAACGCTACTTTTACTCCGTTACATTGAGCCACATTCCGCTCGCCACTTTTATTTTTATTCATCTGTTGTCCAATGCACCATCTGTTTGTTTTGTCGGAAAACCTGCTCCTAAATGACCGTTCCACCAATCAAACGGAGCTTGGCAGTCACATGACCACACAAGAAATATGCGCAGACATACACACACACACACACACACACACACTGGACAGTTTATGCACAGACAGACTTGTTCTTGTTTTACTGTGTAATATCTGCCTGCTGAGCCTTTTTGTTTAAACTAAAAAAGTGAAGTTATTACAGATTATTGTACTGTTTACTGTGGCTGAATTATCCTTAATTTATGTTACTTTGTATAGATTTTATGTAATATTGTTTGGTAATATCCAAACACATTGTACATTGTTATTTTATATTTTTGCATATTTGATTATATGATAAACCAATTAATATTGAATTTACTCTGAAGTTACTCAGTACTTGAGTAGTTTTTTCTTTCTCTTACTTGAGTAAATTTTTGGATGACTACTTTTTACTTTTACTTGTAATATTATTCTAAAGTAACAATACTCCTACTTGAGTAAGATTTTTGGCTACTCTACCCACCTCTGGCCGTGAGTCATTCAGGACTTATCTAATTACACCGCTGGTTAAACGCAGACACACAAACTCACTCATTTTCGAGAGGTCGGTTATGTCTGTGAACATGCAGTCTGTGTTTACTTGAGGCCAAGGTCAGGAGACTGGAGAGCATCCAGGCTAATCACAAATATTTTCTTCTTCCCTCACTGAAGTTGAACACATTTTCATTCTTTTTGTGTGCAATTATATTGTCTGGGGGGCTCGGCTGTTTGACGTGTGTGTGTGTGTTGAGGGAGGTGGTGTACAGGCCCAGCAAATGCGTTGAGGTATAACTCTCAAAACCCACTGAGACTTTTCAGCAGGAGAGACCATGACTCATACATCGACTTTTGGATGAGAACAGAGGACACTGTCTCCAGAGTGTGTGTCTATGTGTGCATATTCCATGTATAACTACGGTTACAGGGACCATATATCACTGGGATGATAAACTCGGATATTGTCAGGACCAGCAAATGGCCTCATTGGCCTTAAAACTAGGAATTATGTTGTAAAGGTTACGGAGTTAAAAGTTAAGGTTGAATTTAACATTTTTAATATAGGTTATATATGTGAAACGGTTACAATCCCTAGGCTGGACAAAGATATAAAAAATGTGGTTTTGAAATGGGGGAAAAGTAAGAAAGTCAGTGAAAGCACACGTGTTTTGTGACCTCTTAGATTGAGCTTGTTCATAGTGGATTTTACGGTACCCTTCCATTGTCCATCACATGGATATAATAAGCTGTGTGTGAGTGTGTGTTTGGTGTTTGGTGGGTTGCATTAGATAATTGGGAGAACCTGATATATATCAACTTTTGTGGCTTTGTGGACACATTTTTGTATGTGAGGTAAGGGGAAAAATGATTTTAAAGAAAAAAATATTTATTTAAAACCAGACAAAAGGTGTGCTTTTAGTTGCTGTGGTTAAGGTTGGGCGTAGTATTATATACATCTAATCATGGTTGGAATCAGTGGAAGTACCTCACAAAGATAGCTAGACCTGACTGTGTGTGGAAAGAATTTTAGCTGGTTGTGAGGACCCGATTGTTCCCTAAAAGTACAACTAAATGGGTTTTGCAGTTTTGTGACATTTTTCAATGTCCTCATAAGGAACAAAGTTTTTATAGAACAGTTGCAGCTTTTAGTGAATTTAGTGAGCGATTATTTGTCATTGTGAACACACCACATCACAACATTTACATTTACGATATTTAGCAGATGCTCTTATCCATTTCAGGCACAGTCCACCTGAGAGCAACTTAGGGTTAAGGGTCTTGCCCAGGGACCCAGTGGTGGTAGTGATGGAGGTAGGATTGTAACCCATGACCTTTTGGTCCAGAAGCGAGCGTCCTTACCACTAGACCACCACCACGCTGGGCTGTGACCACCAACGAAATGCGACTTCTGCGTATGACCGTTCCGTGAAGGAGCGGTGGCAAGCTTTTTGGGTAGCGCCTAGGAGGTAGTGTTTGGAGATGGGTACCTTGCTCATGAGTACTTCATTGGTACCTTTACCGTTCCAGGACTTGAACTGGTGACCCTCTGATCCCTGACTGTTATGTTAGCAATCCTAGTCATTTTGGGAGTCAATGGAAGTACCTCACGAAGACGTTTGTCTGTAAATGTTCAAATTTGAGTATGGCTATCTGAAAAAAGGAAAAAAGTAGTTGGTGAATGTGGTTATATGGTGACACGTACTCTAATTCAGGAGATGGTTCCAGCTCTGCCCGCGTAGAATTGAATTATGTTAAACTGAATCAAATTCAGAATCGACAGAAAAATCAATAAAAGCCAATTGCTGTAAGGACTCTAAGCACTCAATCGGCCTCTTTGCTAATGGTGTGCCTTTGTCTGTGATAACTCCAAACCCATTTGGACTGCCTAAATCAGAATCAGGCTCCAGGGTGAGCTAGCATACTGCATTTGAGCAGGAAATATGTTTCATAGCCACTGGTCTGTAATGCTGGATTTTCCTCTTGCTCTTAAAATGTAGTGTACTGTTAAGTTTCTGGTCCACAACCGGGGTCATCTGACCCAACCTTTAAAGGAGTCATCAAACCCTGAAAAGCACTTTTTGGGATGTTCGGTAAAACATGCGCCTAAAACAGTCATCGAGCCTCAAGGCAAAATGTTTTGGTTTTGAAATTGAATAGAAGGCAAAAAGCAAAGGAAAAGAGATGTGTACGTATTGAGTCCTCCAGCGCTGACCACAACTACACACCTGCCTTTTATCGGTGCTGTGTTGAGGTGCTTCTTTCATCTCTCAGCCCTGTCTGTTGTCCAGAGTGTCTTTCAGAGTTGTTGTGAGGACTGAGATGGGTTTAAGTGCCCTTTTAAGATCTGTTTCCGCCCCCAACTTGATTTGACTTCTTGCTTTGTTTTAGTTTTTTGATTTTGCGCTGTTTTGTTTTGGGTTTTGGTCTTGCTTTATTTTCATAGGTTTTTTTTTTTGCTTTTTGCTTTTTGCTTTGGGTTTGGTTTTGCTTTGTGGTGTTTGCGTTTTGGTTTGTTTTGTTTCTTGAGTTTTGGTTTTGTCTTTTTAGTTTAGATTTGTTTGAATAGAAGGTTTGATGTCGAATCGACATTTAATTTTTCTGTTGTTTTCTCCACAAAACAGGTTGTCTTGGATATGACCTTTGGGGGCGGAGGTCACAGTAAGGCCATCCTGAGGTCGGTGCCGGGGATCACCCTGGTGGCTGCAGATCGTGACCCCTTGGCGCACAGCCTGGCACGGCAGCTAGCGGAAAAATACTCGTAAGTGTTTATGAGGACTCCTTTCATGAGCATTGTTTGATCAGTCAATGTGCATGACAGTAACAGGATTAGGGATGAACCGATCTGAGACTGATATAAGGTATTGGTCAGAGACAATAACCGTGGGCCGATCTATGAGGCTAATCTATTTCACTAAATCACTTACTTATTCTACATGTGTTAATTGTGATTTATTTGATCAAGTTTGCATTGCATTATCTGATACTGTTGTATTGTTTTATACTGGAATGGATGGATGGATGGATGGATGGATAGATAGCTAGATAGATAGATACAAAGGTGGATACACAGATTGATGGATGGACGGACTGACGGACAGACAGATATGAAGATCGATAGATAGATAGATAGATAGATAGATAGATAGATATGGACACAGACAAACCGGTGGATGGATAGATACAGAACTAGATAAATAGAAGTGGGTAGAAATAGAAGTGAGTATATGTATATTTGTATCAGCCAAATGCAAATCCACTAACAAAATTCTTTTTTGAACGCAGCCGGTTGTAACATTTCTCTCTTTCGAACCACAATGTCCATAACCATCATAACATATTACCAGGTTCACGTCCCTAATGAGCAAGTTTAAGGTGGCGGTGAAGAGGAAAACTTGCTCTGTGGCAAATAGGAAGAATCCTGGAGAAGCCTTGCTCCGTGTTGATTTTATCGTAACGAAGCTCCGGACGTCCCCGTAAATTCTTCAGGTCTGCCTCAACGCCCACCCCTGGTTTTCCCCTCTCCGTCTCCCTCGCTTAACTAGCGGCCGGAGTTCGCTCTCTTTGCAGAGATTCAGAAGCCCCAGTCTCACCCACGCTCGGCAGAGAAGCCCCAATATCTCATTTGTCAGCGGGGGCCCGAGGCTTGCAGTGACAGGGAGAATCGCTGCCTCCCACGCAGGCTCTCCCTGCTTTCTGCTCGGGGGAGAGGAGGATGATGAGAGAGAGAGAGGGAGCGAGGGAGCGAGGGAGAGAGGAAGAGAGAGAAATAATGTTTAATAAAGGGAAGACAAGAAAGAGAAGGCGTGTGGCCCTGTGTGTGTGTGTGCTTGTTTGTGTGTGTGTGTGTGTGTTCATGGACGTGAGCGAGGGAGGACGTGAGGGCGGATGGAAATGAGATGTTCCTCATTCTGCAGCGTGGGTAGAGATCCTTCTTTACGTTGGTTCTGGGGAAACCTGTCTCCGGGGAACTGCTGCAGCTACCGAAGTGTGTGTGTGTGTGAGAGAATATTAGGACAAGCCGTCCCGTCAGTAGAGATATAAACTCCAGCAGTGAGGCCTTCGACTCCCACTCGTGAGAGGAACTGACCACATCTAGCAATTAGTCATTGCCTTATAGCAGGTCTGCCCTCTAACTCTCCCCCTCTTTCTTCTTCCCCTGTCTTCTCCTCCTCTCCTCCTCCTCTTCCCCTCTCCTCCTCTTCTTTCCTCCTCTCCCAGTTCCTCATTTTCCTCTCCTCTCTGTCCTCCTCATCTCCTGTTTCTCATTTCTTTTTCTCCTCTCTTCCTTTCTCATCTCCTGTTTCCCCTGCCCTCCACTTTCATCCTCCTCCTCCTCCATCTTTTCCTCCCTCTTTCTCTCTGTTATCTAGCCCCTATCCAACCCTCTCTTCTCACAGACTCTCATATCATTTCTCTCCTCCCTGTATCTTTTTCCGTCTCGTTTTCTCTGGTCACTTTTCCTATTCTGTCTCTCCCGCTCTCTCCATCCTCCTCCTCCTCCTCCTCCTCCCTCTCCAGTTCTGTCCTCGTTTTCTTAACTTTGCCCAAGTGACAGAAACTTGTTCCGAGTCACAGAGTCCCCGCTGCTCGAAAGCAAGTTTTTGGATCGTCTGTTTCCTCATGTACTCATCACCCTTAATCACACTTAAACACAACACAGCACGCACATGCGCAGATGCATGATTACACACACACACACACACACACAGAGACAGGCGTGCATCAAGTGAACCACGTCAGAGATGACAGGGCTACCTTCTGTCGTGTGTCACTTCAGTAATTACTAAGGCAAAAAAACACAGGATATGTATTTATAACTATATTTTCCTGATGAAGGGCCACGTGCACCTGCTTTCATAATCACCAAACGCTTTCACTGCTGACACTTCTGAGGACAACAAACAAAAACAGCCACCAGTCATGAGATGATGCACCCGGCCCTCTGGACACTTTGCAATGAGCTTTGCAAACTTCAGGAAAGTTCCACGATTCTAACACATCTTGATGTCACTTTTCTAGATGTTTAGATCGTCTCTGTCCTGGTTGGACTGTCAGGTGGGTGATGAGCTCTGATTTGGCCTTTGGATCCTGGCACTGCAAAAGTCTCATTAGAAAAGAGACAGTGAATGAACCTCACATTTCTAGAGTGCTTTTAGAGACCCCCAAAAACACACACATGCCAGTCACACTTTTCAGTCACACTATCGTTACAGATACCTTGGCCTCGGGTACTGATCTGAGACCAGTGAGTAAATGTAAATATTACAGTGAATTATTGTGTGTAAGATTAAGACTAGGGTTCTTGTTCCCCATTTCACCATCTGTTCTTGAGAAGAAATTTATTCCTGAAACGCACTTGAGGAGTTTTCACAAAGATCCTGACATTCAGCAATGTTTTCATATTTGGGATTTATTCATAGGCAAGAACAGGATCTACAAATAGTGAAGAGCACAGTTGTTTTAAAATTTCAAATTTAATTTTGTGCCTGTCAGTGCAAAACAGTTGTTAATTCTACAGTTATACTAATTACTTTAAATACCTGACATTCTTAAAGTTTTTTGATGTATAAGGTAACACAAGGCTTGACTTAAACATTCTCTTCCCATTTTTGTAAAACCAACATTTTATGTTTTATTTTGTTGCTGCACTCAATGCTTCCCTAAATGCAACCTCTAAACTGATTCGATTGTAGACTTTTATAAACACTCGTCCTCGGATACACAAGCACCAAGATTTCTTCAGTTTTTCTAAGACACATTATAAAACAGTGTTAATCCTGATCATGCGTCATCTTCACAAGTTCAACATTCAACTTTTTGCAAACCGAACCCAAAGAAGCAAGATGGCCTCCCCTCCATAAAACGCATCCGTCAGGCTTTTAGCGCTTAAGTGAGCCGTCCTCTTAACCGCGTCCCTCAAGTTGGCCGGTGGAGTGGCTTTGCCTCGGTCTCTTTCTTTCATCTGAGTGTGGCTGTCTTATCTAATGGCTGTCTCTTCCAGCAGCCCGCTCCTCAGAGGCCGGGCCAGAGTTTCCAGAGTTCAGTGTTCCAAAGCCGAACATGCGTTCTTCAAAGGGCTGGCACCCCGGTCCTCAGCGTATATATGTGTGAGTGTATATGTGTGTATGCCAGCACGTGTGTGTGTGTGTGTGTGTGTGTCCCTGCCTGAACATGTTCTGTAGATATTTTCATCAGCGCTCCCCTGCTGAAAGCAGTCAATCGGCATCTCGTCTCTGTGACGTTGGTCCTGGCTTTTACAAGCCCGTTCCATTTTGAGACTTCACCAGTCAGGGGAGCGGCACGTCACGGTTCTCACGCCCTCGCGATGCCTTTTTTAAAGCGAAAAGCGAAAGATTTTTGCTATTTTTGCTATTTCACGAGGGATGCACATGCTTTTAAAAATAAGAAACAAGCCAAGCCAAGGTTTACTACATGAAACACGTTCCACTCATCCTCGATATGCAAACACCTTTAATCTGCTCTAACTCTCTTTCTCTCTCCTCCCCACTTGTCTGGCCGAGATGAATTTGAGGACGACATTTATAGATTGGTGTTGCCTGTGCGGTCGTAGGTCACGTTACATTATGCGGACAGGAAATTGTTGCTTTTCAATTATTTAAAGGGAACACTCCAGCGCACATCCGGCTTAACAGCTTACATTGAGAAAGCTCCTTTATTCCACACTCTCTTTTTTATTTTTATATAAACCAGAAACAACAAGCCGCCGTGATCCCGTCGTTCGATTGAGTTGACACGCTGCTGGGTTGCAACTCAGGTGTTGGGCCCCAAGAGGGACTTTGTCCATACAATCAATGAAAGATAATTGGAAATCAGAAAGGAGGATGGGGAGAGAGACAGAGGGAGTGTGTTGGAAGGTAGGGCGCGGGAGAGATGGAATAGGAGGCAGAGAGTGAGAAAAATTAGGAGAGAGAGAGTCTTTGTCCATACAAACAATAAAATTATTTTATTGGAAATCTGTTTAAAGAAAGGATGAAGAGAGAGAGGAAAGAAAAGAGCAATGTGGGAGAAAGAGAGCTAGAGAAGGAGTGATAGATGTTTGAGGACATGGGACATAGGATTAGGGGAAGGGAAGGAGTTGAGGAGAGATGGGGAAGAGAGAGGTGAAAGAAAGTGGGTGTTTATATCAAGATAGCATTTTGTCCAAAAGTACAATCGATAAAATCTGTTTGAAAGGAAGACTGAGAGAGAGAGAGAGAGAGAGAGAGGAGTGTTGGAAAAAGGGTTTGAGAGTGAAAGAAATTAGAAGGGAGAAATAGAGATTGGGAAAAAGTGATGGAAGAGAGAGAGAAAAACTGAGATGGAAGGTAAAAGAAATCAGCTGTTTGTCTCAAGGCTTTTCATTTGGAAAATCAATGAAAGCTGATGGAAATCAGTTCGAAAGTAGAGAGAAGAGATATAGAGAAAGTGAGTGATGTAAATAGAGAGGTAGAGAGCAATAAAAATAACTTAAAGGGAGTGAAAAAGTGAGCGTCCTTGTGAACGCAGCACATCACACAGTGCACCATAACGAAATGTGACCTCTGCATTTGACTCCTCAGTGAAGGAGCAGTGGGCACCTTTTTGGCAGTGCTTGGGGAGGGTACCTTTCTCATGAGTACCTCAGTGGTACCTTTACCGGTCTGGGACTTGAACCGGCGAGCCTCCGATCACGTTATGCTACCGACTGCCCCTATTCGGGCAGCATAGGGCTATGGGGAGAAAGTAGCATAAGTGAGTGTGAAGGAGTGATGGAAGTTAGAGGAAGAGAGAGATGGAAAAAGAGAGATAGAGAGCAGGTGTTATCGGATGTTTGTCTAATTGATGTACAGTCAGTGAAAATTGAGCAAATACATTAAAAAGACAGACAAGAAAGAGAAGTGGTGGGGGAGAGGAGTAAGAACGGTGGAATATAGAGGAAGTGAGCGGAAAGGAAAAATGTACAGAGTGTGAGGAATCAGAAAGAGAGAGAGAGAGTGGGAGGGAGTAGTGGAAGACAAGAGAGGAAACAAGAGACAGATGGAAAAAGAGAGATGAAAGAAATCAAAGTGGCATTTTGTCCATACAATCAATGAAACTAATTGAAGGTCTATTAGAAAGACGTGTGAAATGTCCTCATTAGCTCTGATTTCCCTTTCACTTTAATAGCTGACCGGTCAGAGATAAGTTTACAGCTTCAAATCAGTTTCTAATGGATATTAAACGTTTTATACCAATTTTTCATCCTGCGACTTTAAGAGCGTACCCAGTGCTCCTTCTAATTCTAATCAACAACAGAAAAATGACAACTTTGTTCTCTCTCCCAAAAATAACTTTACAAAAATGTGGAACAATTTCTTTATTTCTTTATTTCTTTGGGATCCGGGATCTCCAGATGTTCTTTCTTTCAAGTCGATAGACGATCATTCTCGATAAACACTGTTTATTAAAACCAGTTATTCAGATTCTGTCCATCATCTGGGTTTGATCTCTCACGAAGGTCAAAATCACCCAAAAAACGTGCTCACAACTTCTACTCTCTAAAAGGCTTTGTTGCCTTAGGGCGAGGAGTCCCGATTCGGGATTTTAGTGGTGTTTTCCCCCCAAAAATATGCTTTGATCCAACATTTCGCACTCTCAAGAAGCCGCTGTGTTTTTATCTCGACAGAAAGAGAGTCATTAGAGATAGAGTTGTTCCAACCTTATGCCGTTTCCTTCAAATGATGTCACCATCGTGGGCTGCGCAACAATAAATAGCCCCGTTCTTTTAAGCAATTATAAGACTTTTTGTGGAACGCACACGTGCACGTACGCTCATCCATACAATGTGACACAAACGCTGGCGCTGACCAATGAAACTTGTCGTGTTTAATAATATAAGGCCTTACATAAGACGTTTGTTTCTCCGGCGCTGCGTTTTAACCACAAAGAAGTTAATAATTGAAAAGCAGGTTATGTAAGTGTTTTGCATACCGTCAAATTGTTGCGCGAGTAACAGAGCCACGGCCGGGACGAGGAAAACCCCCACCGTGCGCTCGGAGACGCCGCTCTGCAGGGCAACCCGGGAGAGGAGGGGCGGCAGGGAGGATGGAGGGAAGGAGGGAGAGAGAGAGAGAGAGAGAGAGAGAGAGAGGAGAGAAAGTGGAAGAGACATAGAAGAAGTAGGCCAGGGGAGGAGAGAGCGTGAGGACGGGAGTGATGGAATGTAGAGGAGGGATGAGAGAGGAATAGATAGTGTTGAGGAGATAAAACGTTTGTGAGAGAGAGAGAGAAAGTGAGGGGCACATAGAAGAAGTAGGGCAGAAGAGAAGATAGTCAGAGACAAGCAAGAGACAGAAGAAGTGGTAGAAAGTAGAGGAAGGAAGAAACAGATGAAAAAAAGAAGAGAAAAAGTCCTAGTGTGAATGGAGAGAAAGAGAAAGATGCATAAAAGAAGGAAGTGGAGGAAGTAGTGATGGAAGGTAGAGGAAGGAAGAGAGATGGAAAAAGAGGTAGAAAACAAAAGAACGAAAGAGAAGTGTGGAAGAGAGAGAGAGCGGCAGAGAGAGAATGGTGAGAAAGAGAAAGTGGAAGAGGCAAAGAAGTAGGGCAGGGGAGAAGGCAGCAAGAGAAAGAAGGAATGGTGGAAAGTAGGGGAAGGATAAGAGAGATGGAAAAAGATGAGAAAGAAAGAAGGAAGTAGAATTGTGGAAGAAACGGAGAGAGAGAACGGGAGAGAAAGAGGCATAGATGAAGTAGGGCTGGGGAGAAGAGAGCGAGAGATGTAAGAAAAGGAAGGAGTGATGGAAGGTAGAGGAAGAAAAGAAAGAAGAAGGAAAGAGAAGTGTAGAAGATAGAGAGAGAATAGAGAAGAAACGAAAGGGGAAGAGACATAGATAGAGAAGGAAGGAGCAATGGAACATAGTGGAAGGAAGAGAGAGGTGGATAAAAGAGGTAGAGAAAGAAAGAAGGAAACAGAAGTATGGGACAGAAAGAGAGACTTAGGAGAAGTATGGTGGGGTAGAAGAGAGTGAGAGAGAAAGCAAGAGAAGGAAGGAGTGGAGGAAGGTAGAGGAAGGATGAGAGAGATGGAAAAGTAGAGAAAGAAGGAAAGGAGGAAAAGAGTGAGAGCGTAACAATGAAGGAGGTGGAGAAAGAGGAGAGAAAGTTGAAAGAAGTATGAAAGAAATTGTAGAATGATAGAAATAAAGAAAAGAAAGATGAGCAGATGTATAGATAGAAGATGAGAGAAAACAGTGGGAGAACTTGAGATTTTTATGCTAACATACAGATTCCTGTGGCTAATTTCTTCTTGATAATGTTGATTCCACTGGAACATACAGATATCAAAGGCTGGTTTCTGCTAATTCTGGCAAATTTCCACAGGCCAGTACT
The DNA here is from genome assembly GCA_032718565.1 of Distichodus sexfasciatus. Classification (NCBI taxonomy): domain Eukaryota; kingdom Metazoa; phylum Chordata; class Actinopteri; order Characiformes; family Distichodontidae; genus Distichodus; species Distichodus sexfasciatus. Next base: position 816,349 of record JAVGVS010000049.1, read on the forward strand.
TTTTCTACCTGCGTTTTATGACACATATGGTTTCTAAGACTAATTGGCGCTAGCTAATCCTAGTGGAAATTGCCATTCTCAAAGGTGTGGTAGCAGGAATTAACATTAGCTCAGTGTTCACGCCATTTACTGTGCCAGGTTGCATAATATAGGTGTAAAATGAATCACTATTCCAACTGAGAAGCTCTCCTCACACGGTGAACCAGTACTGCAGTGGCAGCCACAAAAGATGTGTAGTCTTTCTTCATTTTTAGCTTTTTACATTTCTCTGTGTGTTCTGTCTTTGAGGCTGATCGACGAAAGCAACCTTGGCTTATGGTTGTAGTATATGTGACCCTCCACGGCAAAACCAGTCGCTTGTCGCAAATTTTCAAAATTGAGTTATGTTTTCATGAAAGGGCATAAATCAAGCTTCAAAACGTTACCTATATGGAACGAATGGGGCGACATATGACTGAGATATCAACATTCAAAGGAGTCGGGTTTCTCCTGTCACACCAAGTGAGAAACGGAGAAATCTGCCTTTTGAAGTTGACTATCGCCGTAGCACTCACAGACGCTTGGTGCGGTCGCGGCTACGTTTGCATTTACGGTAGCCTACGCTGCATTCACAGCCACACGGATAGCCTACCTGCGTTAGGTTAACTGAACTCGGGAGACGGAGATGGATTCCGGAGAAATATCTTCACGCTAGTCAACCAGTGGATTTACCGTAAATATTGAAGTAGAGCGGACAAAACACAAACTTTTAACATTCTGCTGGAATTGAATTCCTCACCTCAAGAAAGTCACGTTTTTAGGATGGAAAGGGTAAGTTTTTCAGCCAAATTTATTCACAACAGTACAGTATAGACCTTCCACTGTTTCAAAACACTAAAAACAAAAAATCCAACATTTTACCCCACGCAACATAAACGCTCGTTTTTCTCGGAAACCTCAGTTGCGACAAGCGACTGGTTTTGCCGTGGAGGGTCACATATTATTCATGACCATAAGAGCATGTACAGAAGCCTTGTTCACATTTTCATGACGTCTAATCATTAATTGATTAATTAATTAATTAAATTATTTTCAAGTCTTTCAGGTCCAGTCATTAGCCATTGTTATTATCATCAGGCGTCGTTTAGCGAGATGGCGCTACAACATCAGCCCAAAAACTCTCTTTCTTAACGGAGTGCCTCCAAGCAGCAACGATTTAAGCGGTCAGGTTGTCTACTTTCTTAATTGGACTCCTGTTACTCGGTAAACATGACATAAGAAATAACAAATTCATTAATAAATTTAGCCAGTAGCCGCCGTCGCTAGCAGAGTGAGAAATTTAGACGACCGACGACTAGACCGACGGCATTTCGGGTGCGCGACAAAGTGTGCATTCGTGTGTCAACTCGATTCCGTCAACTTTTAAACAGGATTTAAGTGCCCACTCTTGACATAGCGAGTGCATGGGTGTGGGATAAACGTTACTGCAGAACACGCCGCCTCATATTATATCCTAATGGTGGGCAAACACATTTTACTGTAGCGGCCGCTGCTGACGCTTCCTTATAAAAGCCATTTGTATTCTGATATTAACATCATTTGGAGATGTTTTTCCCCTCCATCTGTTCGGTTGGCGTAGCTTGGAGGCAGTTAAAGGTTGCTTCCTTTTGTGCTTCAGTCGGCGGCCAAGCCGTCATAACAGGACGATAAGACGTCGCTCCTTTGAAAACGCGTAGACGTGACTCATCACACGTGTACGCAGAGCTTTCAAGGACACTCTTTGGCGGCAAAAAAAAAACTTGCGTCATTTGTTTCGAAACCGATGACGATGTTTGATTCAGAGTTATTTTTTAAAAGAAAGTGATTGCATCGTGTATTTTAAAGAGCAACATTCTGTATGCAGTCCTCTCTATAGTTTGTCCTAGAATAATACTTATAAAAGTCCTTAGTTTGTGTAACGGCACAATGTCATCTTTGTCATTCCTGGTGCTAATAACTGGAAGCGGGATATACATGTACAAGTGCATATATATATGAAAGTGAAAGTGAGTGATTATTTTGTCATTGTGAACACAGCACACAGGGCACAACAATGAAATGTGACCTCTGCATTTGACCCATCTGTTAAGGATCAGTGGGCAGGTCTGTATTAGTGCCTGGCGATGGTACCTTGCTTATGAGTACTTCAGTGGTACCTTTACCGGTCGGAGACTCGAACTGGCGACCCTCTGATCACAAGGTGAACTCCCTGACCATTATGCTACCACCTGGCCCAAAATATGTATTCAAAACCCAAAAAAACAAAGATGAATTGTCATCTATTTTCGAAGCCACACATTGCTGTATTTTCGTGTATGGATGTATTGATGAGCATGAGCATGGAATTGGCAGTGCTCTAGTGGTTAGGAATCTCACCTCTGGAACAAGTGGTTGTGGGTTCGAATCCTACCACCAGCACTTCCATTATTGAATGAGACCTGAATAAGACCCTTAACCCTGTTTGCTCTCAGGGAACCTGCCCACAAAATTAGGAAATGGAAATCGTTCTGGAGCGTCTTCTTAATATCGCAAATGTAAACATGAATTTAAATCAGCGTTCCCCAATCCCGGTCCTCGCGGACCGCCGCTTTGCACAGAGTCCTTTTTTTTCCTGCGCTGCCGCACCCTGATCCTACGTTGCTAATTAGCTAATCGGTAGCATCAGCCGTGCTGTGGCTCAGGAAATTTGAATCTGTGCGTAGCAGCGGTCCGCAAGGATTGGGATTGAAACACACTGATTTAAAGTCACAAGCCGGGTGAGGGGGCCGTGATGCTCTCGATCTGGCTTTGCTGTGTTAGAGGGTGTAATCGGCGCTGCGAGGTGTTTAAGGAATGCGTGTGATTTATCTGCCTGGTATTGCTTTGTGTTGCTGAGGGAGAGGCTTGGCATTTGGAGGCGGGGTGGGGGGATGGAGGGAGGAGCTCGGGGACTCTCTTCTCCCCCGATTTAATCAGTGTTTTCACTCAATTATTGATCAGCCGGTGTCAGAGCATGTCACTGGTTTTTCCCTCCACAGGTGAAATGAGCAAAAGATGCACAGCAGTGTCTCTCTCTCTCTCTCTCTCTCTTCTTCTCTTTCTCTCCTCGCTCCTCGCCTGAAGGCCGCCGGTGGAACACGTCCATGTTGTTTCCCAGCCTCAACTTTTTCCTCACCATATTGTGAGTCTTACAGCGGCTCAGTTAATTGTCGCTTTGTTAACTGCAACGTTCCTTAAACCAGAACAAGTCTTCTCTTTTAAGTGAGTGATTTTTTTTGGTCATCGTGAACACAGCACAGCACACAGTGCAGCGCAACATAATTTACCACATGAGTGCCTCTTTAGTACCATTACCCATCTGGGGCTTGAACCAGCCAGAAACATGGTTGTGATATCCTACCTCCAGAACCTCCACCATTGGGCCCCTGAGCATCAGTGGTGGAGGAAGTACTGAAGTTCAGTACTTAAGTAAACGTACAAATATCCTGCAAAATATGTACTCAAGTAAAAGTAGAAGTGCTACATCTACAATCTTACTTAAGTGAAAGTACTAAGTACTTTTACATTTATTTTAAAGTGTTTTTTTAAGTAAAAGTACTCACGCAATGGGTTGTCTCAACGTCTGGGCTGTGCCATTTTGGAAAAGAATGTAGATATACTGACTTATGGCTCTACCGATGTCATTGCTCGTGTGTGTGTATTGGAAAGTTTGGTGTGCTTATTGTGCGTGCACTCTGCAATACTGTGAATGTCTGTTGAATGTCTCGTCCTCTTGAAATCAAGCCACTCTACCCGCTCGTGCTGCTACTAGACGCGCGCTCTGCCATCATTGGAGCTAAAAAAGCCACCAGATTGGTTGGCAATGGCAAACAACGGCAGAACGCAATCAGTAGGCTAACTATTTTTTCATGCAAGATTTTGAGGAAATTATTTTCATAAAGTGTAACGATTAACAGCATAAATAGTAGAAATGTAGTGGAGTAGAAAGTACAGATAATTGCTGCAAAATTTAATGGAGTAAAATAAAAAGTATGCATTATTATTTTTAACTAATTGAAGTACAGATACGTAAAATTTACTGAAGTACTGTAACAAAGTACATTTACTTTGTTACATTCCACCACTGCTGAGATGGAGGTTGGTCTGGATGATTGCTTATGTAATAAATGTAAAAATCAGCCTCAGTTGTTTTGGTGAGGACATTACAGCTTCACCTGATTAAGCTGCAGGACAACAGAATAAATGAAGAAACTTCTTGTTTGTGTAAGAGTTCTTTTCAAAATTATAATGGCCTGTCCAGACTCGAGCTATGAAATGTTGTTTCCTGATAAATCGTTAATGCAAAGCGTTTGTAAAGGTTCTTTTGCTTGCTGACATTTTCTAAGGGTCGTTATTAAAGTCTAGATTTCAGCAGGCTTCAGTAACATCACCATAGTGACTCTGATTATGTCAAACTAATAACTGCCAACTTTATCAGACTGTGGGCCAGGCAGATAAACTGGTGTGACGATAATATTGTTGAATATGAGCTAGCTACTAATTAATCAATATCGGCATCAATTAATTATCAATTAATTGATAATGGCTAATAAATAGCAGCCGGAAAAGAAATGGAAATACATGTGTCCTTCAAACTTTTGCAAAAAGGAAGAGGAAAAATGTTAAGAAAACAAAGCAGAAAGGCAGCTTATGTATCCTTCAACCATGAGTATTGTTATTGTGTAGTTTGTCCACTAGAGGGCACACTGCTACTCCATTGTTGGCTTTTTTGTGTTTTTAAAGATATATTTGGCTATTAAGAATCAGATCTTTAATATTTTGTTAGGTTTATTTTGAATTGCATCACAGTTTGACATTACTTAAAGTCTCTTCGATAACTATGTAACAAAGATTAGAGAAAATTTTTGAGCCTCATTCACCAACTGCTCTTAAGAAGAAATTTGTTCCTAAAATCCAATTATACAGTTTTCACAAGATTCTGACATTGGCCACTGTTTTCTTATTTCAGATTTGTATCATTTTTTTTTTTAATATTTTGTATTTCTGGAAAATTATTGTCCAATGTATCGTAATCAGATTTTTATTGATATTAGTATCGGTCCAAATAACTCCTGTATCGGTGACTCTCTACTCCAAAACCTGTTTTGCCTAAGCACTGCCACAGGCAAACGAGACTCATATCACAACTTCGGAGGTGTTAGCAAACGGCAGCATCTCTCCTGCGGATCCTCGTGGAGAGCCGGCGCTGCTAGCCAGTGACACACGACCCTCCCCTCTGGCTAGCCATCCTCACCGTTCGGTCAACCGGGGGCTCGGCTTTGGAGAGATAATGAAAGCTTGTGGAAAAAACAAAGCAATAAAGCCATCACCAGAGAGGCTAGAGGAGGAGAAGAAAGCAGAGCAGGGGTGTGTGTTTGTGTGTGTGGAGGAGGGTGGTGGGTAGCCAGGGACCCCCGAGGCCTTAAATTGGCTGTGTATCGACACAAAAAGGTTGTGGGGTGGTGAGGGGGGTTTCTCGGGCGGTGTCTCCCCTGTCGGATGGTTGAGGCTCTTCCTCTCTTCCTCCGCACGGGGCAGAGACGAAGACGGGGGCGTTTTGGAGGGAGGGAGGGAGGGATGGTGGGGCTTTACCGCTACCCGTGGAGAGCAGGCAAGCGAGCGAACGAACGTGTGTGGGCGAGCAGGAGAATGCCTCGCTATAGATTTTCCGGCAAATTAATGAGGGTGCTGAAAGAGACGGAGAGAGAGAGAGGGAAAATAAAGAGAGGGAGAGGAACCCACTCTCTGGCATAGAGGAGCGAGGGAAGCCCCGGCCGTGGGCAGCCGGCTCCCTTGCCCTTGATCTTTCAGCTGCCTCGTGGGCGTGAAGGTACGGACGGCCCAGAGCATGCTGGGTAAGATAGGATAGGATAGGGTAAGCCCCCCCCACCATACTTCTCCCACCCTCAGCCTGAGTTACGAGTGGGTGGAGAGGAAGACCTTTGGTTCAAGCTGGATGAGGAGGAGGTGACTTTTTTTTTATCCTTCCGTTTTCCCATGTAGGGAATGTGTTGAAGAAGGGACAAGGGGACTTTTTGGGGTCTTTTTCAGGGTGTTTTAGGGGTCATAGGGCCTTGACTGTATTTCTCCTCCTTTTTCCTCCTCCTCCTTCATCCTTCTTTCCCTTTCCTGATTGATGTGATCTATAACTGCTTGCAAGGTGCAGCATGCGTTGCAAAAGGTCACATGAAAAATGTATGCAGCCGTGGAGCTCCCACAGAGATCGAGAGAAAGAGCAAAAGAAGGAAGGAATATGGAAAAAAGGAGGAGGAGGTGGTGCAAAGAGATGCTAAGCTACTAGATGAATGTAGGAGGATCATCTTAATCCGATGTTAATTATCAGAGTTTCTCACCTGGAACATTAGGCTGCGCTGTAATGTGATCGCTCGTCTAGCAATTTTTGAAAAACTTTCTAATAAGTTGGTACCTGCCGGAAGAATAGTGAAAGTCGATAAGGAGAGAAATGGAGTGAGTGAGAGAGAGAGAGAGAGAGAGAGAGAGAGACGCTCCCAGACGCCCACGTGTCCATCTGAGTAATTAAGGATGAAAAGGAGTCCACGTCAACGCGAGCGTCACTTTCCCACCTCCACTCCCAACTCAAGCCACACACTAACTTCCACGCTCGCTCAACTACGCATCGAGGTGTGTGTGTGCATGCAGTAAGACACGTGCACCTCTAACTGTGTGTGCTTGGTAACCTCGGATGTTACAAATCTCAAATCTCTCCGCTTCCCACATATTCTCTCTCTCTCTCTCTCTCTCTCTCTTTTTCTCTCCGTCTCCAAGGTGATAAACACATGGAATGATATCTTGTTGCTTTCCTTGAGGAATGCATCTTATTTGGTCGTTCTCTCGCCAGTTTATAAAGTGCAGTACATAGAATTAACCAACAGGGTTCTCACCACTGGGAACAGGGAGCCACTCATGAAACACAGCACAAGAGAGTCAAAGTCCATGTTGATTAGAGCTAGAACAATACATTGGAATTACGGTGTTATCACTCGATATGAACTAATTGCAGAAGATGTTAATTGCTAATTGCAGTTGGTGTTAAAACGATAACTGCAACTTCAGCTGCAAATTAGAGCCCAGCCAATAGATTCAAGATTCAAGATTCTTTGTCACATGCAAATTATACAGGTACAACATGCAGTGAAACGTATCCTGATCCACTCTTTTAAATTGATGTGTCGATATTATTGGCCGATACGATCTACATCAAATCAGTAGTGCCAGCAATGATTACAAAAGAAAGGGAAGGACGGAAGATAAATGTTAAACCACCTTTGACTGTGTTAATAGTGTTCTGATTGTGTGGTTACAGTGGTTAACTACACTACGAGCTGCAGAGGAAAAAGTACCTCATTTCAAGGTGACCCTGTCCTCTGACTCCACCTTGCAGCTGCCAAGAGCACACTGTGATGCGCCTCTTCGGCTAATTCAATTCAATTAGAAACCTGGTAGTTGAAAATAGCAAGAATAATCGTAACAATCATTGTAACAATATATTGTTTTGCCATTCTATGACGCTAAGAAAACTTGGAAACTTTTTAAGTAGCTTCTCTACTAATAAGCTACTGAAAGAGGTGCCTAAGTTAGACCTGTTATTTTTATGTAACTATGTTAGCTATCACATTTTTATGTGTTTCAGTTATTGAAATCGGTCATAAAAATTCCATATTGGCCTGACTCTGATCCTTCGTTCCTTCCTTTCTTCAGAGGCCATGTAAATCCAGTCCTCGGGCGCTTCAGTGAGCTGACCGGCCTGCTTGCCGAGCTGGGTTTAAAGGAGGGGAGCGTGGATGCCGCCCTGCTGGACGCCGGCTGCTCCTCCATGCAGATGGACACTGCGGAAAGGGGTTTCTCCCTCAGCATGGACGGACCCCTGGACATGAGGATGGATGGAGACAGGTGACCGACTTTCTTTCAGGCTAACCCAGGGTGGGCAGTTGCAGGCCTCGAGGTCTTCCATTAAACGTATTAATGCATCATTTCAGAACATTCACACCTGGTCTCAGGTAGGAGGGAAAATCCCCAGCACTGGAATTGCCCACCCATGGGGTGCCCATTCTTCAGCCACGGTTTCTCGACCATCAACATCAGTGCCATGAACAGCTTTGGGGCAGTTGGTAACATAACTGTTAGGGAGTTGACCACATGATCAGAAGGTCGCCGGTTCAAGTTCTGAACCAATATATGTATCCATGAGCAAGGTACTGAGGTACTCATGAGCAAAAGTACTGTTCCTAAGCTTTGCTCCCCGGTTGCTGCTCATCAACTGCCCACTGCTCCTTCATGGATGGGTCAAATGCAGGGGTCACATTTGGTTGTGGTGCACTGTGTGCTGTGCTGTATAATCACATACATGAACTTGAATCATAGTTGGTACCACACACTGCATCCCAACTCTGTGCTGTTTCTGTACTTGGGCCATAAGAGGTTTCCCTTATTATGAGTTTCATAACTGGTCAGAAAATAAAAGTCTTATTTTTCTTGTTAATTAGAAACTAAAGAGTCCACCTGGCAGTAATGTCATAAACATCAAAACATATTGTAGAGGAAGAGAAAAAGTTATACGCTTTACCTTTCTTTCGTTATTTGCTACATCAGGGCATGTTGGAGTTTGGTTGGAGTAAAATTCTGGGTTGGTTTTCCACATTGTGGATTTTTCTACCTCACCATTAGTATCCAGTTGTTAAGTAGAGACAGTTATGCTGTGAACATGTTTCACCAGCTGTCCATCTTCCTTAAAAAAAAAAGAGAAAAGTGGACGTTCTCGGTATTGGAGATGATGTGAAGTGGAAGGGAGAGGGCAAAGAGTAGGACGAGGAGAGAGCGCAGAAAAGTGGGAAGGGAGACAGGTGCATGTGTATGTCAGTGTGATGGTAATCTCCCCTAATTTGAACAGTAGGGATGTTTGGGTTCACTGAAGTTTCAAGGTGAGACGGCTGCCTACACGCAGAGAGCTTTCTCTAATGGGGAGAAAACACCGTCATGAAATACGGGCACTTAAAAAAAGAAGAAGAAGAAAAGAACAAGCTTTTCATGCTTGTAAAACTGCAAGCAGAAAGACAGGAATAGTTGCAGTCTCATGTGTGGTGAGATTTTCCAGACTGGAAGCTAAACTGGATGTGGATGTCAGCTACGTCATTTAAGGGATTCCTAAACCTTTGGACTGAATTATTAACAACAATTCATAAGGATTTTAATAACACTCTTACACAGGATATAAATAGGAGGTAGAGTTGCTTGTGGGATGGAAATTTGCTCTTATTAACGTTTTAATCCTTGATTAACATGCATTAACCTCCCGACTTCCGTGTTGTAATTTCAGAGACTTGGGGTTAAGGGTGTTGCTCAGGGACCCAGTGGTGGTAGTGCTAGAGATAGGATTTGAACCCACGACCTCTTGTTCCAGAGGCGAGGATCAATTCACAAGACCACCACCATCCTCCAGTGCAACGAGTGCTCAAGTACGCATCATGTTTTAGTCAAGTGACTTGCTCATCCAGCAGATTGGCCTAAAAAAGAAGCTGCTCCAAACCAGATCTGTAGGTAGAGAACTGCTGTTTTCTGCTTTCATTGTGATATGTTATCGGGGACAGATATTATGCATTTTGCTGATTTTGACCATTTGACCATCACTGATATTAAGCAGTTAGAAGCTGTGCTACTGTGGCTCCACTGCCGTCTCTTCTCTCTGTGCCGTTTGCTCTCGACTCACTGCTTCATTTAATGTCCCGCCCACAACACTCTCTGATTGGCTACATGTCACATGAGTAGTAGCCAATCAACGCTGAAGCCTTGTTGTCACTCACACCACACTCACACACGAGAGCAGCATGAAGCTCCAAGAAGGAGGAGAGTTTCAGCTGAACTTGGTGTTTGTGAAATTCTAAATTTCCAAAGTTATCGATCCAAGTTATCGATATCGGCCCTGAAAAACCAATATCGGTCGACCTCTGGTATAAATGATTACCTTGTGCTAAAAGACAACTTATTACTTAAACTTATTACTTAGGCAGGCTTGACTCTTCAGAGGCAGTGATCACAGCTGGATGAATTAAAGTGAGTGATTATTTGAACACATCACAACACAGTACACAGTGCACCACACCGAAATGTGACCTATATATTTGACCCATCCGTGAAGGAGCAGTGGGCACCTTTTTTGGCAGTGCCCGGTGAGCAGTGCTTGGGGATGATTCCTTCCTCATGAGTATTTCAGTGGTACCTTTACGGTTTGGGACTTGAACTGGCGACCAACTCCCTAACCGTTCTACTACTAACTGCCTCAAAGGGTGGGCTTATCCGGGATCTCATGCAAGACAGCTGTGCGATGGAAAACAACAGTAAAAACTTGCAGCAAAGTCTGTATACCTCCAGACCAGTTTCAGGAAAAGACAAAGGAACTTCGGAAAATAGTTCAGCAGAGGCCAAAAGAGTGTAACCCTGACTTGGATAGTTTCGTCATTAGTGCGCTTAATTGCTTATGAACCACGGGATTCATACTCTGCCTTGTGTTTCCTGCTCAGTGCCTTTGGTTTCTCAGTCTGAAGGCTAACCAAAAAGCTTAGTTTGGTACCAGCGATCATGTGTTTAAAAGAGTACTGTACTGCATTGGGCGTTAGAAAAGTGGCTAAAGTGTGCTCCCTCACTTGTTTCCCATTCCAAAAATGACTGGAAGTTAACAGGACCACTTAATCTCCGTCACACACAAGTGCAGGTGTAGCGATAGATTGATCTACCTCGTTACATCAACTCCGTGATCAATGAGCGCATTGCATCGACCCAAAATGAAAACACTGGTCAGATATGCATATTGTAACATCCCTCACCACACAGGCGCAGAAACGGTGGCTTTGTTTACCTGCCGACGAAGCCATCACCTCCGGCGCCGCCTTTTAGCCGCCGTAATTAATATCCGTTCATCTACCGAGGCCCTCATTATTCACTCCTTTAATGTTCCCCCCTCGTTATTGTGAGGAATGGATGTGGGCCCCCTAACATTTATTAAGGAGTTGGAGAGAAGTTTGCAGAGTGGTAATGAACTGGATGTATCCCACCCACCTCGACTGACTCCGGAATTATTCCGGGGGCGAGATGGAGGATAGAGTGAGAGAGAGAGTGAGAGAGAGTGAGAGAGAGAGAGAGAGAGAGAAAATAAGAGGAAAAGTCAAAAAGAACATTTAAAAAATATATTTGTTTCCAAAACCAAAATGGAAAAAGACTCGACTTGTATTGTATTATTTGTTCATTATTTTTCTTTTTTCCAAAATTAATTTAACTAATTATTTAACTAATAAAACTTATGTTCACTCCCCTTTTTTGTTTCGACTTTCGACAGGAAAAGTTAATGTAGCTTTTCTGGACACAAATAATACGAAAGTGTAAGGAGCCTATGTGTATCATTTGTTCCTTCATTTTCCACATGAAACATAAAAACCAGAACCCTCCAAAAAGTGTTTTTAACAAAAAACATTTGGTAAAATAATCCCAATATATAACCCCCCAAAAACCATGTTTTTTTTCCAATATTTGTTTCCAAAACCAAAATGGAAAAAGACTCGACTTTGTCAGGACAAGTTAATGAAGCTTGTTGGTGAACAAATGATGCAAAACTAATGTGCGAAGAATTCATTGTATTATTTGTTCATTATTTTTCTTTTTTCCAAAATTAATTTAACTAAAATAATGAAAAATGAATAAAATGTTCTGTGCTTGAACCCATTTCATTTGATTTCAGCAAAATTAATAAAGCCTTTTCAGGGACAAATAACGCAAAAGAGGGCGGAGCAATCCGCGTATCTTTTTTTTTTCAGTTTTTCCAATATTTATTTCCAAAACCAAAATGGAAAAAAAACAAAACAAAAAACATATGTACTCTGACCCTTTTTAAAAAAAATATATATATACTTGTCTGAAAAAGTTAATGAAAACTTTTTAGGAAAAAATACTAAAAAAAGAGGCCAAAACCTTATGTGAAGTTTGTTCATTCATTTTTCACATGAAAACCAAAAAATGAATAAAATTTATGTGTCGACCCTTTCAGGTGTTTTGGCAACATCAGTGAAGCCTTTTTGGCAATGAATAGTGCAAGGCCATAGGATGGAGCAATCCTTTCATCTGTCATTCATTCGTTTTTACGTGAAATCCAAAGCCAAAAAAACATTTAAAAAATTGTTTCCAAATAATGAGCCATTTTCCAATTTCCCAACTTTTTAAGAAGTTGGTGAGAAGTTCGGAGTGTGGTAATGAACTGGATATGCATCTCACCCACCTCGACTGACGAAATTATTCCGGGGGCGAGATGGATAATGGAGAGAGAGAAAGAAAGAGAGAGAGAATGACAGAGAAAGAAAGTACGAGAGAGAAGTTTAAACCTTTCCAGCGGGATAATCTTTATCTCTGCGTGACCTGACGTCGCACCAAAACCGCTGCTAAACTGGAAGGGCCTCGTGACGCTCTCTCTTCCATCTTCGCCTGACCTTGGAGGAGAAGAAAAGGCAACTCACGCCGCCCGTTCTGAGTAACACATCCTCCGCTCTTTGTGGCGCCTACGCACGTGGGGCGACTATGTGAACGCGCCGAGAAATTCCGCCGCAAAAGGGAACAAAATCTGTCTATACATCATAAAGGCTTGGTGTGAAATCAAGGAATCAAATGGAGACCATTGTGCTCCTGACTTTCCTTCAAGGAGAAGTTCGGGAGGGGAAAAATACAGGCAACGAACCTGGGAGAGTACCTCAGGAATATGTGCTTGGACCCCTGTTGTTTTAATTTTCCAGGGAGGTTAGTGAAGCTTCTGTTTGGAGGAGGACAGGTAAAGCAGATGAGGCTGGAGCAATCATTTGTCGATTTGTTTTTCATATGGAAAAATAATATCAATACACCCAAACTCGCACAGCACATGAAAGCCCAAAACCCAAACCCTAAAAGTCATTGTCTGGAAATGGAAGACACATTCTATTTTGTTTTTGCTTTGGGCACAAGTTGCTGAAAATGAGAAATAACAGGGAACTGACCCGAGTCCCTCAGGGGTATGTGCTTGGACACATAAGGAAATTTTTTCTAAAAAAATAATGCAAAAGAAAAAGCTTAAAGAGTGGTCTTCTGATTTCTTATTTGGTGCTAAAATGAACACAGACACAGATTCATCATAAAAATCATATTCTGGTATGAGAGCAATCACTTAGTTTTAGCCTTTGATCTTTCCACCGAATCCAGTCCAGAGTTGACCTCAGTCTGGACGTTCGCAGGTCGGAATGAGGGTGAAACTGAGACAGCAGCAGTTCTTGCATCTTGCTTTAAGACTGCTAGACATCCATCTTTTCCAGCGCTTTGAAGAAGTGTGAGTTGTGTTTATAGTTCAGCTGCTGATGAGTAGTGAGGAGTGGTGCAGAGTGAAGTGGGACAACACAGGCCCTGTTCAAACAGGTTTAATAACGTAAGAGCAACAACTCTGCTAGTTGCTTTGAACAGGGCAGGGTTCGCACGGTTTCATTCAGTTGTCACTTTCATATCTCTCTTTATCTCTGTCTCATCGACTCTGTCTTTCTGTCTCTCCAGCTCTGTCTATCAGTTTCTCTTTCTGTTTGCCCTGTCTTGTTCTCTGTCTTTATCTTTCTGTCTATCTCTCTTTTTGCTCTCTACTTTTTGCTGCTTTTCTCCTCTCCTCCCCCCACTCTGTCTATTGATCTATCCATCCAACCTTCCATCCGTCCGTCCATCCATCCATCTAACAATAAATCCATCCATTCACCTATCCGTCCATCCATCCATCCATTTATTCATCTGTTCATCTATCCATCCATCCACACATGAAACACACTGTACCTCAGCTCTGTTTCTCTCTTACTCTTACTCTTTTTTTCTTATCATTTTATGTACAAAGACAAGTTAAACTGATTTATAAACTGATCCTGAGTTTTGACATCTCTCTCAACCGCCCCCCCTCCCCCGTCTCTCTCTCTCTCCCACCACCCCTTCCATTTTTTGCTTTTTACCATTCTGTTCTCAAAGACAAATGAAACTGTGGTTTATTTTTGACGTCTGTGTTTTGAAATGTATATATTTGGTATCTACCTCCATTACACACACACACACACACACACACACACTCTTTTTATAGCTCTCCAAGCCCACATCTCCCAGAGTGGGTAGGGAGGAAGAGAGGAGGAGGAGGGAGGAATGGAGCGAGGGAGTTTTTTTTCCTCCTCTCTCTCTCTCTCTCTTGGTGTCTAGGAGCTGTCAGGCTGGGCCGGTGTGTCGGCGAGGAAGGCGTGACGTCAAGCGGCTTAATTGGGCCGGTGTTTGTGCGTAGGTTCCCCGACGCGTGGCGCGCAGCTGACGCCGTCAACGCCTTGGATCAGCGGGCGCTTGCGTCGGTGCTGGCGGCGTACGGGGAGGAGCGGCACGCTAGGAAGATCGCCGCTGCCATCGTCCGGGCCAGAGCCCTCTACCCCATCGCAGGCACCCGGCAGCTGGCCAGCATCGTGGCAGGTACCCCACCTCACTTCCATTCCACCCCTCCTCACACCGAAAAATACCCCACCATAAATAAATAAATAAATAAATAAATAAATTCACAATTTTTTGTTAAAAATGATGAAAAATAAAAAAACTGAAAAATATAAATAATATGCCTTATAAAAGAAACAAAATATTATATAAATAAAAATTGTATAATTATTCATATAAATATAAATTATTAAAAAAAAACATTTACAAAAGTAAAAAACAAAATTATACATCAAAACAGAATAAATAAAAAGCCAAAATATTACAAAAATTGTAAACAAAACTTGTCACATTACAAAAACAAGCATAAAAAAAGAACAACAAAAAAGCGTAGGAGCGGGGAGGGGGAGTGGCGTCGAGGGAAGGTAAATATTCATCCGGAGGACCGACTCCCTCTGGGACCTATTTGCCGCCCCGGAATGAGAGAAAGAACGAGAGACCGACGTTGATCGCAATCGCCATTTTTTACTCATCTCACTGTTGACTCCCGACTGAGTCTTATGAATTAAGAAATGACAATCAGTGAGATGATAAATTTGACACAGAATCGGCACATCCACCGACTCCAGCTTCCGTTGTGCTTTTTCTTTTATCCCTCTTTCCTCCCTCCCTCGTTTTCTAACCACTCCCACCCCCAGATTCGGCTTTTTCGGCGCAGCGATGCGATAGTAGATTTCTTGTGTGTTTTTCTGCCATCGCCATTTTTATAACCCCGTGCTACGACTGAGCGGAGAAAGAAAGAGACGGAGGGAGGGAGGGAGGGAGAGAGAAAAAGGGGCGGTCCGGTTGATGACGACAGCGCGGCACGTGCGTCACGGCGGGAGAACAGGTGTGAGAGAGGCCAGTCGTTTCATCTCCTTTTTCTGAAGAGCCGTTCGAGTCAACACCAATGTTTATTCCAATCAATCCGGAAGGTTCCCGGCTACACGAGGCTCCCTCGGGGGGAGACGGCCGGCTGCCAGCATCGCCGTTGCTGGAAGCGAGGGATGGGAGGATGGGAGGGAGGGGAGGAGGATTGTATGAGGTCATAGGCAGTAATGACTGGTATCGAGGGAGTTCTTCCTACTCTCTTTGTTCCTTTATGCAGATCACTCCATCCTCACTATGCCTTTTTGCTCCGCCAGTCTTCATATCATTCGTAGATTACTCTTTCATATCCTCAGATTATCTATTCATTCATTCATTCAAAAGACATGCTTCATTTTTCCAACTTTTATTTCCAATATCAAAATGAAAATTTTGGTGTTTAAATTAAAGAATTGAAGTCAAAATCAACTTTACTTTATCTCAGCTAGATTTTAGGCTGTTATGGCATTTCTCCGCCCAGGTGATCAGAATGCCAGTCACCTGTTCGAATCCCGACGTAAAAGGTACCACTGAGGTACTCATGAGCAAGGTACCATCCTGTAGTGCTGCTCCCCGGGTGCTGCCCATGTGCCATCTGTCCACTGCTCCTTCACGGATGGGTTAATTGCAGAGGTCACATGTGGTTGTGGTGCACTGTGTGCTGTGCTGTGTGTCTACACAACAAATGACCACTACTTTTAAATAGAGAGACAAGACAACGTGGCTCCAGTTTCTACAAATGTGCCATTGAGGTATTCTTAATATCGGCAAATAATTGCAACTGCAGTCAAGTGGTGGAAAACCTGCAGTTACAATGCTGGAATGTGCTTTTCTGCATTAAATGTGCAGCAGTTTAACATGAATATAATGTCGACAGACTATTGAGCAATAAAAACAGTATCTCTAAGACAGTATGTAAATGCAGATCGCGTTTCCTAGGTTACATTTTGGGGTAGTAGTAGGGTTAGACAGACACCAACACAAACGCTTAAAGCAGTGGTCCCCAAATGGCAGCCCACGGTCTAGATCCGGCCTGAGCAAGGGATATCTCTGGCCTCATACGCCACATTGGCAAATAAACGACAAAGACGCATTTTGCGGCCAGCCAGATATGACCCCACACCAGTGGGTTGATCATTATTAAGAGTGAGTGAAATCTTAACGATAACAGTTGCGATAACAGACTTTCAACTTACTGGACATTATTTTCATTCCTCTGTATGTGAAATTATTTCTGAGTGATTCCGTGCACAAAAAATGAAGTAATAGCGTATTTACATTATTCACGATGTAAACACGTTAGCGCTCGCCACTCTAATATGGAACGCCATCAAGCACTTTCCTGAAGGCAGCTTATTTTATATAATAAAATAAAAACTCTTATGTGATGTGGATTTGTTGAGTCTCAGTTTGCCTTGTTTACAATTTGGCCCTCGGAGAAAGATAATTGGGGCCCACTGACTTAAAGGAATCATGGTGTTTTTTAATGACAATTATCCACAGTGTATCCTCTTGATATGGGAAGTTGCAGATATTTTTGTATATATCACCTGCACCAGCAGGTGCGCCAGTATCAAGAACTTGCCTCAATGAGCAGAGGAGAATTGTAAAACGACGTTAAACTATGTAGAGACAGAAATGACATGTCATTGCAAATAAGATAAATAACACAAGGCTGTTTAGTTTGTTTAATGAAAAACAAGGTATGACCTGTGACCTGGGGCTGTAAAGAAAACAAAGTTAAATAAAATTAACTAGACCTTAAAGGGTCCTAATATAATGATGGGGAAAACAATCAGATGTAGCATAGATGAGTTTGTGCATGTAGCAGTGTGCAGTGTTGGGAAGGTTACTTTTAAAATGTATTCCACTACAGATTACTGAATACATGCCTCAAAGTAGTTTGTAACGAGTCTGCTACTCAATGTGAAAGTACCGTATTCTGAATACTTTGGATTACTTCATATATTGTCATAAAGTTTTTAACAACTAAGGCTTTAAATGTAGCAATCACATCCTGCAAATTCTTGTTTGTTTTTCTCTACCAGTTGGCTGTTAAGCCCAAATCTCCCTGAATAGACAATATATTTACTGTAGAGGAGCAAAGACGAAATTTGCGAGTAAGAAATGCATTCCTGCCCGATACACTGCTGGCTCTGTTGTGCTGCTCCGGTCCGCCATTGTGTAACTGACGCCACCAACGCTAACAGGATAGGCGCTGACATTAGAGCCTCTTATTGCGTTAGTTTTGTTTGCCCGCAAGTGAATTACCAAAATTAGAGAGGGACAGAGAGGGACAGAGAGGATAGAGAGGATAGAGAGGGATAGCCTCACATATGAAACAGGAAAAGACCGCCGTGTAATCCATTTATTTCAACAAAGTAACTGTATTCTAATTATCACCCATTTAAACGGAACTGTAACGGAATACAGTTACTCATATTTTGTATTCTAAATACGTAACGTCGGTACATGTTCTGTTACTCCCCAACACTGGCAGTGTGCATCATAAAAACAGTGATGTGTAAAGTGCAGAGATTCAAAAGAGACAGTTCACAGTTTGGAGGGTGTGTGTGTGTGGGGGAACAGGGGAGTAGAGTGAGGGACAGTGTGTTTAGGGAGTCAGGTTGTAGGTTCATTGAGAAAGTGAAAATGTGCACTTGTGTTTATGTTGGTTTGGGACAGAAGTTTACTGTTATATGTGATGTATCAAAATATGTATTTACTGCTCTTTGTTTTTTAATTCTCAGCTGAGTAGATAGTTTCCTTGGCAGTAAGACAGTTAGACACCTTCATCTATGAGTATGAGTATGGTTTTATGCTGTTTTCCAGAGCGTCTCTCATTACCAATTCACTCAACTTCACTCAAGGCTTATTTATAAAGCAACCTAGTTGACCGAGGTGCTGTACAGAGAAAGATAAGAACATTAAGACACAATAAAAGACATAAAATTCATAGGGCTGCAACATCTAATCGATTAAATTGATGAAAATCAATCATTTAGATAGTTGGCAACTACTTTAATAATGGATTAGTTGGGTCTACGTTATATTACACATACTGTCTGTTACAGTACTACCCCTAATGTGAGGGCAGTAAGTATCAAAATGAAAATTTTGGTGTTTAAATTAAAGAATTGAAGTCAAAATCAACTTTATTTCATCTCAGCTAGATTTTAGGCTGGTTATGGCATTCACCCCTGCGATCGCGAAGCTGTCACCTGTTCAAACTCGACCTGGTTGTGGTGCACTGTGTGCTCCCCTAATGAGGCAGTAAGCCAATCAAAGCCGCAGGCAGTAGCAGCATTAAGTTGACGCCAACCGCCATTAAAGGAGAACAAGAAGGAGACGAGAACTAGTGCCGTGTCTTGCCGTCATAAAAATT
Source organism: Distichodus sexfasciatus (assembly GCA_032718565.1). Lineage (NCBI taxonomy): Eukaryota > Metazoa > Chordata > Actinopteri > Characiformes > Distichodontidae > Distichodus > Distichodus sexfasciatus. The sequence goes on from JAVGVS010000049.1 coordinate 835,136, forward strand.
GAAGCGAATTAAGAAACGCATGAATGACATTTTCACGATGTAAACGCGCTGTTTGTTAGCTCACGACTCTCTCAGGGAATAAAACTGCCCTTGTGGTGATCATAAATTGGGGGTTTGAGCCTTAAATAAATAGTCAGGTTTCAGGAGCAAGATCATATTAATCTCAAGTTGCACCAAGGAGATCAGGTTCAACTAGGAAATGGAAGTGGTTCGATGAGAATAACAAATACTCCACATGCCATAAATGTAATTAGAAGGCGGATAGAGACGCCAGCAATTGGTGAGCGGCAAACAGACTAAAAGTGTTAAGGTGCTGCAAAGGATCTCCCTTTAATCCCCAGAGGTGCCACCAAACCGGTACCTGCTCCTTCCATGTTGCTCGAAAGCGCCACTCCCAGTTAGCGGTGCCTCCAGTTAAACATCTTGAAGCTCTAATAATTCTCATCAAGATGGACCCAGCTGGCGGAATGGAGATTACCCAGAGTCCCAAAGGAGAGAGAAGCCCCTCGGCCTCTACCCACTCTACCTGCCTTCCAACCCCTACCTCGAAGTTAAGCTTCCAGAGTGACACGAGACACTAACCAGTTACCGCCTGGCCCCGTTCTGACCCCCAACATAGACCACACAACAGCCCCTGCATTCATTATCTCCGCTTTTAAGCTTTGAGTTGCCCAAATTGCTTTGTTTTGGCAGTCAAAAAGATCAAGAGTAAGACCATTAGTGAGAATTATGATTGGTCAGACGGAAGAGTTTTAAAAAAAAAAGAAAAAAGAAAAAAGTGATAAATATATATGTAATGTTATGATTGGTCTGGACAGAAATATATTTATAAAATGTAATTAAATTGATTAATTATATTTATTTAAATATTTTTGTCATTTAAAAGTCTAAATTAGGGCTGCCTCTAATGACTAATTTTAAAATAAATGATTCTCTTGACTATTAATCTGATTAATCTTCTTCCAAAAACAACTTGTGTGTTTTATTTTATTTTTGGCAAAACTAGTACATTCTAATTATTAAACCTGTATTAATTACAAATAAAAATCCTCGTTGCTTTTGTTTAAACTCATGGGAGAAGATAAATAATTAGATATGACCAGCAAGCCCCAAGCACACGAACTCATTACTAATACTGAGCAATCATGAAGAATAAGCCCAGGTTCCAGCCTAAACACTTTCTCCAACACTCTTATTTTTATTTATGATATTTGCTGCACAGAAAATTACTTTAATGACTTCTCTATATTAAGTGGTTTTAGCAGCTCATGACGAAAGCGATGTGTTTCCTTTTCAGGGCAGACTTCCAGAACAGCACCTGTGTTTTCTGCAGGAGTTTGTGTGCTGCTGTTTTGGTCAGCCCAAACTTTTCACAGCGAACAAAGCACCATATTGTTTTCTGACCATATGAAGTATTCCTCCGAGTTTTTAAAAGCCATTGCCTTGACTAGAGCTGACCATTAGGTGCACGGAAGAAAAATTTGTTACTGTAAAATGTTAAATGTGCAAAAAATTTAGCATTGATTTAAAATTGTTGATGAAAATGTGTTAATTTGGCAGCATTATGCCTAAAAACATTCTGTGATTGTTGAAGCTCTTCAGGTTTAACAGGCCGAAGGCCAGTAAAAGGCGCTTCCTAGCGAAGGCAAGTTTGTACACTTCGCACTTTTCCACTTACGCTGCGGAAAAATACATATAAATTCTAAAACGCCATCTGATTGATTGGGCCAAGCCCGGCCTTTGCGCGGTTTAAAGAATCGCTGGAGCCTTCTGGTCCCGTTAATATCAGTGCGCTACGCTAATCAGAGCCGTATCGATCACTGGCAAGGGAGCAGCCTTGTTGTAGCACTGATGAAAATTGATCTTTCCGTTGCCCCCCTCAGACTTACTTCGGGCCACACGCCTCTGGACGGGTTCCACAAGTCTTAGGGCTCAGCATTAGCAATAACTCTCTGTCTCGCTTCCCAAGGCCATGCTACGCCTTGAGCACACACTTTATTTTGTGACCCTTTGACACCCAGCACACACAAGCTTGGCCAATCTCCTGAAATCAGAATTTGTAGGTTTTTTCCTCATTGTTTTGGCTTACTCAGGTACCTATGTGACTTGTTGATGGTGTGTTAACCTGCCAGTGTGCTAACTTTGAGATGATAGAATGTCTTAAAATAGGTTGAACAATCTTCCCTATAATGTAGATCCAAAATGAGGACAAAGATGTTGTAAGGTCACTTTATAATGCACAGAAAGATTATCATCTAAATGTCTGGTTGTAGTTTAGGTATAAAAATGTCAAATGAAATGTTTACTTCCTTTTTGTGGTTTGATATCAGTGAAATGTAGAAATTAAGAAAACATTCTTAACATCTATTTTTTCAGTCACATGTCTTTCTGACCAACTCCAGTAAGGGGTTCCTGCCCTTTGAACCCTTCAGTAGTGCTAAAGATACCATTTTTACAAGCTCATAACTATAACGCAGCAAACATAATGTCCATAGGTTAAAACAGATGAGTCAATGAAGTTCTGTTATTCAGATTTCATTCATTTATTCATTCATTATCCAAACCGCTTAATCCCAACTGGGGTCGTGGGGGGACCGGAGCCTATCCCAGGAACTACGGATGCAAGGTGCCAACACACACTCACACAATCACACTCACCACACCCATTAAATAATTTAGTGTCGCCAATTAACCTATATTGCATGCTTTGGACTGTGGGAGGAAACTGAGCACCAAGAAATCCCATCTAACACGGCGAGCATGTAAACCCACAGAAAGACCACACGTCGCACCCGGCTCAAACCCAGGACCTTCTCGCTGTGAGGCGTCAGCACTAACCACTGCGCCACCGTGCCGCCCGGCTTTTCAGATTCACAGCAAGAATGTAAAGATGATGTGTTTGTTAGTTTTGCTCAAGTCTCACTGGAGCGATCGTAATGGTTTCAGGTAGGGAGGTTTGCAACGGTGGCTCATTTTCTAGCTAATTTCCTGAGCTACACATTGTACTGTTCGATAGGAGTCACCTGGGAGAACGCTCTGGTCATGCTTAGCGATCTCCGCCAGATGAGGGGTCTGATCGCCCTTCTCTCATGCGTCAACCGAGTAATTAGCGCCATATTTCACTGCTGCTAATCCGCCAACAGCTGCCCAGAGAGTCCTTCGCTGGCTTAAAACTAATAACATCCGATGTCAGCTGCATGCTTTCAGGTCTGCAGAGAGTTTATGCCAGCCAATGACGGTGTATGCCTAAGCCCCAGACAATATCTATATAGCGTTGTCTCAGACAAGAGTTGTTTTATAAAGGATTTATGAGCTAATAATGAAGTATTACTTCTGCCACCACAGTATAAACCCTCCTAATGCCTACACGCCCATGCTCGCATTCCTTGTTTCTCCTCCCCCCAGCCCTCCTCCCACCGCTCTCTGTAACAGCTCTTCCAGGACTTTCAGGAAAGCAGTATGAATCGGAGATGTCGGCAAGATATTGCGTTGCCGCTATTCCGTTACGGCCGGCGGGCGTTAGCTCGGATCGTGCCGTGTTGGAGGGCGCACATGCAGATTTGAGGGAATCCATGCAAGGTAAACGGCAAGATGGACTGCTTTCATTTCGGTTCTCTTCCTGTCCCCAGACGGCGACAAGTTGAAATGCGTACGTTTGTCTGCAGTAAATCAAAGAGATGACTCATCTGTTTGCTGCTGCTTTAGCTTAGGATTCATTCAAATATATGAGAAGGAGGGAAGAAGACACAGCAGGCCTCTAGTAGAGGCAAAAACTCAGGCTGGAAAGGAGCAGACGTTCTTGGGTTCAAACTGCTACATTACATAAAATATCCCACCTCAATCCTCATTATTGTCAGTTTCTTGGAGAAAGATATTGTAGATGGTGTTTTTGTTTTAAACTCGAATAAAACCAATGATGTGTTCCTGGGCTGGTTGGTACTGTTTAGATAATAGAGATAACAGGGCCATACAGTCTTAGTCTGTGTAGATGCTAAAGGCTCCGTAGAGGATCCAGTTTGTTTCCACCTTGACTCCAAGAAAATGGTGCTGGTAAAGGTAAACCTGGCTAAATGTTCAACGCTTATGTTGGACCAAGAACCCCTGATGTCATGAGTGCTGGAAAAACGGCTTGATTGTCCTAAAAGATCCCTGGACATCTTCCTGAAAGAGTTGAACCCTGTTGTCCCACTAAATGATCTACCACCATGCTTTCAAGTCCGACCTCCTAATCATGTCTCCACAGAATATCCTCCTGCCCATTGCTCATTTACTCATTCAAAAAATGTAACATTCTCAGGAACAAGAGGTCCAGATCTTCTGGGACGAAGCCAGTGTCTCCTTGCGCTTGACAGGTTATAATTGAGCGCTTTACAGTACAATTTTCAGCTCGTCTGCACCTGGTGTTCGTGTCACGGCTTTGTGTAGAGGAGAGTGTCAGACCAGAAGATGTCCGGTGGAACAGTCACTCACAGATTTCGAATGAAGCTTCACTCGCCCTCGGGTGCCCGCCGAATCCCACAAGACCGAACTGATCAAGAACTGACTCCTGCTGTGTGTCAACATGTACTGTACGTACCGTCCTGAACTGTAAAAACCCTGGAGGCGAGTGACGGCCCCTCTAAGAGTCAAGGCCACAGGAACACCAGCACCACCAGAGCAGTGTGAAACAGAGTGAGACGGGTAACTTCATCCTGTATCACATTCCACGACCTGCTTCATTCTCACTTTCCAGACTCATTTGTTCATTCCCCAGTTCTACTCCCAGCCCAGATTCCCTCCCAAGTCCTTTTGCTATCATGAAGTGTTATGAAACATTTATCAGTTCATGATCAGTCAGAAGATCGGCCATATTTTCTCTACTAGATAATTATATAATCATATTATTTCATTATTATGCAGCACAATACAGCAGATAGGTCAGATTAATGTTCTATTAGACATAAATAATAATATAATGTGATATACACACACACACACACACACACACACACACACACACACAACACACATTTGTTATTTATTTAATATTAATATTTAAATATTTATATTATTATTAATATTGCCATTGTTGTTATTTTATCAGCTTGTTTTGCAAGATCAGTGATAAACGTTGTCTTAGATATATTTGGACACATGACCATGAGCCTAAATTTGATTAGCTTCTGTATTAATGTATGATCATTATGATTATGATCATGATTATGTAGCTTTGTATAATCTTGTACTATAAATGCAGTTACAGATATACACACAAAGTTTTTAAAACGGTATTTGCTGTACTTCCTGTTTAAAACAGCACTATATTAATTGTAACATTTATTATATTTGCTGTTTAAAAAGTCGCACCGTCTGCCATAATGAAGCCTTGCATTTCGCATGGTGTTTCCGCCTGTAGAGTGGCAACAGAAGCCGATTAATAATAGAAGAGCGTTCCAAAAGGAAGGAGGTCATGCAGTCCGCCGCTCTGATTAAGAACTAGCCTCCTATTCAGGCTCAAATGTGTGAGGGCACAGCCATATTCGGTACTGCTCTCGCTCTTCATTACAGCCGAGTGCCACATCATCATCGTCATCAGCAGCAGCAGCAGCAGCCTGACCCCAAAACAAGACGCACTGGCAATTATCAGTTCCACAAGCGGCCGACTGTTACCCAATAATGCTTCCTCTCTTCAAGAAGACGGACGTTCGTTTACTAACGCACTGTAAAGCAAACATTCAATGTCTTTGAGCAATGTGTAGCTGATAGAAAGCAATGTCATTGGGGCGGTGGTTAGTGCTGTCGCGTCACAAGAGGTTCCTGGGTTCGATCCCCACGTCGAGCGTGAGGTCTTTCTGTGTGGAGTCTGCTTGCTCTCCACGTCTTCGTGTGGGTTTACTCCAGTTTCCTCCCACAGTCCAAAAAACATGCGCTGATTGTTGACCCTAGATTGCCTCCATGGTGTGTATGTGAGTGTGTTTGTGTGAGGGTATGTTCCATGCAGCGTGTTTGCCGGAAACGCAGGAACGGTCCTCGCCACGAGCCCAGAGTTCTAGGATAAGCTCCGGTTCAGGAGACCCCTATAGGGATTAAGTGTTTCAGATAATGGATGAATAGAATGAAATAGTTTAAGCACGACACTCTTTTCAAAGTCAACAGCAAAGTAAACTCAAAGTGGTCTCAGTTGTATACAAGTGTAAAGATGTGAGACGACGTGGCTCCAGTTTCTGAAGAGTAAAAAGAGGTGACAGAATGTACATATAGAAATAAACTATAAATATAAACTGTAAAATTTTGAAATTTTTATGATAAGATCTGAATTACTAGTAACTTGTCAAAATGTTTAACTTTTGCTTGTGGACCTCATTTTTCTCACTTTTTCTCCTCTTTGAAACGTTTCATGAAGGCCTTTTCCAGGTCTTGCCTTTAAACAGTTTTATATAAACATATGAAGCAACACAAGCCATTGAATGAACCAAGAGAATGAACTAAAGTAAAACACTGTTTATTAGGGATGTTGAAATTAATCACATAATTGATGCATCACGATGCCATGGCAGACCATAATCAATTATAAATGAGGTTATCAACAGGTGGTCCGCTGCTACCTAGTGGTCCGAGTGGAACTGCAGGTGGTTCGTGACATGCAATCTAGTTTCACTACTGAAATGACTATTTTAAAATTATTCCTTTTTTATTTTTCAAATCATTTCCAGTTAATGCAAATATCTAAAAAGTAATAGAAAACACACTCCCCCCTACACTAGCCTACACCTGCTTATCTGAGTGGTGCTCACTGGGGGAGAAGCAGTTGAAAATCCCTGAATTATATCATAACGACACTGCTTGGTGGTTTTCAGACTACAGCATAAAAATTCTGGTTAAAAGAACATCACAGTAGCAACTATGGCTGCACGATCTGCGATCCATGCCCAATCTGTGTGCATCGTGACACATAGAGATATCGTATCAAATAATTGTAACCGAATCAAATGGTGAGACCGGTGAAGGTTTACTCGACTGTTTATGCCAGTTCATTTTTTTTGTTTTACTATAGTAACATAAACTGTCAAAATATTTTGCTCATTTTCTTCATTTTTATCACTTTGGTGACCCCTTTGTCAGAACATTGACCCTACTTTGCCAGAACTTACTTTTAAACAATTTAAAATAAATATAGAGCAACACAAGGCATTTCTACTTGATAAACCCTGTTTTATGCCAAATCACTCATTTTTGGGGGTTTCACTTCAAAAAGTTAAAATCAATTTAGCTTGTTTTCTTCATTTTTGTCACTTTTTTCTTTTTCGAAATGTTTTGCGTGACCCTGCCAAGGAGACATGTCATTTCCACAACTTGCCTTTGAATAATTTTAGACAAATATAGAACGACATGAGCACCTTTGCCGGCTGAAAAACAATGAAGAAAGACGTCTTTGTGGAAATAATCCAAACCACAGAGTGACTCACGTAGAGCTGCCTTTTAAAGACTTCATTTAGGATTCTTAGTGAAGTTTTTCTTTCTTCTTTCTTTTAAAGCGTCAGTGCCTCTTTATTTTGGAAGAGGTTTGTTGCTGCTTTTCGAGGGTCAGATGATCTCACCCCCTGCAGTTTTAGCACCACAATAGCCTTGTTCCTGTCTTGTGACTAACTTTTTTAAATGACTAAACTGAACTCGGGCTTGTTTGTTTGTTTGTTTGTGTGTGTGTGTTTGTTGGTGTGCTGTACCATCTGTTCCAGCGTGACGTTCTGCTCCTCTGTCCCTCATTTCAGACTCTCCTTGTCTACATCTCGTTCAGTGTCTGTCTGATAACCCAATCATCTTGCTCTTTTTTTTTTTTCCGTTTGCTCCATTCTCCACTATTTTTCTTGTCGTTTTTATTCCCCCTCTCTCTCCCTCCCTCCTGTAACAGCAGGACCGGTGGAGTGTTTCGGCCTGTGCTCTTATTGATTGGCTGGTGACTCACTCCTGAGGCCAGAAGTGTGATATTTTACTAATGCTACATCTCTCTCTCTCTCCTCTCTTTGGCTTCTCCCCACATAGAGCATCTCACCAGAATGATCTTTGAACATGTAACCCACTCGTCCTGCTTGTTTAGTTGAAGACATCGCAGCTGGTGCAGTCCTGAAACAAAACCCTTCACCAATAGAAAGGGAATATTGTTTAAAAATTTCCCCCTAATTTGCTGAAATATTTAAAATTAAATCTGTTCTTTGCCCCCTCTTTGGGAACACATGAAAAGAGGCATTCAGTATTGTTACTCATCCAAATTTGTTAACCGATCAAATGATAGCAGAAACGTTTATAAAAGAGAAGACAAATTCATCCATTAGGTGATAATGAGTTATGTCTTACCTTTAAATATTTTGTCCCAGACTCTTTCATGTAGAAAGAGTCTAATGTTTTGGGTTAATGTCTAGCAAATAAAAGAAAAATGGAAATGAAAATGGAAAATGATTAAAATAACAAGAGTGTAGTCAATAAAATGATAGATTTTTATTAATTATATTTTTCTTGATGTTCTTGATTCTAAATGAATTAAGTCCTTTTTACATTTTTGTTCAGGTTCAACATCTAGATTAATGTGAGTCATTCCTAAGCTTCTTATTGTCAGTACATTCAAGCATGTGTATTACATTTTAGAAATGTTAACTTTTAACCAATATATATTCAAAACTCAAAACCAAAGTTATCCTCAGGCTAAAAAGCCCAACATTAAAACATTATTATTTTTAGAATATTAGAAAATAACAGTTTTTATTTCTCATGATAAATGCATCAGCGTGACGTGTTTCCATGGGAACCTCTTGCCGTTTTGGAGTTTCAAACTAATAGAAACATCTGGTTGTTTTTCTGCTGCTTGGTGTGCAGTAGATGAGGATTATGTTTAAAACGCAAAAAGGTCATCTGCCCTCGGCCTTTAATAACTTCCGTTCATCAGCAGCACGTCATCTACAACATATTTCTGAAACTGAATCAGTGCTATGACTTGCGTGTATTTGTGAGTCAAAAGTCTTTGTTTTTTGACTCATGTCCAACTTTTTCAGTATCTCCTGAGTTAAGAACAATTAACGAGGATGTGGATGTCAGTGCAGCGGCCACCTGCCTGACGCATCAGACATCCTGTTGTCCTCCTCAGCTTATTTTTCATTTTGATGTAAAAGTGATGTGAGTGATTATTTGTCATTGTGAACACACCACAGCACGGCACATATTGCACCACAATGACATGTGACCTCTGCATTTGACTCATCTGTGAAGGAGCAGTGGGCAGCCAACATGGACAGCACCTGGGGAGCAGTGCTTGGGGACGGTACCTTGCTCTTGAGTACCTCAGTGGTACCTTTACCGGTGCGGGATTTAAACCAGCAACCTTATGATCAGCAGCTCCCTAACCATTACGCTACCAATTAAATATAATATGTATCCTCGGGGAAGACCTCCTACACCGATCAGAGTATATGTGAGACGTCGTTACTCGAACTTTTGTGCCGCATTACAAATGACTTTTCTACGCTTTCTTTGGTGTTTTGGTTCAGTTCAAATTAAAATGTCATTTTTGACTCCTTTAAGTCACATTTTAAGTTAAGTAGATGCATTACCCATAATGCTCTGGGGCTGGCCAGTGCTAAAATGAAGTTCTTTGCGGTTAAAGGTCTTTTGTTGTTTGAATGGTTAGGAAATGTTTTAATGTTTCCCATAATTATATTTCAAGGGAGAAAATGATCGGAAGGTCGCCGGTTTGAATCTCAATCTGATAAAGGCACCACTGAGGTGCTCCTGCTTTTGGACTGCGGGAGGAAACCCACGCAAACACGGGGAGAGCATGCAAACTCCATGAGAAAAAGCCCTACGGCCCACCCGGGGATCAAACCCAGGACCTTCCCGCTGTGAGGCAGCAGCACTAACCACTGGGCCACTCGCAAATTGCGTTGGGTTGTAAAAAATCTCACTTTGTAAGTAACTTGAAATAGCTGTATGTCTCAAGATTAAACTTATATTTCAAGAAAAGAAACCACTGTGGCAAATAAAATGATTATTTACTTTGATTTAAACATAGTCATTATCAGTAGTGCTTATTTTAATTAAAGGTAACTACAGAAATTTGCATTGTGAAATTATAACATTTTCATTTCATATAAATTACTTGTTGCTTGTTACAAGTTGACGCAATTTTTATAGTTGACACTATTTTTCAGTGTGCTCTTTTGATTTGATAAGATATCTTATCGAGTTCCAGGCTCATATCAGCCAAACCGGAATTCCGCTTCCCACCCGGCGGTAAACAGCCAGATCAGGAAATAACCACTTTTATTTTTCATAAAACAAATTTGCCTTCGTAAAAAGATTCTCCAAAACTCCCACTTTCCCTCACATCCAGGGAGACTTTGCCGTTCTCCACCTTATTTTTTCTGGGTTTTTTTCCTTCCTCTCCTCAGTCCGTCCACCCTCGCTCCTTTTTTGTTTATGCGCACCGGTATTGGACATCTTAAGAGCTTTACTTTTCTTTCACGCCGCTCCCGAGATTTCCCTCTCTCCGCTGCGTGTGTTAATTGACTTTGGCGAAGCCAAGACTTTGGAGAGTTTCTTAAGCCGCGACTGCTACAAAATCACCAGGCTTTTTCAAGCCCATACTGTGCTCTGGTTTTTGTAGCAAACCTTCCTGACCAAGCTCCCGTCCATTAGTCCTGCACTCACAGCAATAGTTGGAGAAGAAGGAAGAGGGCGAACCCCTGCATCGAGTGCATTGAAGCGATCAGTGGAGAACCCTGGCTTCATGTTGGTTTATACTGTATTCTTAATAAAACTAGTGCCTATAGTTCACAAGTTGAAGTAGCTACTCTCCCGCACTCTAATCAAACTGTTCCGGAAAAATCCCCCGGGTAAACATGCAGTATTTTCAGGAAATGACCTTTTTTCGCAATACTAAATTTTCAGCAGAGTTAAGTGATTGGACCCCTGTTACTTTTGTTAATTTTCATCCTTTGAACACTACTAACTTTACTACTTTTGTCTGATATAAAATGTAAAATATATATAAAATATGTGCAAATGTAAAAGAGGAAATAAAAACGATTTGTCTCTGTGCTGCACAGTTGGTTTGGCGTAATGACGTAAAATGAAATGTAAAAAATAACTTGTATGTGCGGCTGCACGGTGGCGCAGTGGTCAGCGCTGCCACCTCGCAGCGAGAAGGTCCTGGGTTCGAACCCCGGGGACAGCCGTAGGGTCTTTCTGAGTCAAGTTTGTGTGCTCTCCCCGTGTTCGCGTGGGTTTTCTCCGGGTGCTCTGGTTTCCTCCGACAGTCCAAAGGCATGCAATATAGGTGGATTGTTAACTTTAAATTGGCCTCGTAAGGTGTGAATGTGAGTGTGTGAGTGTGTGTGGGCGCCTGCCCAGGGTTGGTCTCCGCCTTGCGCCCGTCAGTTCCTGGGATAGGCTCCGGTCCCCCAGTGACCCCAGTTGGGATAAAGCGGTTCGGAAAATGAATGAATAAACTTGTACATGCATATAAAGTTAACAGTATTCTTATGACACATGAAGGACAGTGTTTGTGCTGCACAGTTGGTTTTACGTCACCCACTGAAGCACATAATAAGAATATAAAATTTAATGGCATCATGGGATATATTCGGTCCTCCAGGACACCAACTGAACAGCATGTAAACACAATAGCGATGTTTTCTCTGCATTCGTCTGTATTTTGCCAGAAATTGGCACCAGGAACGCGCGCTGACCAAAGGCCTTAACATCAATGAATTTTTCTAGTCATTGATTACTTTGACAAATCATTGCAACCCTTATAAACCATATATACTGTATATATATGTGACCCTGCACGGCAAAACCAGTCGCTTGTCGCAAATTTTTAAAATTGAGTTATGTTTTCATGAAAGGGCATAAATCAAGCTTCAAAACGATACCTATATAGAATGAATGGGACGACATATGACTGAGATATCAACATTCAAAGGAGTCGGGTTTCTCCTGTCACGCCAAGTGAGAAACGGAGAAATCTGCCTTTGAAGTTGACTATCGCCGTAGCACTCACAGACGCTTGGTGCGGTCGCGGCTACGTTTGCATTTACGGTAGCCTACGCTGCATTCACAGCCACACGGATAGCCTACCTGCGTTAGGTTAACTGAACTCGGGAGACGAAGATGGATTCCGGAGAAATATCTTCACGCTAGTCAACCAGTGGATTTACCGTAAATATTGAAGTAGAGCGGTCAAAACAGAAACTTTTAACATTCTGCTGGAATTGAATTCCTCACCTCAAGAAAGTCACGTTTTTAGGATGGAAAGGGTAAGTTTTTCAGCCAAATTTATTCACAACAGTACAGTATAGACCTTCCACTGTTTCAAAACACTAAAAACAAAAAATCCAACATTTTACCCCACGCAACATAAACGCTCGTTTTTCTCAGAAACCTCCGTTGCGGCAAGCGACTGGTTTTGCCGTGGAGGGTCACGTATTTGGTCTTGACACAAATCAGGTTGCATTTCTATCCACGTATAATGTGTTTATTTCCTTGCATGTGACGCATCACCCTACTCTTTAAGTGATACCGTCTCCAGTTGTCCCTCCTCTCTCTTTTTCTCCCCAATTTTTCCACAGGCGCGTTTCCTGAAAGCGCCCTATATGCCCGGCGCGATCGCTTGCAGAGGCCGTCACACGTGGCCACCAAGACCTTCCAGGCGCTGCGCGTGTTTGTAAACGACGAGCTGAACGAGCTGGTGGCCGGCCTTCAAGCGGCGCAGACCCTCCTCCGGCCGGGAGGTCGCCTCTGCGTCCTCACCTTTCACTCGCTGGAGGACCGCATCGCCAAGCGCTTCCTGCGAGGCGAGGCCCTGGCAGCACCGCCACGACGCAACATCCGCCAGCAGGTACGCGCCAACCGCCGGCAGCCCGACCTGGAAGAGGAGGAGGATTCTGAGAAGGAGGAGGAGGACGAGGACGAAGAGTCAGAGAAAGCGAGCTGCCACTGGATCTGGCTGAAGAGGAAGGTGGTGGTGCCCAGTGAGGAAGAAGTGAGGGAGAATCCGAGAGGGAGGTCGGCTAAGCTTAGGGCGGCTATGAGACGTTAGGAGTTTTATGAGGACTTGCACTGGACAGGGAGCAGAGCCAGAGATGGAGTGATGTAAAATAAGAAGGATGATGATGAGGTAGGTTTTGAAAAGTGGAAGACACTGGAAGTTACGCAGAAGCACTCAACCTGCAACAGGTAGTTAATGGAATCATAGTAAAGTTGAGCTGTTGTGCAAAATTCTCAGACATTTTTTTGGATGATGAACTTTTTGGAATAAATGTGTGTGTTTTTAAGGACGAAGGGCCTCGTTCACCAACCGTTCTTAAGAAGAAATTTGTTCATAAAATATACATAAACAATTCTGACATTCCCCGAAGTTTTCTTATTTGAGTTTTATTTCTGAGTAAGAAAAGATTTTTTTTCTGTGTCACTGTTTGTCTTCATGGAGTGCAGGAGTCTGTGTTTGCACCACAGAGTCCGCGAGGGCGGGTCAGCGTGTAGCGGCGGCTTAAAGGAGAGGGACATGGCGGGAATCAAACATCGTGATCGATGGAGTTTGGCATCGCCGCGGTGTTTGTGTGGAAATAGCGGAGCGAGCGTGTAACCGAGAGCATGGGTGTGTGGCGTGCCCACATGGAAGCTGGCACTGTGGCATGTGTCAGAGGGAGAGGGAGAGAGAGAGTTTATATTTTTGAGATAAGATCATTTACATAAAGAAGGAGAGAACTTTTGATTCCCAATTATTAAATGAAAACAAAACAAAAATAACTGATTAATCAAAGAGAGAGCTTTCTGAGGTATTTTAGATTAAACTAGTTTCTGGGATTTGATGCACAATTCACTTTTATATACAATTAATAAAGTGAAAACTCAAACCCCTTCAAAAGGGAGGAGGAGAGAGAGAGAAATTTTTGAGGTTCAACAAGTCTTTATTTATCATTATCCAAAAATATATCAGATAAAAACTAATCAAATACACAAAACAGGGAGCGGAGGCAGGGGATTGTTGGCCTTTATCAAGCCTTTATTCACAATTATCCAAAAGCGTGAGCACAAAGTAAACTATCAAACAAATAAGAGACAGAAAGAGAGAAATGCAGCTCAGAATGAATAAAACAGCTCCAAAAAAAGACAAACATTTAGCTCCGACCCCAAACCAGTTCCTCATATCAAATTTCAAATTCTCTTACAAGCTGTGAAAATGTTCTAAAAACAAAAATCACTCTCATTACCACCGTTTTTGCTTGGTGAATGTAAAATAAATCAGCAGCTGATGCTATATTTCTGCTTCTTGGGTATACATGTAACACGAAGAGAGGGAGAACGAGAAAGCGAGAGAGATGGAGAGATTGCAGTGTCCTCTGTCTCTTTGTGTAGCTGATGGGTGAGTCACACACCTGCAGGACGCGGGTGGGACTCCGGCTGCCATGGTGATGCTTTCTCTCTCTCTCTCTCTCTCTCTCTCCTCCATCACTCGCTCAAACTCTGAGTCACATCACATCTGATTAACTTTGCATATACACTTCATTCCGAGACCCCCGGACGCCTCCCCAGGTGGAATAGTGGCGGAATGAGAGCGTTTCTTGAATTCCATGAATAATATCAGTTTAACCCCTTCCTCATCCAGCGCCGCGTCCCAACCAACCGAGTCCGGCTCTCCTGACCCTCGGGTCCACCTGTCTGTCACGTCGCCTCCCGAGAGTTCCCACGTCCTAAACGCCGGAAAGCGTCAAAGTGGCAGTGGAGCGTTGGCTTCCTGTGGGAGCTGTGTCTAGGAACTAAGTGGAGGAAGTGACAATATTAATTGAAAGGAGGGAGTTTAAAGGCACGAGGAACATTCTTGCTGGGAAACTGGGCCCTCAAGACGGCTTTGAAAAATGGGTAGGAGTGAAGCGGCGATGAGCGGGATGGATGAGGAAGGGTGAGAGATAGAGGACAGAAAAGATTAATAGAAGTGGCAGAATGCAGTGGTGAATGGAGTGATGGTGCAATGAAACCCCGTACTGTTGACCATAAGATTGAGGATTCGAATCCTGAACCCAGAAAACCCAACTGGACGCCTGAGCCACCTCACGTTTTTTAAGGGAGACTCCTGGTCACTCATGTTATAAAAGGAAACAGAAACTGTGACATGTAACTCGTATTCTGTGAGGATCATACCACATCACACAGTGCACCACAATGAAATTGCTCCCCGTTTGACGCATCCGTGAAGGAACAGAGGGCAGCTGACATGGGCTACTCTGCTCATGAGTACCTCGGTCCAGGATTCAAACTGATGACTTTCCCATCATGGGGCAAACGCCCTAACGGTTACGCTACCAAGTGCCAACTATTTACTTGAGTTTACGTTAGCATCCATTGAATTAGCATGTTCCGAACCAACAAAATGCTGTACTGAGTGTCCATCAACTGCAAGGAAGATGACTAGCGTCACCAGAGACAACTGCGAGTTACACGAAAGTGTTAAGATGATATTTGGTGAAAGTCGGAAAGGTGAGGAAAAGAGGAGGATCCTGCCACTAGGCCATGGTAACACCACATAAGTACCACTAGTTGTATAACATCAGCCGCATCTATTGAAGTGAATGCCAGGCAGTGTTGGTGACTGGGTTGACTTTGGTGTAAGCACAGTTGTTCTCAAGTGCTACAATTACATTCGGTGGAAGTTTGAGAAGGAACAGAAAACAGGGTGAGTATCACGCCACTAGGCCACCACGTCCTTGTTTGCTTGTCAGTGTCGTTAATGAGTAATGAGTCAGCCTCGTTAGCTAGCGAAAGCAGCTAAATTTGTAGACAAAACTCCAGCCTTCGCCAGCAACTCTTTGTTTGCTTGTGTGAGTGCAGGGAGTGATCGTGACTCGAGTCTACTCCCGCCACCCTCGTGTTAGCCTTCAGTGGGCCGGTGGAATGGAAACGCCACGTCGAACGTCCGATTTTTGCGGCGTAGATGACCGACGGAGACGAGTGTGAGTTTGTTCACGGGTGCTAAGCTGACATTTAGTGGGAGTGGGAGAGGTAAGAAAAGAGAGAGAGAGAGAGAAAAAATCTGAAAAAGTCGAGCATCCCTCAGATCGTACTGTTCCGCTCTGCGTGAATCAGTGGCGTGCCGACGCTTTAAATACTCAGTGACTCAAAACATGTCAGCGTCTCTGCGGGAGCCGGTGACTCCGCCGCCTCTCCTCCAAACTCTTAGCGAAGGCCGTCGCTCGTCCTCCGCTGCCTACTTGCATCATTTTGTAACCGTCCCTTTTCTTTCTTTCATATGTTCCTTCCTTTTTACTCTTTTTTGTCTTCTTCTCTTAAACCACCCCCCCTTTCTTCGACTTTCCTTCACCGGCTCTAAATATACACCGCCCAAGTGGTTGCTGTGGCAACTAAACGGCACATGTAGCGTTCAACTTATTGGTGTTTAAGTGTGTTTTCTGTTCTAATCGTGGCACCATCGCTCACCTCCTCCTTCTCCGCTCCCTCTATCCCTCTGTCTGACGTCACGTACCCCAACCCCCCCCCCCCCCCCCCCCCCTTTTCTCGAGCAAGCAGGCTGCATGCTAATAAGAGCGAAACTGCACTAGCAGCCGCGACTGCTTTGAAAACGGAGCGGCCGGCACTGAGAAGACGGATGCCGCCGTGGGAATTGGGATCGTTTCGACGCTAATTGCGTCTTATCTCGAGCCGCGGTCTGGCGTTTTGTAACGGGGAGGTTCTTGGGATTAAGGAGACAAGTGTCCTAGTCGGGCCTAAAGGCGAGTTCAGCTGATAAAACTGCAACCTTCTCTGTGAATAAAAGCATGTTGGAGTGGGCCTTTGTTTCTTTCATGTTGATGAGATGGTGAACAGCTCGTCTCAGGCAGTGCTTTATTGGAACTGAGCGCTCCAGTTTTAACCAACACTTCTCCGTCCTTTTGTGTGGAAGATTTCCTGATGTCATCTGCCCAGAAATTTACTGCCATTTAATAACCTAAAATGAAAAATGTTTTGCATCTAAAAGTGCACTTGTACTTGAATCATGTTCCTCCTTGATTATTAGTATTAGTTTCATGTGAGATTTATTGTGTATGCCTGCTCTGCCCTTTTTCTAAATGCATCAATTCATTTTCATATATTTCATAAAATAAGTTATTTTAAATGAAATTACAGTCTTCCTGGTGACTCATCTTCCCTAAATCATTTATTTTCCAGATTTGTTTTCTTTCTCTCCTTTTAATCCCATTTTTGTGTAAACAAGAGTTACGGCCCCGTTTGTCATGATGGAAAGAGAGAGAATGAGAATGGGAAAGAGAGATGGAGAGAGAAGGAATAAATGAGGGAAGGAGCGAGAAAGAGAGAATGGGTTTGATGGTGGCACAGAGAGAATGAATGAATACGGGGAGGTGAGAAAGGGTGCGTGAATGATTGGGGGAAAGAGAGACAGTGATAGAGAATGAATGAAAGTAGGAGAGAGAGAGTGAGGATGAAAGACTGAGGGAGCGAGATACAGGATGAATGAATGAGGAAAGGAGAGAGAAAGAGTGAACGAGACTGAATAAATGGGGAATGAAAGAGAGAGGATGAATGAGCGAAAGAGAGGGAGTGACAATTAAGGAAAGAAGGAGAAAGGGAATAAAAGAGTATGTGAATGAGGGAAGCAGAGAGAGCGAGAGAATGAATGAATGAATGAAAAAGAGAGGTGGACATGTAGGAGAGATGAATGAGGGTAAGAAGACCATGGAGTATGAGAAGAAAGAGATAGAATGAGGTTGTGGGAAGAGAAAGCATAAATGAAAGAGGGAGAGAGAGTATAAATTAAATAATGAATGAATAAATGAATGAATGAAGGAGGGCGGGAAGAAGAGAGAGAATGAGGGAATGATATAAAAGAGGTAGGAGAATGAGAGGTAACAGACAGAATGATGGAGGGGAGAGAATGGAGAATGAGGGAAAGGCAGGCAAAGAGAAAGAATGGGAGAGGATATGAAGAGAATGAATGGGGGAAAGAGAAGGAGAAGAGAAGGAGAGAATATGGAGAGAATGAGGGAAAGGGAATTATGGCGAGAAGAGAGAGAATGGTGTGAGTGTTGGCTTGTTTCTTGGCACCGGTGCAGGTTTATTTCTGGCTGCTGCTCTCCTGGTGCTGAGAGAGTTGGCACTGATAGCGCTCATGTGAGCGTGACACATCAAACTCAACAACTAAACTTTCTGATATTTCTGTAATGCTTCTTATGTGTATTTTAGACCCACGGTGACTTCATATTTGATGCTGTAAAAGCGTCGTACTCCAGTGCGTCCTCCGCTCGCTGGAGCTAATTATAAGCAAGTTGTTGTTTTTTTTCCCCACTGCGTTAACCCTTCCGCTCGTCGGAGCAGTTGCGAACGATTCCCACCGTTTTCCTTTTCTACGGCATCGGGGCGGCGCAGGGTTTTTTCCCTGCCGTTAACGTGGTTATCCCCACCCCAGCTCCATGCTGGCTCCCTTGCTATGTACTAATTAAAAATATGAGTCAACAGAATCACAGGGCAGGTAATGAGATCCGCTCTCACATTCCCGCTAATTAGCTATAATTAGAGCCTGTTCTTGTCCATTATGTGAAATCCACCTCGGACTCGGGGAAAGGCTCTGCCAGCGGAGGGGGGTGGGGTGGGGTGGGGTGTGTCATGGTGTGGTGTGTGTGTGGTAGGTTGGGGGCTGTTTGCAGAGTCACCTTGGAAAAACGCCGGCTTCTGCTTAAGCAGGAACGAGGATTAGAACAACACCGGCGTTGGAAACGGAGTGAACCATGGCAGAAAAAGGGGGCTCGCTCTGGGAATTCCACACAATCGGAACATTGTTGGGTGTCAACCCCCTCCCCATGGACATGTAGGCCATGTGAAGTGTGTAGTTAAAATAGAGTTACCTTTATGGGATTTGGCAAAATTTTCTCTATTTCCAACTACCAGATGTTTCTGATGTTTAGAATTCACAGAAGAGGCACCTGATTGGCTCTGGATTTCTCTGGAACTGTTATTGCTGGGAGACGAGATTAACAGAAACAACTAGTCAGAAAGATCATTCATTCATTCATTATCCGAACCGATTAATCCCTGTCGGGGCCGCGGAGACCAGAGCCTGTCCCGGGAAGTACGGGCACAAGGCGGAGACTAACTCTGGGCAGGTGCCAACACACCGCAGGGCACACACAGTCACACTCCCTTTCACACCTTATGGGCCAATTTTGAGTTGCCAATTAACCTACATTGCATGAATTTGGACTGTAGCCCGCTTAAAGTTTTTCTTCTCAAACGTGGATGGAAAGCCACCAGGACACCGGACCTCCAGGACCGGAGTTGCCTACAGCTGAGCTAATGAGTTATTGCATTGGGTGTGTTGTGGCTGCGGAACCTCCAGAACTACCACCATTTACCCCTGAGCGGGAACCTCCAGGGAGACTGTCCTGAAATTTAGGAAGTTGAAGTGGCTCTGAATGACAGTGGGGTTGCACTACCACAACTCCAAAGTTGGAGATAATATAACTTTAATAACATTACTGCAGTAACAGTGTAATCATCATAATTGTAACATCTTATGTGATAATACAAACACTCTGCAGGAATTAGTTACATCTCAATTTGATCCCAGTATTTTACCTTCATCAAAATTGCAATTTGCTGCTCACCAAGATGAGGGTCAGTTGATCTTGAGCAAGGTTTAGCCTAAACGTTCTTGAGACACTTGAGTCACGTTTTACTTACAGGTTTTAGATATTTTTCCGGTTCTTGAGTGTGTACATGAACACTGCATTTTTGGATCCTTCATTCTCAGATTTATTCTATTATAGCCCTTCTTTTTGTTTTCTAATACGTTAAAAATGCCACAAACACGGTCATACGAAATGGAACTCACCGAGGCTGTGTAAGCTACTGTTAATAAAGTAAGACAATAAGATTAAAGCAAGTTAAGAAAATGCTATGTACTGTATAACTGTATAGAAATGCTATATACTCCTAATTATATTACTCCAGATTTGACATCCAATGAAAGAGATATTTATTATGTAGTCTTGATGAATAATATCTGCATGTATATTTGCAAATGTTGCAGTAAATTGCTGTCTCAACTGTCTCGATTTTTCTATCAAACTGTAAAAACAAAGATGTGGCTCATACAAGATACAGATAAAGATAAGCATTAAAATAATGAACATTATTATAACATCTGTACTGGTGCAAGTTAAAATAAGCCAAAAACAATATATTACTTTGGACACTTTTGCGGTATGTGTGATCTGCCGAGGATCCGAGCTCTATTCTGTCAGCAGCATTACTGAAAGTGCAAGATATCTCTTTTCATGCAAGGCCTTGTTTCCTCTGACTAAGAGCTACTGTATCTCTGTGCATAGAATCCCCCCCAGCCAATTTGTCTGTGTACAGTCATGCCTGGATGGGCCGCACGGTGCAGGGGATGTGGTAGAAGTGTGTGTGTATGTGTGTGTGTCTGAGTCTGTGTGTGTGTGAGAGAGAGAGAGAGAGAGAGAGAGAGAGAGAGAGTATACACCCTCCATGTGGAGAATCACCCTACTGCATGAATCCGTCAAAATAAGTGAGTGAGGTGGTTTCGGAGGCAGCTAATGGGTTTTAATGCACTCCTCCCAGTGTCCCCCCTCCCTCTCCATGTCTGCCTGATTAGTGCCACCTCATCTGTCTCCCAGCAAGCCTCATCTGCCCGAGCGTGTCAGGCAGCCGTCCCACAGCTCGCACGCCCATTTCCAGCCTCGGGCCACTGTCGGGTCACCCGTATTCCCCATCCAATTTCTCAAATCCCATTTATTCAGCGGCATCGCGGCCGCTCCACCCAAATCCCATTACGTTTCTTTACTTAAAGGGGCATGAAACCCTCCAGGGCAGGTTTGGAAATGTTAAGTAACATGTGCAGCTTTAAATCTTACTTACGCATTCGAGTACCATGATGAGTTGTTTATTTGGCTAGTCCTTTCTTCTGCTATAGAAAGCAAACATCGTTGGAGGATTTGAGGTCGATTTGTCACAGTTTCCCTTTAAGACGTCACTCTTATGAAGGTTCACCGTTGGAGCTCTTCCATCATCTCTCGATCCCTGTACGTTCCCTTCATAGCCACTGCAAGTTTAAATAGGCTTTTAGGTTTGTGACCAGGGCCGAACGTTACTCAAAAGGAGGAGTTTCATACCACTTTAAGTCTCAGTCATTCATGTCGAAGTTGGCTTGTTCACACTCAAAACATCGGACATTGATCAAGTCCAATTTTTTGACTTTTAGAAGACACTTTTATTCAAAATGACCTTCATTCATTCATTCATTCATTCATTCATTATCTGAACCGCTTAATCCCTGTCGGGACACACGGACCAGAACCTAACCCTGAGTGGCCGCCAACAAACCACAGGGTACACATACTCACACAAACACACTCACATTCACACACATGTGGCCAATTTAGAGTAACCAATCAACCTATATTGCATGCTTTTGGACAGTGGGAGGAAACCGGAGCACCCAGAGAAAACCCATATGAACACAGGGAGAGCATGCAAACTCCACACAGAAAGACCCAATGGCCGTCCCCAGCGTTCGAACCCAGGACATTCTCGCTGTGAGGCGGCAGCACTAACCACTGCGCCACCGTGCCGCCCTGCCATCTTTTATTCAGTGTTAATTGTATCCCATAATTCCCGTTCTCCGTTTTCTACAGACTAGTCCTTACCCAGTGTTGGGGAGTAAAGGAAGACGTGTACCGACGTTACGTATTTAGATTACAAATGATGGATAACTGTATTTTGTTACAGTTTAAATAGATGGCAATCAGAATACAGTTACATTGTTAAAAATAATGGATTACAAGACTTTTTTGGACGGCGCGGTGGCACAGTGGTTAGTGAACAGCACTCAAAATCTCCATGATTGTGTACGTTCACTTTGGGCTTCCCACTTCACCCCGCCCCACACGTTTCCGTGTAATGGTTGAACGACTTTAACGCACACGTGGCTTTGTTTACAAATTCTGGTCCACTTGCAAGGCCTACACTGTGAAAGCAAACTGCACCAAAAGAAGGGTGTGAATTCACTGTGAATCTATATCCCATTTTGTTTACATTTTTGTTTACATCAGATGCAGCTTGAACTGATTTTCAAAGTGAGACTTTGTGTCCGGCTCTGTGCTCTCTTGTATTCATAAATGCCCACCTGCAACTGCTTATGGCAGTTTAACTTTAAACAGATGGCTATTCTAACTATTTAGCTCCATTTTGTGACATCAAGGTAATTTTTGTAAGAATTCTCATTTTCAAATGTCTTGTTGATTATACCATTCTTGTTGATCAGAAAATGATCCTGATCAATGAAAAAATCCCAGTGTAACCGACAGGCAGTTAATTTACACAAAAATACTTCACCGCTCTCTTTTTTACAATGTTAAGTATGAGATGGTGTAACATCTTGTGTCAGCATGGCATCTACGATATGCATTCCATCTGTTTTCCAGGTGCGTCGTAACAGATTGGTGTGATTTACATAGCGAGAAAATCACGAAATCACGTTTGGCACGAGACAGGATCTATAGTTCCTGTTTGTGCCCTGGTGCGCCGGTGATGTGGCTGGTGTTCTGTGTGCTGTGGCTGTGAATGAGGCTCTTGTCGGTGATGAGCGTTGTTGCTGTCAGCGCCGCTGCTGCTCTGTTTGCGGAACATGTCTCTCCTCCCGCCCCATCTCTTCCCCCGTCCCGGCCCCGTGACGTCTTTACTTTCAGCCAACCGACTTCTGATGCCTCTTTGCTCTTTCACAGGAGTCAATCGCCGTCCGGCGTCCAATCGGCTGTCTTGAGGAGTCAGGGGCAAAGACCTGGACCAATCGGGTGAGGACGAGGAGGAATCATCAAAGTGGTGGAGAGAGAGTCTCTTGTCGGGTACTTTATGAGCAGTATCTCTTTCTCTCTCACACACACACACACACACCTTCCCTCCCCCTCCGGCCCACTGCTCTCATCACACCCCCCTCTTCCCTGGCACAGCCCAAGCTATAAAAAGATTTCTGAATGAAGGCGAGGCTTTGAGGTCGAAGCCATTTGAATGATTTTTGTGAATGACGCAGGGCCCCGCGGCCTCATGGGAGACCGATCAAACCCGAAGGGGGAGGAGACAGCCATGTTGAGAGCTCGGCTGTGAGCTTCTTTGCCGCTGTGTGTCTGTTTTTTTAACTTTTCCGACTTCCAATTAAAACTCTGATGAAGGAGAGGAGGGGAGAAACGGGGAGAAGAAAAGAAATGGCCGCCAAACGGGGCTAAATAAAGCGGCGGAGGGAGGGAGCTGGCAGGGCGTCGCCTTCATCTACATTCCCGTTCCCTCGCTACTCCACGTTTTCAATGTTTGTGCTAAGCCGATAAAATCCAGTAAGCAATCAAGTTTATAAAGCTTGGAGTTGGAAAACATGCACAGAAAGTGCTATGGTCAGAAAAACCTCACTTGCATTATTATTGTGTATACGCTGTGTATATATAGCATATAGGGAAAGTTGGTGGCGTAACGGCAGGGTGTTCACCCCGTGATCAGAAGGTTCAAATCCAGGACCGGTAAAGTTATCACTGATGTACTCATGAGCAAGGTACCGTCCCCAAGCACTGCTCCCCGGGTGCTGCCCATGCTAGCTGCCCACTTCACGGATGGGTCAAATGCAGAGGTCACATTTCGTTCACGTTATACAGTTATATTTACTTGTCCATCTATCTGTTTTCCATAATCTTCATGTGTTGATTCAAGGCATGTCAATTCTATTTATTTGTTTATTAATTGTTCTAAAAGGATTATCTCAATGGGAGAAAAAAAAAGATATATAAATATATCCACATCCATATTAATCAAGTATCTACACGAGCCAGTGACTGTCTCAATTCAGCTTCTATTCTTACCATTTTCACAGTCTGCCTTGTTGGACAGCGGCTGGGCACCCGGCGGTTCTTTTGGCTGTAAGGAGAACTCAAGGACAAGACTAGTGCTAATTGTGCGTGATAACAGGGCTGAAAAACGCTGAGGGTAGTGATAAATGTTGGTGTGACTTCTCAAAGTCTTTAGCTAATGATCCAAATTTCTCGTCTGCGCAGCCCAGTGACGGTCGGAAAGTGTTGGCATTAATAATAAAAAAAACCCCGGAATATGCTAATTTCAGTATGTGATACATGCTTTTAGAGAGTCTTTGCCCTGTGCATGCTTTTACTGCACCTCACTCATCTGCACACTGGCTAACAACACACACACACTCTCACACACTCTCACACAGTCTCAGCACAATTTGGGAGATGCAGCCAAAGGGACTCCCAAAGCGACGTCAGAGGAACGCCTGTGTTTTTGAGTGTGAGTGTGTGTGTGTTTGTGTGTGCTCTCGATGCAGGTTCCCGTTCCATCTGCAGTAGCTGCAAAGGGGAGTGGAAGACAATGGGCGGTAAACAATAAAAACAATGAGTGAAAAAAAGCAAGTGAGACTTGGCACTAATATAAGTGCCATTAATTATTACTTTTTGGCAGTGCTTGGGGACAGTACCTTGCTCATGAGTACCTCAGTGGTACCTTTCTCTTTACCAGACCTTCAGATCACAGGGCCAACTGCCTGACCGTTATGCTACTAACTGCCCTTAGGCTACAGTTACTGCACGCTCTTGGCAGCTGCAAGACAGAGTTGGAGGATGGAGTCTGCCTTGGTGAAGATGGATGCAATCCGTGGCTGGAAAGTTGTGACCATGTAAGCAGTGTTATTCACGTAACCTGCCAGTGGTCAAAGTGTAATGGCTGATCGGTGTACTACTCACAGAATGGGGAAAGGATGTCATGGGAAGAGGAAGAAAGAGAGAATTACTGGATTACTTACAGAACAGAGGAAGGATGTTTTGTGTGTGTGTGTGTGTGAGACAGAGTGACAGCGAGAGGAAGAGGGAGAGAGTAAGAGAGAGAGAGGACTGTAAAGCACTCGAAAAACCAGTCAGGGAGACGGTAAACACACCGAGTCGGATCGGAATCATCTCCCTCACGGCGGGAGCTCAGCCTGTCTCACCGCTCGCCATTATCCTTCTCCAGGAAAATTACCCACCGGCCACTGGGGCCTGTAATATTCCCAGCATCCCTTCTCCCTCCCTCCCTCCCTCTCCCTCTCTCCACCTCCTCCTCCCCTTTTTTTCACAGTGGATGAGAGTACGGAGGAGGGTGGGGGCGAATTGGAAAAACACTGGGTGTCTCCGTAACGAGTGCCCTCGGGTAATGACAGGTTTGCCTGCTCCGTAATTTACCCCTCGTGTCGGACTCGCTCAGCCGTGGAGGAGCGCCGATGAAGCCGTTTCGCTCTGCGCAGCTTGCATGCTGTTTTTTCCTGCCACTCCTCCTCCTCCTCCTCCCCAGCCTCCGTCGCCTGGCCTCTTTCCCTCCGTTCCTGCGTCAGGCCCGGCTGAGTGGCTTACTAACAGGGACCAGGGCTCAGGCGTTGTACGCTGCCTAGAACGGTTTTCACGGCTGCCTCTCACACCTCGCCTGGTTAAACACTAATGCAATTTGGTTGGGGGCGGTGGGGGGATGCGACATCTGTAATAGAGCTGGAATGGTGGAAGGTCGTCTGGCTACAAGACCTCGGAGACGTATTAGGATTGTTAATTCATCTTGTAAGGGACGGTCTAGTGCTCGCGGGTTGCAGGTTGCATGGTCCTACACGTAGCGGTTGAGCGGTTGCGAAAATTTGATTATTTAGCCGATCGCTCTGTGGTTTGTGAGCGGCCCTGTGTACCCATCTTGAAGGGCCTTGTTAGCGGTGGTTGACATTGAAATCCCATATCGGGGAGTATAATTAAAGCCTGTATGAGGTGCTTATGTAGTGTGTATTGGTGTAGTTTGTAAGCTAGCACTGTCTCAGAATGTGACAAAATTATTTTTCCTAATTAGCACTTACAAGTGAGCTCACTTTGTTGAGTCTCTAACACTTTATATTTGTTTCTTGTCAGCTCCTGTTGGACCACAACTTTATGATAAGAAGGCAAGTTTGGGAGTTGGCTCCATGATCGGAAGGTTGGCGATTTAAGTCCCGGACTGGGAAAGGTTCCACTGAGGTACTCATGTGGCAGTAGGTAGTGTAACGGTTAGGGCAGGGGTGGGCAATTCCGGTCCTGGCGGGGGGGCCAGTGTGGTGTAGATCTTCCATTCTACCTGGTGAGTCTCTTCCCATCAATATCTCCCTGTAAGTGCGTAAAATTTATATCATTGTGAACACACCACAGCACACAGCTCACCACAACAAAATGTGACCTCAGCATTTGACCCATCCATGAAGGAGGATTCGATTCCTGCAACCTGGATTCCTGGATTCGAACCTGCAACCTTCTGATCATGGGGCAAACACCCTACCATTACGCCACCAACTGCCCTGAGACCAGGTGTCAATGTTCGGAAGTCAAGTGGTGGATTCTGGCCCTCTAGTACCGGATCTGTCTACCGTTAGGGCGTGATCTCACAAATGGCCACAAATGTTTGCTTCCATCTTTGCCAAGGTGGACTCCATCGTCCAGCTGCCAAGAGCACGCTGTGACCCATTGTACAGAACATTTGCCTGTCAGATGGCAATTCTATGAATTCAACACCAATCTTTTAGTTAGCTATTCCACAATATTGCCCAGTGGTACCTACCAGTAACCATCCACCCTCCCATCCGAGTAGCAACTTCCTTGCTGCTATGCTAGGAAGTCTCCACCTTGTTCCAAGACGCAAACAATTTACAAGAAAGTAAGCAGTACACAAATTGGAAATGACACGGTTTGCCGTCGTCCCATAAACTTCGCTTCCTGTAAAAGCTGTAATACTTCCGTTTTTAACTGTCCCACAGCCCAAGGCTCAGGTTCCGGCACGCGCCCGCCCTGCGTAGCATCCCGTAAACGCGCCCTTTTCACAATCAAGAGACTGGTTTGAGTGCGTCGGCACTTACATTAGCACATTAAAGCAGCGCAGACAGGGGACAGGGAAAGAGGCCAGCATTAGAAACGCTGCCCGGTTCTTGTTGGCCCGGGGCCAGAGGGGTTTCTAATGGCTGACCTGGCCCCTCATTACTGCCTGTTAAACTCCTGACTCGCCTCTGACTCCCTCTCTCTCTCCTCTGCCCTACTCACTCAGCCAGAGCGAGACAGTTCTTGGCAGCCATGCAAGGCACATCCAATCAATTTCTCTTAATAGGTGTGTGATTGTCTGCTCGTGCGGTGTATTAATCCCGGGAAACACCCTGGAAAGTGGCCATAGATCACATCGAGCTTGGGAGAACACATCCGCTTACAGGCGGCTAAATGGACGGGCTGATGGACGGACGGATGGATGGATGGATGGACAGTTGGGTAAACTGACAGTCTGACTAATGACCAAACGTTGATGGGATGAGTCATTTTGAGCACTTTGTCGAAAGGGATTGCAAAAGTCTGGACCTCTGTTTGTAATATTTATTTTTGGGGGGGAAGCTGTAACAGGGATTTGGACGGCGTAGCCGTGACCGAGCGACAGGTCAGGAAATGATAAAAACAAACAAAAGCGTGAGTGTCCCTCTGCTTGACCATGTCAGCACAGACAGATGGCCAGCTGACCCCGGATCAGGGAGGGCCTGACTGGCTGCATAATAGAGCATCTGTCCAACCGGACATCAGCCACGTACGCAGGACCCGGAGGAATTTCTGCCACTCATTCTCTCTCTCTCTCTCTCTCTCTCTCTCTCTCTCTCTCTCTGTATCTCTGTATATGTGTCTGCCGCCACCGTTCTCAGAGATGGAAAGGTCTCCTCCATCTCTCTCCACTGCTTGGAGATGGTACCTTGCTCATGAGTACCTCATCGGTACCTTTACTACTCTGGAACTTGAACTGGCTACCCTCCGATCACAGGGCCAACTCCCTTATTTCTCATTCTCTTTTTCACTCGCATTCTCTCTCTCTCTCTCTCTCTCTCTCTTTTTGACGTCTCATTTCACCTTTGTTCCTTTTTGCTAATCTCCCAACCCTTTCTCTTACTGTTCCCCATCACTCTTTCTCCCTCTCTCTCACTTTCTCTCGTTCCCTTTCCTAACCCTCTATCTCGCTTTCTGTCACTATGTATCTACCCCCCGCCATCTTTGTCCCAATTCTAATCAGAGGAAATCTGTGAGTTAAATCGAATTCAAATATCATGAGGCTCTGAATCAACTAGCCATTATGTGATAACTCACTGGATGGAAAGTGTGTGCACAGAAGAGCCATTACGCTGCACTGCCGCACTGCCGGTTTCCCATTGTGTTAAAGCACTTTGACAAATATCTGCACCTGCTTTCTGTACGTGGCCTCAGTGCGGAGCAGTCGTCCCGGAGGAAGAAATCATGCCATTTCCCACCGGCCCACATGAACGAGCTTATATATGTATTCTTATATCCAGACTCTATGCTGCTGAGCGTGGAGTGGTTTTAGCAGCCGTGTGGGGGTCTGTGAGAGCGCACTACAGATTTAAGGGGTGCCGTCTCTCTCTCTCAAAGCGCACGTGTGAACCTGACAGCATGGTGTAGTTGTAGCGTTTACTGTATCAGAAGATTTAAAGTTTGATGTTGGTGCGTGTGATACAGAGATACCAGTTCCTTAGGTAAATTAATGAAACATCTCTCTCTCTCTTACTTTTCCTTTCTCTCTACATCACCTTCTTTCATTCTGTTTATCTCTCTTTCTCTCCCTCTCTTTATTCTTTCTGTTGCCTCTCTCATCCAGTTCATCTTTCTCTCTCACACTCTTTCTCGTTTTCTCTCTGATGCTCTCTCTATCTTTCATTCAGTTTATCTCGTTCTCCCTCCCTCACCCTCTCCCTCTCTCCTCTCTTTCTCTATCTGTTGTTCTCTCTGATTAGGTTTGATCTCTTTCTCTTTCTCTCTCTCCTTTTCCTTCCCCCACCTACCCCCCATAGGCTGTCCCTATCAATTATTAACAAACACAATTACCATCCAGTCAGTCGGCCAGTCAGTTAGTTCACCTCATGGTTGACATTTCGGAACCGAGAGAGAGAGAGAGTGAAAGAGAGAGGGAGCAAAAGAGACGTATGTGCGAAAGGAAAATTACAGTGAAGACACCAGTGGATAAGGCTTGGCGTGAGTCAGAGTGTGGCCATGCTATTGGGCCCCGATTCTGCAGTGCTGAATGGTGTTCTCCGTCACGGCCCTCCATTAATACTCTCTAATGCGCCTCTTCTTTCCTCGAGCGCGCCGTTGCAACGGAATTGTGTCAGACAAAGATGTTTATTAGTGTCTTAGCTTTGATTAGTGTCTTAGGTTTCCTAGCCTCCAAAATAAAGCCCTCGTCCTCTTTTCATTTTCGCTCACGCGCGGCTCATTTGCCAGACTGGCTTAATGTAATGATGGAAAAGAACAAATTAGTCACGTTGACTCGGGATTTCGGCTCCTTTCAAATCGTCACTTAGGCTGCCGAGTGAACTCCAGGCTTGTGTGCTGCATAACAAACACTTAATGTGCGATTAGATGCTGAACTGCTTCCCTTATTTCCTTTGTAATGAGTTGCTCCTGTGATCGGAAGATCGCCAGTTGGAGTCCCGAACTGGTAACGGTACCACTGAGGTACTCATGAGCAAGGTACCGTCTCTAAGCACTGCTCCCCAGGGTGCTGCCAAACAAGTTACCATGTTCAGAACCTTGTTGCTATGTAGTGGCAGTTCTAGAATCTGTTGGAGGCTTAAGATGGACCTCAATCCACAGAAATCATGCACTACAAGCTCTGTGTGGTGGTCCTACTTCACAGTAAATTAATGGCTACAGCAAGAGATGTTCACCACTTTATAACTGAACAGTTATTTCGAAACTTTCAATGTTCAAGATGGCAGCACCTGTGGCTTACGATTTGCTTGATGTTGATTGAAAGAATATTTAATACTATTCACATTGTCTGCAGACCTTAAAGTATGTTATTTAGTGTTATTTGATGATAACTCTACAATGAATTTCATGATCCAACTCTGCTTATGTTAATGTGTGGAAATTGATGCAGATTTTTGTTTACAGCATTCAATGTAGCATTTTGTGCTGAGAAAACATTGTCTACTTCAAGTGGAAACTGCCATTAATTAATGCCATTGACGCAAAGGAGCCTTGTTTATTTTGAAAGGCCTCTCTACTTGTATTTATTCTATACAAAGAGAACTTGAAAAGAAGCCTAGAAGTCTTCAAGTTTTCTGGATGCCCAAGAACTGGAATCAAAATTGAATCATTTTCAGAATCGACTTCCAGGTCTCATGGTACAAAATGGGATTGGAACGCGGCATATTTTATTTGAATACGGAGTGAGTGTTGTAATTGCACCGTGCAAAGTGAGCACTTAGCAACAAGCATCTCCATTACACTGCACGCCGTCTCATGACAACAGGCCGCGAGCGCTGCTGTCGATGCTGTAATATCACTGACATATAATTACACAGGAAGGATACGATT
This sequence comes from Distichodus sexfasciatus, assembly GCA_032718565.1. Lineage (NCBI taxonomy): Eukaryota > Metazoa > Chordata > Actinopteri > Characiformes > Distichodontidae > Distichodus > Distichodus sexfasciatus. Next base: position 865,582 of record JAVGVS010000049.1, read on the forward strand.
CTATACAATACTGATGTGTGAAGGGGAGCATTTATGCAATTAGATGATTATACTGACGCTGCCCAGGTCATTACTAGCGCACTCTGAAAGGCTCGTAGTATTATGTCTGACTGACACACACACACACACACACACACTCTGCCATGTCTTGGCATCTTTGTGAGGTACTTCCACTGACTCCCATTAAGACTAGATGGACATAATACTACAAAACCTTAATCATAACCTCACAAACCAAAAGCTAATATTTTAATCATCTAATTAATTTTTCTAATACCAACTGATTTTTCTTATAAGGACCAATCCTCACAAAGCCATAAGAACCTGACACTGCCAAACTTTTGCTAACAATCTTTCCACATTAAATCCAACTCCATGCAGATTTTATAGATACATCTTTATTGGAAATAATTCTGCTGAACCAAAGGAATATTATAATAAAAATAGTAGTAATTAGTAACTTAATAATAATAATAATAATAATAATAATAATAATAATAATAATAATAATAATAATAATAATAATTAGTAGTAGTAGTAGTGTTGTTGTTGTTGTTATTGCCCCTTTTAGTCTTGAAGTCAAATAAAATGACATCACAATTTAACAAATACTTTGTCATCATGCAAACATTTGGTCCCCACAGAGACCTAATAAATACAGACATACTAACTCACATATGCACACACACTCACATCCTGGGTCACACACAAGACAAGAGCACTCGAGCTGGTCTGTTTATACTTGACCAAATATGTCAAATTGCAGCGGTGCCACAACCCTCTCGACCAGAACACTCCTGATTGCAATATGATGCTGAATAATTACGGTATCAGTCATGACAGACCAATTACTCCCTCGTAAGCCTGTGTGCAGACGAGCGCTCTCCGTTTCCAGCACTGTTCATGACTTGGTTTTTAAATGCCTTTCATTATCGCTTTCCGAAAAACAAAGCAATCACCGACGACTTCCTCATTTCGCGCGTCAAGACGACGCCAACAGGCCCACGTTTAGCTCTGGACGCCTCTCTAACGATAAGCGTCTTCCTCACACTTTCTTCTGCAGGTTTCTCTTGAGTTCTCACACTTTGCGAAAAAGCCACAGTTAAGGCGAGTGGCGCTCTGTGCCGCTTTGCCCTCGCTCTGTGCCTGCTTTTGTGTGATTGCACAGTTTATCAGCGCAGGGCTTAATATGCAACCATTAGAGCTGCAGTTATGCTACATGATCCCCGGGTGAGTCTTTTTACCTCGACTTTGGAGGCTGCTCTAAGTAAGAACGGCCAGGATTTACACTGTCCTGATGTGCCACCTTTTGTTCCAACAGGGACATAATGAGACATGGAAGAAGAAAAGGAGGGCCGGTTGAGGGGTAATTACTGACCTGAAGTACGAATGACCTTTAAACCAGGTTTGGTGATAGATTAATAATTACTAGTAATAGAACACTCCCATGGTGGGCATGATGGATGTCACCCTGGTGCCAGTGTGTAAGGATAAACTGTGTCACTGTGGCCCTGAGAAAGGTCAGAAATCTTATTAACATCTAGCGCTAAAATATGTTTTTACTTGTTGGTCAAGCAGGTCAAGGATTGAAAATGCAGCTGAATCTTTAATTTGATTTAAGTATGGGTTTCAGATAGACTGACCACTCATGAATGTATACTGTAGATGCATCAGTAGCTGAATATACAAGGTACTAATTAGAGGTGTTCAAATTAGTCATGGACGATTCTGCATCGATGCAATGGCAGACCATAATCAATTATAACTTTAAACGGCTTTAAACGGACGGTCTGCTGCCCCTCAGTGGTCTGCGGCAGCATTGCAGGTGACCTGTGACTTGCAGTCCCGTTTCACTACTGAAAAAAAGTATTTTTAAAAAAAGTATTCTTTTTTTCATTTTTTAAAACATTTCCAGATGATCTGTGAGTGCAGCCTCTGGGACAGAAGCAGCTGAAAACCTGAATCATGACATTGCTTGGTGGTTTTCTGACTACAGCATAAAAATTCAAGTTATAAAGAATATCCTGGTAGTAACTACGGCTGCCCAATCTGCATGCAATGTGAAGTGATGTAGAAAAATTGATGGCATGCATCATGATGCATCGTGATATCGTACTGAATCGAATCGTGAGACCAGTGAAGATTCACTCCTCTAGTACTAATACCTAAATGGTTTGTGTGTGTTTGTCCACTTTCGGGAAATGACAGTGACAGTGTAACAAAGAAACAAGTAAGTCCTATAACAGGTCAGTTGATGTTATACAGACCCTCAATACATGGTTTATTGATATGCTGGCTCCTAGAGCGACAGCATGTACATTGACCTTAATTACAATCTAAAAGCCAGCGGTCGTCGCCCTTAAGGTCGGTTCATAAAGAGGTCAGACGCAGCATGTGGCCCGGCTCTGCACACTCTGAGTTGTAATGGAGCGTCTTGCAAACTAATGTTCCAGCTCCCTCATTATCACACGGTTTGCCTGTCATGGGAAGCCATTTTGGCTCTGAGTGATCTCACACGGGTCGAAGGATATTAATCTGAGCCTGGTTAATGGGAAAGGGAGAGAGTGAGTAGGAAGAGGGCTGTCTGGCTCCAGTACAGTGGCTGCACTACACTAAACCTTTGGGACTCAGAAGCAGAGTATGTGCATTTGATTTATTTATTAATTTACTAGTTATTTATAGGAGAAGAACCATCTGTACATCGCCGTGTAACACTTTACACCAGTAGTCTGTTGTGTATAGTACACACATTGCCAGCAATTTATACAAGAATTTTTAGCAAATTGTCCAGACTGTATGTATTTAGTGTTTGTTACTTAAATGTTAATAGTGCATAAAGTAGATTACAATCCATCAATCAATAAACTGTAAATGTGTTAAGTAGATTACTGAGATTACATTAGTTAATACTAACAGGGCTATAATTGCAACAGTTATCACAAATTGTTTTTTTTGGATTTATTCATTCAATCCTAAATGTATATTTTGTAAATATATTTGTCAGACATTCAACAGAATGCAACCAAATTCTCATATTCATTTCTTGTATATATTTCACATTTTATATAATTACTTATTAAAACGTAATGTCATATTGTAGTTATTGAACTACAGAAAAAATATATCAAATTGTATTTAGCAATTTTTAAAATTTTTATTAACTATTCCAATCTAAGAATTGAGTTGATTCATAGCAAAACATTTTGTGGTATAATCTTGTCAAATAAATGGTCTGCATACATAGGCAGCAAACTTGCATCATTTCAATAAAAGAGTTTAAAATACTCAATATTCATTTTCAATGCAGAGAGACAAACATTAATTCATTATCTGGACCAGAGCCTATCCCGGGAACCACGGGTGCAAACACACTGCAGGTTAAACAAACATGACAACTTTTTAACAGTATACAACTTCTGAAAATGCTTTGATTCGTCTTGAAATAAGTTGCATAATTCTGAAAAGTTCTCCATTCCACTCCATTCTGCTTGTAATGGTGAGAACGGCGCGCGTCGAGTCTTAAAGTGTGTTGTGGCGTTGACTGGCTCGTTCTCGGTCGCGGTTCACAGCACGAGGGCGAGGCCTGAGTTCGCGCGCTGGCTCGGAGGAGCCATGTAATGAGGCGTGCTGCATGAGTCAGTGCTCAGCTCTTTAAACTCGACTCAGCGAGAACCGCTCCTGTGCCCATTCAGACCTGAGTGTGTGTTGCCATTAGCAGGACGGGCTCTCCTGGCTGTTGGGGTGGGGTGCAAAAGGGTGGGGTGGGGGACAACGGGGTCCATCTGTCACGCAACTGCTGGTGAGTATCCTTCTAGAAGATCTTTTGCACCACCAAGACGTATTACCACCTGTAGGGGTCTGAGGGGAATGTTGTCTGGGTATGTGTGTGTGCGATTGTGACAAAGCCTATGTGTTGTTGTTGAGATGTGCGTTCTTGCATCCGTATAGTTATGTGTGACTGCGTACCTGGGTGTGTAGCTATGAGACTGTGTGTGTGTGTGTGTGTGTGCATGGCTGATGTGTTATTATAAAGCTGTATGTACTTGCCTTTGTCTGTTTGTGCATGTGTGAGCATCTGTATGGCTGTGTGTGTGCGCGTACCTGTGTGTGTGTGTGAGGCTGGGCCGTGCCCGTGTTTGGTGTGCAGCAGTGCTGGTGTGACGTCAGTGCGGTGTCCCCTGGGACCGGGCTGAGTCAGAGGCAGGGCTGCGGCCTTACTGCTGTTCCTCCATACATCTCTCCATCTCTTTCTCTCTCTCTCTCTTCCATTCTCTTTCTCCCTCTTTTTCTCACTGTCTCTAACTCCGTGTTCCTGTACATCTTATCCCTCTCTCTATCCTTTCTTTCTTTTCCTCTCTCTCACACTCTTCTGCATCTGCGTCATGTGCGTTTTCTGTATTTATCTCACTCCTTCCAATCTCTCTCTCATTCTCTGCTCTATGTGTCTGTCCCTCTGTCTGTATTCTCACAACATACACACCAGCCTCTGCAGCATGTGTGTGTGTGTTTTCTGTCTTAATCACAATTTAATAATGATTGGACAACTCTGGCTTCATCTACAGAGGCTGAAAAAGAATACAGCAGTGAAATATTGACTTCTTGTAATGCTCTCTCGCGCTCTCTCTCTCTCTGTTGCCAACACACACACAAGCAAACTATATTAGTCTTTGTTCAAGGCCAGCGTGCTCTCTGCTCAGCCCAGTTCCTATTTATTTACAGTTAATGGAAAAAAATCCTGCTGAATAGCTGATCTATTAGTGCCTGCGCCATCACCAAGCTTTACGCCAAGCTAGCAGACAGAAGCCGGCGTCGGCTTGGAACACGGGACAAACACAGGATCGCTAACGATGTGTTTTTCATCCACCCGGTCACTGTGAGAATCCTCCGGCCTGTGCAGTCTGTGCATCTTACTTAACAACAACTTTATCAACCGTGTTATTGTAAGAAACTTCTGACTAACCGTGAAGGAAGGAAGGAAGGGAAAAAAGAAGGGAGTGACTAAGAATGGGGGAAGGAGGGGAGGCAGCGACGAGGCCTTGCCAAGTAGTCATTAGAAGTGCCATCTGGCCGAGTTCTGCTAGATTTTGTTCTTCTTCTCCGTGGCCCCTCTCGCGGGAAATCTGCATTCGTTTCCCGAACATGAGAACCGAGAGAGTGAATGAGAGAGAGAGTGAGAGAGAGAGTGAGAGAGTGAATGAGAGAGAGAGTGAGAGAGTGCACTGCTATGAAAAGTGACTTTTTGGCAGCAACTGGGGAGCAGTCGTTGGGTATGGTACCTTGCTCACGAGTACCTCAGTGGTACCTTTACAGGTCTAGGACTTGAACCAGCAATCCTATTAAAAAACATGGCCTAACCACCACGCTACCAACTGCCCTGATAAGGAAGTACAATAATGAATTGCTCCAATTTAATCATTTTGGAAGTAAACTGACAATTTTCCTTGATTAATCAATTAATCAACAATTATGTTCAGCCTCTAGGAACTGCTTCCTGTGGGTGCGGCTCATGTTTTAGTGCATGTTTAGCCTCACCTGCTCAATTCTACACACCTGTGAATGTTGCCCAGCTGTCCACTGTCTGTTTTAACATTACATAAGTTCCTCCAGCAAATAAAAAGAATGACCAATGAAACATGAATTTTAAACTCAAGCTCAACTGAAGACGTTGCTAACCTATCAGAAGGTCGACAGTTCAAGTCCTAGACCAGTAAACGTACTACTGAGGTACTCATGAGAAAGGTACTGTGTGCTGTGCTCACAATGACCATAATCACTCACTTAATCTTTTGATCAAATGTATCATTAACATTGATGTTTTAGTATTTTTACTCATCCAGTATTCTAATTCGTGACTTTACATTTTTACCGTTCTCGTTTCCTTTGTTTCCTTCCCATCATTATTTTGACCTAAGCCTAAAATTTTGGGTAGCAATGAGTGTCTTGATGCAGTTCATCTGAACTTTTTTGAGTATACATTTTTGCCTGCTGTTTACCCCCAAATATGAAAAACGAAATGTGCTTTAGAGTCTGGGTAAGTCAGCAGAATAGATTATGCAGATTTCATGTAACCAGCTGGTACTTTTTATTGATCTCTGGTTGCCTGCACCATTTCTCCTGTGAAGAAGAGAAAAGCTCAGACTCAGGAAATAAGCTTCATCCACTCCATCAGCCCTCATCTTCCCTTGCTGCACCTGGGCCACTCAGACTCACTTTAGAAAAGAGCTCCTTCGTGTCAGCGGTGAGAGAGATGCCAGGATAGCGCCAGCCTTTGAACTGCCTCATGCGGTTATTATGCTTTGCGTCTTGTTCTAGACCTTGTGAAGCCCAGATATGAAAGGTCTGGAACTAATTTCACATTCCACTAGCATGTGAACCTTACACAGAGGATCTGGACTAAGTATGCTACATTATACAAACACATTGCTTATGAAAAGGAGACTGACACTGCGGGAAGGATATGGTTGTGGTTGCATGAGTACCGGACCCTAGTATTTGTTCCCAATGTTTCTACCTATGCACAGCTGGCAACCCTGTTTCCAGGAGGATTTAGGATTTCTTGGAGGGGGCGGGGAGCAATGTGTGGGCCCTAATAGTTTGCTGCAAGCTTAAAGTCCAAGGGCCAATTTCCCAGTCGAGGATTAAGCCTAGAAATAGACTTGCTTTGAGTTTGAGTGGTCAATGTCCATTGGTTTTACAACTTAGTCCAAGACTAGGCTTAATCCATGAACAAGAAACCAGCCCATAGTGTTTTTGTGAGGCTTACCTCGCACATCATTGTGAGTGATTATTTGTCATTGTGAACCCACCACAGCACAGCTTTGGTAGCGACTCTCCAATAATGAGGCCAACTTCCTAGCCGTTACATTCCTAACATATCACAGGTAAAGTTTGGTGGACATCACAGTAGATTAGCCAGCTAGCATTGCTGTGTCTGTTGGACCAAGCTGGACCAAGGTGATGGAGTGCAGACTCCAGTGCAGGCTTTTTTTGTTTTGTGATCACTATTGCATAATTTAAGTGGAAAAACTTAAGTGAGTGATTATTTGTCATTGTAAACTGGCGACCTTCTGATCAACAATGAAGCTGTGAAGAAGCGTTGCATTTTCACACTGTCTCCTGTTTTCAGTCAACAGCTGACCTGTAGCGCTAGATGTTTTTTTTGCCGGAAGTTTGTTTACGGTGTTACGTACCTCCTGAATTTTGTGAAAGGGGCCTGTTGTCCCTGAGGTGTTTCATTCCTGTCTTCTCTGCCTTAAAAAAGCACTTTTTTGAATTTTTGTACTGCCACCTAGTGGTATGGATGCTTTTGATTTCTGCTTAATGCTAAACATTTCAAAGCTGCTCTTATGTTGTTGGCAGCAATTGACACACATTATCGAGTCAAGTTTAATCTACAAACAAATATAGAGCCAAAAACAATCGTTAATATAAATTAACAATTAACAATCTCTTATGCAGAAAAAAATATTTTCCATTACATGCAGGAGATGCACAGTTTTAAAATAGCAAAATGGCAAGTAGCTACAGTTGATTCTGCCTTGCATCTGCTGGAGATTGCATGCCTAGAGAGAGTGTTATGTGGAAGCAGAGCATTACAGATAACAGCTGGGCTGCTGACATCTCTCTCTCTCTCTCCCTCCCCTCCCCCTGCCCTGCTGCAGACAATCTTCTGATAAAGGTACAGCACCGTGGGACAAATTGCCCCAACGCCTCAATGATCCTGTCAGCATAGTGTGTAGGGCCCCTCGCCCCTGCGACAGAGGCTATTACTCACAAATAGGTATCTCAATAAAGCCGGCCCGGCCCGCCAAATGGCTCATTCAACCTTTGCTGCTAACCAGGAGGAGTCAAGTGGAAAAGATAAAAGAAGGGAAGGGGGAAAAATTGTGCACAAACAAAAATAAATATAAATAATAATGCAGGCGTTCTCCCTGTGAAAGGTCTCACCAATGAGTGCAATGGATTTCAATGGAGGGAAAAAAACCCAGAGCGGAAGGCCAATTTATTTAGCTGCTATTTGCTGTTATTGTACGCAGTTATAGGCATCACAGCGATTTGACGTATTAGGTGAAGTATGAAAAGAACTGCTCAAGCATGCTAGTGTTGAGTTTGACCCTTGATTTTTTGGACTAAACTTGTGCAGGAGGGGGCTGTGTTTGGCTGTATGTGGGCTTTCCTCATAACACTGGATTAATATAGATTTTTCCTTTCCTTCCGTGGCACATATTCAGGATTGAGTCTCTGACCAGTTAACAGTAGCAGACTCTGTCCCAAATTAAATCCTGAAGAAAATTGAAAATGTTCGATATGCTACAATTTATGAGGCCAAAGTCTAGAGTTGGTGTCTCTTTAACTACGCAATTTTCTGTGCCGCCTCTTTCGGCTGCTGTGAAAACGCTGTGGTTCTACTGCTTCCTATAAAACAATGAATATTGCTCTATCCCTGTAACTTATGGGCACAAGGCGGGCGCCAACACACTGCAGAGGACACACTCACACAATTACACTGAATTTCCCACCTTATAGGGCCAATTTAGAGTCACCAATTAACCAATAGTGTATGCTTTTGGACTGTGGGAGGAAACCCACACGAACACGGGGTTTGAACCCAGTACCTTCTTGCTGTGAGGCGGCAGCGCTAACCACTGCACCACCGTGCCACTCCTATTTATTATTATTATTATTATTATTATTATTATTAGTAGTAGTAGTAGTAGTAGTAGTAGTAGTAGCAGTAGTAGTAGTAGCAGTAGTAGTAGCAGTACTGTTATAACAGTAATTATTATTTGTAGCACTAGTACAATTATTATGGTTAATGTTAATAGTAGCAGTTGTTTTAGGAGAAGTTATTATTAGGAGTAATACTGTAATACTGTAATAATACTGTTAGTATTATTATCATTATTAGTAGTAGCAAGAGCAGCAGCAGTAATACAAGCATTGGAACACTAATGAAGACAAATGATGCCTTCCATTGCAAGTCTTTTAAGTGTAAAGATGAGCTCAGTTGTTAGCTCCAGCACCGAACGCTGTTCTAGAAGTTTGTTTGGGTTCAGCTTTGGAGCCATGACTCACTTCATTAGCAATCAGATTTTAATTCTTCACTGACCACCTGTTGCTTCACAGCTGGAGGTGTCATCGGTTCATGCTGAAAGGCAAATGAAACACATTCAGCTCGCTCTCGCTGCGCTGCTTTTACTCAGAACCTTTGACAAAGGATCCTCGGCGAGTCGGCTTCTTCACCAGAGATTAGAGATGCACATTCGATAATTCAATGCCTCGTTTTCAACCGCAACAAATGTATGGCTCATACCAGGCTCCACAAAAACAAACGGCCTGCTGTGTTTCTTTCCTTGGTTCTCTTGTCTTTCGTCTTCAGCTCTTCTCATTGTGCTTCCTTTAATACTTTCCTCAGGATATCTCTTTAGTCTTTTTAGACAAGAACCAGCGTGTGAGGGCTCAGTATTTTTTGAAAAACAAATGTAATGTCAGTGTTCAGTTTATATTTTGGGTTCAATCAGCCTCTAACCTCATCATCATGGCCTCTGCCCGGCTGCTGCATTCGGCATGCCATTGGGCTACGGGAAATGACACCTTTCACAACGAGGAGCATTAGCATCATTTGCCCTAAAACCGCGGATGAACTTTGTGAAGGTTGTAATAATCGAGCCTGATTGGGAAAGGCGAGACCCATTAGTGTGCCCCGGGGTCTGCCAGCTCGCGTCGGCCCACGCAAGCACTGCGTCATCGCCGGCCGCTAGCTAGCTCGTTTCCTCGCACGGGCCGCCAACATTACCGTCCGGTCCCACCTCCCCTCCACCACCATCACACCCAACACCTCCATGGAACATAATGTGAATGAAGCTATTTAGCCAACAATTAAGCCCTTGCTTGACCAGAGAGCGACTTGGTGGAGACACTGAGCTCATTAGCCGGGCTTTTGATTGGGGGAAAGGCGGGGAGGAGACGAGTGAAGGGCTTTATGAGTCAGATGGCATTAACACTAGCATTTCAGGGCTCATGGAGACAGGCAGACGCATCACCCTCCTCTCATCATCCCGCAGCCCCTCAGACAATGTTCTCCTCATGAGACACTGATTATCAATAATGAATGTAAACCTGCTTAGGGGAGGGGGTTGGAAGAATGGAGGGTGGAGGAAGAGTATTAGCTGGTTCGTCTTTTGCCAAAAGATTGTTTCCTTGAGCTCATCTCTTGTCTGCTCAGACACCCTGCGATGACGCTCGCTTTCTTCTTAGAGGACTTGCTGTCCTGACGGTGTAAGAGGGAGGTGAAGTGGAGCGATTAGCGGCCACGTCCCTTATCTTCTAAAGGGGTAGAGATTAGAAATCCTTTAGCAAAGTGGTCAGGCCATTACAGTACCAGAGATAAGGTGCAGCTCAATAGAGGCTCTCTCCATGTCACTTAATGCTACCATGCCCCTTCCACAGAGCTAATGCCTCAGAAAGAGATACGGCTGCCGCCAAATGCTTAGTGAAATAAGATGAAATAATTGAAAAGAGTGGAACAAACGTCCACGTCAGCATGGTTTTCTTAGCCGTAAGTGGGTGCACATTGCAATCTCAGCCATGTTAGTAACTAAGTTTAGTGCTAAATGGCAAGGGATGGAGCGTCTTTGCTAAGCAACAAATAAGCAACCATTAATTCTCACTAGATGCAGCTTGGGGGCAGCTTTGCTAAAGCGAGTACGACTAGAACTGCAGAGACAGGGGCTGAAGTGAATCACCAAAGCATGACTCAACAGTCCTGTCTACATCTGTGTGGCCACATATAGTGGAATGATACAAAAGTGTACGAACTCTGAGGTGCAAAATATGGATGGAACGCTAGTTGTGGTGCTGCAAAATTACTAGTTTGAGAATTTAAGCCCTAATGAGTTGAGATGGAATCCAGAGACTGGACAGGTGGCAGGGGGCAGTATCGAGTTAAGAAGGTGCACAGCTTGTTGGAAGAAGCCACTGGCAGAAAATTTGTGGACGCTAAATTAACATATGACAGGATGTCTTCAAGTAAAGACGCCATGAGGTGGAAAAGTGGGATCTCCCACAATGTTGCAGGTTTTACAGCTGCAGTGTTGGTTGAGGATGTCAGGGTGGTGATGGTCTTGTGGTTACCTCTGGACCAAAAGGTCATGGGTTTGAATCCTACCTTTAGCACTACCACCACTGGGTCCCTTGCAAGACCCTTAACCCCAAGTTGCTCTGGATAAGAGTGTCTGCTGAATGCCATATACCTATCCCAAACCCCCAACAAGCAAGGCTGAGGCGACTGTTGCAAGGAAAAACTCCCTCTAGTAGGAAGAAACCTTAAGAGGAACCAAGACTCTGAAGGGGACCTCATCCTCCTCCTCTGAGCGACCGGGGTCTATGAACATTTAATACCCAGTTAGCATTAGTTTAAGATTAATAGTTAATGAATCATTTTTAAATAAGTGAAGATATAAAAATAGTCCAAAGGGCACTTTTGAATCCTGAGTCGTTGCTGGGGCAGCTTGCTAAGATCCACTCAGCAACATAAAGCTTAAATTAGTTCAATATTAAATTGGTAATTCAGTTCAAGTCCATAGGGACCAAAAATCCCAGCTGGTTCCAGATGATGAGGTCTCCATAGAGTCCAGGTGAGGCTTCAGGTGGTGAAGCCTCAGCTCAGGAAAAAGGAGGAGGACAAGAGAGTTAGTGCCCTACACCTAACCTCCAGCAGTGCTAAAGTAACAAACCAGACAACAGGATGTCTGTTGATGCTAAATGCAGAGCTGAAGAGTGTGCCTCTCAAGTTCATCAAGCAGATGCTCTTATCCTAACTGACCTGTATTTCATTTCGTCTCCCTGGAGAAACTTAGGGTTAAGGGTCTTATTTAGGGGCCCAAAGATGGTTTGTTTGACCGTTGTAGGCTTCATTGAAATCACTATTGACAAGAGATACACTGCAGCAGTAATTAACTGAAAGAATCTGTGCATTTTTACTCACTGAAAATTCTGTTTTAGAATGCTGTTGAGTATTTGAAAAACCACCAGAATTTTATGGCCAAAAGAAAAAACTGAATCTCTTAACTAAAATTGACTTTTAAGAGTTGAAAGCCACCAAAACAAAAAGAAATTTTCTTTATTTAAAAAAATGCTAAACATTATTTCTCAGCCTAAAGCCTCTATTTTGGTAAGCGTAAACCGCTTGGGTTCAAACTGAGGACATGGCTGTTGCGTAGATCATTTGTAGAGTACAGAGGTGGGGCAGTTATTGCTGTGAAAATGTTCTTTAACACAATGGTGCGGGTGGGAAAGAGAGTGCCGGTCTGGTACTTATCCTCTAAGGTGAGCGTGTACGAGCCCCTGTCTCTGTTTGTTCTTTAAATCCCCCGGTATGTGGTGGTTTATGAGTGTAATTCACAGCCGCGGCGGAGAGAGAATGTGCTGCGTTAGATTACAGGCGCGCGAGGTGTTTCCTGTAAAATCTCTGGTAAATTGCAGATGATTACCTGAGAGAGTGTCCCATCACAGCTGGTAAAGTCAGACGGCATGACCGTGCCTATGAGAGGGAGGGAGTGAGGCAGGGGGAGCCCATGCACACCTGAAGGGCGGATAAGTAGTGCCACATGGGTTTTACAAGATAATCACCAGCACGGGTCACAGGGACAGCATTCAGCAGTATTCAGGCCCAGCTCTCTCACCCTTACCTGCAAAATACTGACTTTAATAACATACTACGAAAGTAATGACTTTTGAATAATCATCATCATGATCAGCATTTTTACCACACCACTGTGAACATACTGACTAATATTGCACTTTGAATATACTGACAGATACTGACAATGAAAATACTGACTTTTATACCATGCTGAGTGTGATCATGACTATACTGAAGATACTGGCTTTTACATCATAACAACTATGATACTGACTTCTAAAATGCTCGTTTGCACACGATACTGACTTTAATACTGACTTTTACACCCTGCTGACTATGATGCAATACTGACTATAAAATACAGGCATTTACACCATACTGACTATGGACATGTTGACTTTTATACCATAGCAATATGAAAATGCACTGTACTCTCTACGATACTGACTAAGAAAATATTGACTTTTTACCAAACCACCATGAACATACCGACTTCAGTAATATAGACCTATGGAAGTAGTGACACTTATACCATACCGACTAGGATACTGACTATAAAAATGCTGGCTTCTACTGTATACTCACTGTTATAGTGTCTATGAAAATACCACTGTCACCATGTACATATTGACAATGATAATACAGCACTAAGAACATACTGACTGGTGTTGACTCTGAAAACACCTACAATGAACGTACTGATTTTGTAAACATTAAATTTAATTGTGACTATAAAAATATTGACACTTTTAAAATACTATTTATGAAGTACCAACTATAATACTGGTGCATAACAAAGCATTATGAACATACTGACTGAAAATGACCAACAAAGCGTTATGAACATACTGAATACAAAAATACCAACAATGAGAATACAGACCATGAAAACACTGAATATGACATTGACTATGAAAATGCTAATGCTTACTTTTAAAATACTAACTACAAACAAGCTGACTGTGATCATTCCAAATTTCAGTACTTACTTAAAAAAGCTGATTGATACCGAGTGTGAAAACACCAAATAGTATGCTAACTGTGAAAATACTGACTTTTATACTATGAACACTCTGACTTTGATAGTGATTAACAACACAGAAACCAAAACAGTCACAGTGAAAATACTTTCGATTAATATTTTGAAATGGATGATGATATAAAGTACAACTATGATACTGTATATGAAAAGTCAGGTGTTTTTAAATACAGTCATTGTTGTTAATTATGAAAATGCAGACTGGATAATCAACTTACGAACCTTCCCAAAATGAAATCTGCATAACAACAAAAAATCTAATGGTTAGCTCTTATGTCAGGTCAGACACTTTTCTCACTCAAGTTAAAACTGCTGTCTGATAAATAATATAATGTAAAAGTGAATTATAATGATGTCATCTATTTTTAAAATGTATTTTATATGTATTTATTATGTAATTAGGTTTTTGTCTCTGTGTTTATATATATATACTATGAGACTATGCTATAATAATAAGTTTTTTAAATACGAAAGAAATATGAATTGCATAACTATGTAGACAGTTGCACAAAGAGGACTACTGCTGCAGCACTATTTTATTGGCCGGCTCAGTAGCTTTGGCCTTGCATGTCTTTACCTACTACGCTGCCGGCTGTGTGTTTGATTTGTCTGACTAGATTGGAGTTCGGCTTGGCCGTGAGCGCTGAATGGCCTCTTCAATTCTCATTATAGCAGAGGGAAAAAACAGAGCAACAATTGTGTCTCCTTCCTCCTTTTTTTAATCACAGTCCTTGAATGCGTTCAAGGATCCTCTGTGGACACATTATTTTCCAGGTTTTGCCTTGTGTTTCCTCTAAAATAATGTGGAAATGCATTTTGTTTCACTTCTACTTATATCACGTCATGTTATGTTGTGTTTCTCTATGCAATGGAGCATGGATTTTGTTTTCTGAAACAACACAAAAACAAGAGTGTAGTGAAATGTGGTTTTGAACGTGATGCTTAACGGAGATTTTTGTAATTTTTGCATTTTTCAAGTGCTTTCCTACACACTCAGTGGGCTTTACGGAGACAAAGTGGAGCCACTTCAACCAGCTCCACCTGGATGGCGCTCCAGCTTCTATTTTCTCTCTCCTCCCGTCTCTCTTTCTTCTGCTCACCACACTTTAGCTAAGGTGTGTGAAGGAGCAGGAGAAAATGTACCAATTATAGTTAGGGAATGAATAGGGGATCAGGTTTGACTATTTGTCCAAGGATCATGGTGAGTCATTTTAGCAGCACAATAGGGTTCCACCTTCAGTCTTAAAGAAAGATTTCTAAGGATCTTTAATGACCTCAGAGAGCCAGGACCTTCCTTTTACGTCTCATCTGAAGAATGGTGTGCCTATTAGAAAACCACAATATGATGCCCCCACACTCTCATGTTTGGGTTGGTGGTCATGTTGTCAGTGACAATGATGGTCTTTGTCAAGACCTACATATTAACCAAATGGAGAGCGAGTGCATGTGGAGTGTTCTCCAACTGTTGCAAAGAAGCAAGAATATAGCCTATTGTGAGTGATTATTTGTCATTGTAAACACAGCACAGCACACAGTGCGATACAACAAAAGCGACCTTTACATTTGACCCATCCGTGAAAGACCAGTGGGCAGCTGACGTACAGCACCCGGGGAGCAGTGCTTGGGGATGGTACCTTGCTGATTCAGCGGTACGTTTGCAAGTCCGGGACTTGAACCGGCGAACAACTTAGGGAGTTGGCCCTGTGATCGGCAGGTCATCGGTTCCCAGGTTGGTAAAGGTGCCACTGAGGTATTTGTGAGCAAGGTACTGTCTCTGAGCATGGCTACCTGGGTGCTAATAAGGTTCTCACTGCTACTTGATGGATGGGTCAAATGCAGAACATCTCATTGCGGCAAATTATCACTCACTCATTGTTGAACTCACCAACACCTCTAACATTATCAACCAGCTTTTCTAGGTGGTGTCCCATTCATGTAATTGGCCAGGTTGAAAACTGCTTAGCTTCAGGATTACTGATCTATACTGCAGATGGTAGAACTACAAATGAAATGGGTAAACAGAAAAGTCCAGTGGTGTTTATAAATGTGCATGATGCTATAAACTGTGTCTGTCCTTGAGTCTTGGGCTAAAATTTTTATTAGTCATTCTTTGTTAGTCAGAGTTTACCTTTAAAATTCAGTGATGATTCTTAATCGCATCATTTCGCTGTTGTTTCTCTCTCTTCCTCCCTACCTCTCTCTCTTTTTCTTTCTCTCTCTCCCACTGACCATACAGCATCTCGGCCTAATGTTTCACCTGATCAATTATTCAGGTGGACCCCATTGGCCGTATGTCAGTGGTGTGCTGACAGACTTGATATTCGTCAGCCCGGCTCTTGGAGTAAACTCATTTTTACCCTCCACTCATCAAGCTCTCTCTCTCTCTCTCCACCCCTCTCTTCTATTAGCGTCCATCCTGGACAGCCCATAGCCTATTTGTGACCCCAGCTGGTGCAGACTCCATCCTAAAACATGTGTTTTTATCGCAGAGCTAAAGATAGCGGCTCGACAAGTGTAAAATGAGAAATGTTGGCAAATATTTAGCCGCAACTGACCATTTCAAAGGACACAAAGCTAAGCTAAAGAAAGACAATGACCGCCGTATAGGCATCGCTTAGCAAACAGACCGTCCCAGCTTTCCTGTTTATGCCACCCCAGATATTTAGTAGTCTAGGATGGAACGGAACGCGGCTAAAAAGGCTCACGTAAGCAAGTGCTTGGCCTCGCTCCCATTCATCTTTTTATTTGCGGGAGGATAAAAAAAGGAGCGGGAAGGTATGTTTAATTCAGGTGTTGCCAGAAAAAGTGTCTGACACCTTCCTCGACTCACTCCCTCCCTCCCTTTCCTTCCTCCCACCCTTTCTCCATTCCACTTCTTTCCTTCTAAACCCAGACTGTGCATCTGCACCGCGCCCGAGACGCAACCTATGCAATACGCACTCAATTTTCAACTAGCCTGCTAATTTTAGCCAGGTGAATACAAATCTGGTGGCAAGTCGGAGCCCGGAATAGTTTTTGGGGTGGTGGTGGTGGTGCATTTGGAGCGGAGGACCGGGGGGGGGGGGACAAGGGAATAGTCACAGTGTCAGCCAATTTGCATCTCACACGTCGAGGAGGAGCATTTGAACGTAAAAGAGGAAGAGAAGAAAGGGGGGAAGAAAGCCTCAAAAAAGTTGCGCTCCCATCAGCTGACCCGGCGTGACGGCACACGGCTGGCTACGTCAGCGGGTCGGAGTGGCGTCTGACTGCTAAATCTGGAAAAAGGGGAGAAAGAGAGGAGGAGGGATCAGAACACAGGGTGGAGGAGTGTGTTTTCGAGCCGGGCTTATCTTAGACAATCTCGTGTTTCGCTAGCCAGATCTCTCACTTTGATCGATGGTGCATTGTGAGTCATAAAGGAAGACACATGGCCTCATTAGCGCCAACTAAAAGTTCTGCAGAAATGCCTAAAATGTGTGTGAAATCTGTTAAAGTGTGTACGCTTGCTGGCTGTCTCTGCATGTGTTTAAACAAAAGTACATGGCATAACATAAATCACAGTGTATGTGCGCGTCCCATCTCCTGCGCTGCTGTTGCAGAGCTCTGGTGTGTGAGTTCATATATAATGCATAAGCGCGGCGGAGTGTTTTGCATTTGGCGAGGTTGGCTGGGTCGTGACGGAGCCGGAGTGTGTGAGGAGGAGGAGGAGGAGGGAGGGAGGGAGTGTGTGTGTGCCGTGATGGAGGAGACTGCAGCACGGAGGAGTGCGCTGGGCTCGCTGCTTGCTTTATTTGGGCTGCTGCTGCCGGCTTTGTGAATGGAGCCGTGATTTGGAGCCCCGCCCCCAGCTCTCAGGTGCTGCGCTGCGATTGGCCAACGTGTCTCTGCAAGCCAAGTGCGCCATCACAGCTCCATTAATGCTCCTCTCTCACTTCTCTCTCTCTCTCTCTCTCTCTCTGACATCTCTTTCTCTCTCTTTGTTTTTCTCTCTCCCCCTTACTTCTCTTCCTCTTGCTCTTTTTTTCTTTCTCATTAGTTTTATCTATCTTTCTTTCTTTCCTGCTTTCTCATGATATCTATCTATCTATCTATCTATCTATCTTTTCCTTTCTCTCTGTCTCTCAGCACTTCCTTTCCCCTGTATCTTTCCACCCTTTGTTCTCTCCCCCCACCCCCACCTCCATCTTCCTCTACTTTCTTTCTCTCTCTCTCTCTCTCTCTCTCTCTCTCTCTCTCCCTCTCTTTCTCTGTGTCTCTTGCCAGGTGTGGGTGTATGTGTTTCTGTGTGAGGATGCAAGAAGCTATGGTGTGAAGGAAGGAAGGATGGAGTGAGGGAGGGAGGGAGGGTGAGAAGAAGAGAGAGAGAGAGAGAGAGAGAGGAGGCGGCCTAAAGAAAGACGTCTGCACCACATACAACATTCAAATGGACTGCTGACGTCAGCGCATCAATAATTAAAGGCTGTTATTCATAGCCTGGGAGGAAAAAAAAATCAATTGACAAATCACATATTCACTTTGAGTTACTTCAAACAGCAAGACAATTAAAATGTGAGAGAAAAAGAGGGAGAATGTTGGTGTGTGTTTGTTATGACTGTCTGAGAGAGTAGGCAGCAATGCTATAATACACACCCCACTTTTCTATTTATAACCTCGCAGCAATTACACACCCTTACTCACACACACACACACACACTCTTCCGAAATCGGGGTGCAGCTTAGACTATGGCAATGTCAAGAGGCAGAAAAATAGCTGACATAACACTCATAGCTTCTGAGTCACACAGCCTTATTATAGCCGAACTATTTAGAGATGATAAAGTGTGTCTCCTCGATTCCTTCACTTCATTATTCACACTGCTGGCTTTCGCTTCATATTAACACTGCCCTGTTCTGTCGAGAGATGGAGGGACAAGACGCGGGGAGAGTTGGGGCCGTACACGATGTTTGAGGTGTGTTCACGTAGGCATGGAGCGGCGAGTCACGTGACACCTCCACCACACACCCGAACCGAACACACTCCGACACACACGCACGCTCACATCCTGCGTCAGTTCTGCAGAAGATTTGAAGCTGATAGACAGAGATTGAGACAGATAAAGACGGATTTCCAAATACGTTTTGGTTTGTTAATGCAGTCCATCACAGTTTGTAAAGATGAAATGTTGCAAGTCAAAAGAAATGCAAAATGTAGAGTCTCCTAATTCATACTTAGAAATAAGGCAATAAAAATTTGGATTTGGATACAATTTTGGCCCAAAGTTGTTAATATTTGCTGAAAAGATGGTTCCTCAAAGGAATCTTTGTTAGGAAAAGGGTACTAGTACCAACAACACCTGAAATCTTAGAAAAAGGTCCCAATTTTTAAGGAGAACCTTAACATCCTCCCATTACATTTTCCATCACATGTTGTGAAATTCTATACTTTTAAATTTGTGATCAACTAGCATAGCTTAAAAATTTCTGCTTTGCAGTTTTTGGGGGTTCCAAGTATACCAATCAGGAGCCAAAAGGTGGAACTAGAACATTTCTGACCGCTGATGGATCAGATTTAGAAGCCTCACTCATGCATAACGAGGCTAACTTAACTAGTCAGGGCATAATTGTTGGTTGTGTGACAGTTAGGGAGTTGACCCCTTGATCATAAGGGTGCCATTTTAAGTCCCGGACTGGTAAAAGTGCCACTGAGGTACTCATGAAGTACCGTTCCCAAGCATTGTCTCGCGGGGGCTGCCAAAAAGCTGCACAGACCCTACGTGCAGATGCTGTGCTGTGTTCACAAAGACAAATAATCACTCATTTAGTCAGGTGAGCTCACTTCTGCCTTTGTAACAAGGGAGAGTTTACAGAAATTGGCTTCTCAAAGTTCCAAAAAGGCCAGAAAAGCTAAATGCCAGAACAGGGAATGTAAAAGGAATGGGTTTTCCCAATGTCTCGTAGTCTTAGTCTTTTTTCCATTCCTTGCTCTGGCAATTTACTTTTCTGACTTTTCTGTAGTCTCTGTTTTGAACTTCAAACTCTGTCATTTGTGCACAACCCATCAATTTTTTGGATGGGAAATGACACAGTGTGGCAGTTGATTTTACATGTACCATGCCATTCTAGACCATCAGTGGAAAAGCAGTTCCATAGACACAAACCAGAATTCCAAGAGGTATCTTTATAGCCATATGGCAAAAATCCATGCAGTGTAATTTCTTAATTTTGCTTAGCAATGCATAAAAATGATTGCTATAATTCACAATAATGTTTGTGTGCTCTGCATATTCCCCACTTGTGTTGGACGGTGCTGCTCTGCTGAACCTGCTGGGCTGTGTGGCTGAGCGTTGGCAGCGCGGTGCAGATTTATCATTGGTGAGTGGAGTGTGGGGTCTGCTTGGCAGGAAGTGGCGATGAAAACATACATCCAGATGAATGAGTGTCAGCGATTAATCTTGCGCCGTCCTCGGCTCGCCGGCATGTGCCGTAACTCATTCCATAAAGTTAGTGGGGAAAACGATGAGCTATGCTGCTCAATTACGCCCGCCAGTTAATGGGAGCGGCAGCAGGCGGTGGACCGGGGCCCGGGAGTGGCCAGAGGGCCCTGATTTGTGCCGAATTGGCCCTATTACGATAAATCACATCTAAGGAGGGAGGTGGTGATGATGCACACCCTGCCTGTAGTTGGGCTAGCTGCTGGGTTCAAACTCATCAATAAGAACTTTAATCACAGGTCTGAGCAGTGTCACATTTGTAAATGCAGAGTTTAACACAGTTATATGGTGCTTTATAGAAAACCCAAATCTCATTTTAATCGAAATGTGACCTCTGCATTTAACCCCTCTATGAAGGAGCAGTGGGCAGCTTTTGGCAGCACCCAGGGATCAGTGCTTGGGAATTGTACCTCACTCATGAGTACCTCAGTGGGACCTTTTTCCTGGCCTGGAACTTGAACTGATGACCTTTTGATCATGGGGCCATGGTAACTCCCTTACCATTATGCTACCAGCCGCACCATTGCACTGTATCTTCTGTCTAGTCTGATTTGTCAGGACCTATGTCTTTGGGCGAGAATCAACTAGTCTAATAAGCAGCTTCCACTGGACAAGTAGAAATATTGAAACTACTTTCAGCTCCTTGTTGAGAAAGTTAAACAGGATAAACAGTTTTATGCTTCTAGCCAAGGACATCACTAGGTTTGGAAGATAGTGGAGACTTAGCCCCTAGGGGTGTTGTTAGGAATCCTAACCCTAACTCTCCTGCTTCTTACTCGCTTTCTCGATATCTTTGTATATCCATCCTGCCAATGACAATCAGGGTCACGGAGACCTGAGCCTCTCCCAGACCTAAAGACGCAAGGTGGGGACCAACCCTGGGCAGATGCCAACACGCCGCAGGGCACACACACTCACACATTCATACCTTACGGGGCCAATTTAAAGTTGCCAGTTAACCTATATTGCATGCTTTTGGACTGTGGGAGGGAACACACACACACACATACATAGACAAACTCACTTAGCTCTCTCTCACTCACACACGTTTGGACCCTTACATGCACTCTATGTTCTAGTCCGATCCCGACTCTGACGTCTCCTTTTTAACCCGAGTCGTGAACGTCGGGCTGCTGGAGTGAGCATGAGTGCTGTTCCACTCTGCTCCTCCGACCTCTCGTTAAGCATTGGCCACGATGCTGCCGTCTTGTCCATGCGTCACGCTTCTAATGTCTCCCACTCTAACTGAGAGCTCCACAAATCCGAGCCCCGATTTGTGTGCTTGGCGCTCAGCTGAGTGAATTAGCAAAGCCGACCCCGGTAGACCCTAATCACGACCTGATCAAACCCCTCGGAGCACGAATGGGGAAGGGGCAGGTGGTGAAGGAAAGAGGGAAGGAAGACGATGAACGTTTCTGACATGAAACTCAGGGGAGCTGAAGTGTCCTGGGCACTTCGAGACTGTGGACATCCATCTGTGGCACAAAAAAATCAGAGATCACATAGAGGACAAACTGTTGATGGCATGAGCCATGCACTGGGCCAATTCAACAGGCATAATGATGAGAACTGGGAACCAGAAGTTTTAGCATAAGTCGCATAGCAAGTAAAGTGAGTGATTATTTTTGTCATTGTGAACACAGCACAGCACACAGTGCACCACAACGAAATCAGACCTCTGCATTCAACCCATCTGTGAAGGAGCAGTGGGCAGTTAACAAGCACCTGGGGCAGTGCTTGGGGACAGTACCTTGCTCATGAGTACCTCAGTGGTAACTTTACCGGCTCTGGATTCAAACCTGCGACCTTCTGATCATGGGGCGAACACCCTACCGTTGCACCAAAGCAGCTAACAGGGGTTGAGACCTTAATGAACAAGTGTGGGGCCTCAAGTGGGTCTGTTTATCTTGCATTTGTTGGATTGCTAACTCTGAAACAAAAATTGGAAAACGACAGAAAAATGAGGAGGATTTATAATTAAAACATTTTTAAATCCTTTTGCTTGCTTAACTTTTGTTCTTTTCTCATGTTAATTTAGAAATATAAATGAAAAGTGTTAATACATTTACTCATTATCCCAACCACTTAATTCCAACCAGGGTCGCGGCAGGGACTGGAGCCTATCCCGGGAATGTATGGGTGCAAGGTGGAGACCAACACTGGGCATGTTCCAACACACTGCAGGGCACACACACAACTTCACGCTCACTCCACGGGCCCGGGCCCAATTTAGAGTCACCAGTTAACCCTTTTGCACTGTGTGTGGAAACCAGAGCACCCGGAGGAAACCCACACAAACATGGGGAGAGCATGCAAACAGTCGACCTGTGGATCTAACCCAGGACCTTCTCACTGTGAGGCAGCAGCGCAAACCACTGCGCCACCCTGCTGCCCAAAGTTTAAATAATAATATAATAATTTCTAAATAGTTATGTACAGCATTTTTCTCCACAAAGTGATTCAATATTGACTTTTTTTGCAATAAAACCACTGTCAAAATCACGTCTTGAAATCTATTTTCCAATTTTTGCTTCAGATTTGGGAATTCGGTGAAAGTAAGGTCCATGAATCAACATTCATTCATCCATTATCTGAACCCCTTAATCCCTATTTTGGGTTGCATGGACTGGAGCCTATCCTAAAACTTTGGGCATAGCGGGGACCAATGTTGGGGTGCCTTTCCCAAAAGCATAGTTTTTGGGTGGGCGGCAACACACTGGGGGCACACACATCTAATGGAGCAATTTTTGAGTGGCCAATCAATCTTATCTGCATGCTTTTGGACTGTGGAAGGGAATCATAGCAGCCAGAGAAAACTCACAAGAACACAGGGAGAGCACACAAACTCCACACAGAAAAACCCCACGGTCGACTCGGGGATCGAACCCAGGTGAGGCCACAGTTCTAACCCCCGCACCAACGTGGGTCAACAGTGACAAGGAAAAAGTCCCTCTGTAGTAAATAGAAATAAACTTTTAAATTAACCAAGACTCAAATGTCCACCCTGGGCCATGCTGGGTTGAGCTCATGGATTTGAAGAATGCAGGTAAGTGTATGTTTGTTTGTATGTACAGTACTGTGCAAAAGTTTTAGGCAGGTGTGAAAAAATGCTGTAAACAAAGAATGCTTTCAAAAATGGAATCATTTATTTTCATCAAACAACAAAATGCAGTGAATGAACAAAAGAGAAATCTAACACTTGCACACAGTTTTTGAAGGAACTCGGCAGGTAGGTTGTTCCAAACATCTTGGTGTTTCAACCTACGTGTGACATTGATGATCATTAGCACCTGTTTGGTATAATTGGTTGATCATACACCTGACTATAATCCTACAAAATCCCTGACTTTGTGCAAGTGTACCTATAAGAATTGATGTTGGTTTGAAGGCAAAAGGTAGTAACACCAAATATTGATTTGATTTAGATTTTTCTTTTGTTCACTCACTTTACATTTTATAAATTGATAAAAATAAACAATCATTATTTATATTTCTGAAAGCATTCTTTGTTTACAGCATTTTTCCACACCTGCCTAAAACTTTTGCACAGCTCTGTATGTTTGTGTGAGATCTCTCTGTCTTCAATTGAACCTTGTGTTGGCCTGTCAGTTGACACTGTATATTGTGTGTTGTGTGTGTGACCTGACTGAGTTAATCTGAATCTTTGCCTATGTGAGTCTGTCAGTTGATATAGTCTGTGTGTGTGTGTGTGTGTGTGTGTGTGTGTGTGTGTGTGTGTTGTACAGACAACCACTCAACAATTTGTCTTGCACATGGATTGTTGAAGAGAGGAGGATGAGGGAGAGGAGAGGAGTGGAGCTGTGAGGGAAGAAGTGCGTAATTCTCATTTATTATTGATGCTGGGGGTGAGGGGGGAGCTGCTCTGTGTCTGAGAGAAGAGTGTTTTCTCCCCCTACTGACTATAATGCAGTCTGTTACCCAACACACACACACATCCATATATACACACACTGCATGCCAGAGCGGTCAGGGAGGAAAAAACGGGAAAAAGAATGTGAGGTAGACAATAATAGAATATAATAAGCAGAAGGGTAAGTAATGGACTGTTAGTCATCTTTGGTAAGTCTGGCTACATGTGATCTCATCTCAAAAAATTATTTTTGTTTGGGCCTGACTTCACTACTGTGTGCTCATGTGTTTTACTCTGCTACAACTTTGCAGCCCGCGGTATTGTTCCACGTCAGTTCGTACTTAGTTGGTCAACAGCTAATGCTGGTCCACTAATGTCCCTTCTACAGCTGACCCTTTAAACACAGCCATAGTTTAAGATTAGTATTACAAAATGCAGTATATATATGTATATATCATGTCATTGTATTTAATGTAAATAGGTTTGGGTAGTTGGTAGCATAACATTTAAGTGGTAGCATAACGTTTAGGTACCACTGAGGCACTCATGAGCAAGGTACCCCTGATATATAACTGAAGCTCGCCTGACTGCTTGAAAAGCGATATGGCCTGGACCTGCTTTAAACCAATTTGGTGAACCAAGTCGAGTTTTGACCCCTTGACCAGCATCCAAACCTGCAGTAAGCAGCAAAACACCATCAGGAACTAGCTTTAAACCAATGCTGGTCTTGTCAGATTTCCACTAGGGTTACTATTACCAAAACTACAGGAGGTCGGATGTCACTCTAGACGTGGTCTGAATATCTGGGCAGAGGATTGAGAAGGCAGCGATTTATTGTTCATTTTCAGCTCTGCAACACTTCCCTCCTCTGGTCTACACTTTCCATCTGCAGCAGGCTCTGGCTATCAGCAGGTGTTTTCTGGGCCATAGATATCAGTAATTTCATGATTTACCTTATGTAAGGGTGTGAAATTATGTCTTCGTGTCCAAATGATGTGACATGACGTCTTCGATTGGCGTCACACTGTATTATCAACTTGTGTGATACATATTTTACAATAATGTGGATCTTCATGGGATAGATGTTTGTATATTTACTGGTTTTTTTTTTTATCTATTCATTTATTATTATTATTTATATTTTTTTAAGATATTACTTTTATAGAACTAGGGTTATTAAAGTCTGCACTTACAGTAGTTGAACTTAGTATTGTCAATATTAACAACTTTTCCTCTCTAATTGACTGCACTTCTCATGAATGTAATGCACATTTTTCTCTGGCGCACTTCAATTGACAGAGGTTGTTACTTATATTTTGCATCCTTGTTTGGCAAATGAAAGCACTTACCTTGAAGATTTAGAGTCAAGTATTTCTTGTATTGTTAATTATACCAGCAAAATACTTTTACTATCAAATTACTGTGATCCGATACTTAAATACTTTTGTTCTAGTAGTGGCGGCACAGTGGCACAGTGGTTAGCGCTGCCACCTCACAGTGAGAAGGTCCTGGGTCCGATCCACGTGTCAACCGTAAGGGAAATCGCATGCCATCCCTGTGTATTCGTGGGTTTTCTTCGGGGGCTCTGGTTTTCTCACGCAGTCCGAAAGCATGCAATGTAGGTTGGTCCCCGCCTTGTGCCAGTAAGTTCCAGGGATAGGCTCTGGTCCCCCCTGCGACCCCAGTTGGGATTAAGCGGTTCAGATAATGAATAAAAGAATGTATTGTAGTAGTAATCTAATGGGTGACTAAATTTTTTATTGGAGTCATTTTCTGAGTTATATTTACTTAAGTACTTTATACACTAGAGCTAGTTTGAGCTAGGAAGGTTTTAACAGTGAATTTACTTGTATTCAAGACACTGTGCATTAGTTTTGAACTCTTCCCGACATAACATTTAGACTAACATTTTTCTGCTTTATGTGTGTGTGTATTGACTTCATCCTCATAAGGCCCTAGAAAGCAGGTAAAATAGTTCTCTTTTCTGCTATTTGATTGGCTCTTATGGCTTCTGAAAAATGTCTCTCACCCTTTCTCCATCTCTACCTTGTGTGTGTGTGTGTTTGGGTGCTTTCTTTCTGCAAGTCTCTGTTTGTGTACATGGAAGCGTGCACACGTGTGTCAGTCTGTCTGCGTTTGTGTGCCCGTGCGGCGGGTTTGTACTTTGATTCTGACATGAAAAGGCACTTCCATGCCCAAATATTACTTTCTATAAATAACCCCCACCCCCTTCACTGCCAGAGTGCACTCCCGAAACGTGCAGGTTGTTTTGGGGCAGACTGGAGACATGCAGACCTCTGATTACAACCGAATCAACACATTTTGGTGTTTTTATGGATGTGAAATGTTCAGTTAAATGTTTGCTACATACAGTATGCATTGTCCAATCCTGATTACTGTTTGCTGCTCATGTGTAATTATCTGCATTTGGTATAGAATTTAATGGATGCAGGTGCATGAGAATTCAGACAGTCCACACAGGGAATCTGGTGAAGTTAGGTGAAGTCTCCTGCATGAGGAACCAAAAAAGGGCAGTGTCTGGGGCTTTCACTGGCTTTTGGAGTCATTCTGGTGATGCAGGTCTCTGCAAGTTCCTGAAAGAGGACATCAAAAAAGGGCAGAATATCTTTGTCTTTGACTGCTCTTGGAGGGATACTGGGGATGCACGTCTCTGCAGGTGCAGCAGGAGGAACCAAAGAAAGAGTTAATTTTCTGGGTCCTTTACTGATTCTTTAAGGAATTCTGGCTATGCAGATGTCACAGGTCCAGAGCAAGAAACCAGAGAAGGGCCGAGTGTCTTGTCTTTCACTGGCTGTTGCAAGATTGTTGTAGGATGATGAACCAAAGAAGGCTTGGTAGTGTGGGTCTTTCACTGGCTCTTTGAGGAATTCTGGTAATACAGGTCTCTGCAGGTTAAGCATGAGGATCCAAATATGGGTAGCATTTGAAGAGCCTGTGAAAACTGGTTTCAAAGAGAAATTAGAGTGTTCCAGTTGCATTCAGAAGTCAAAGAATAGCTAGCATAGGATTTCCGGCAGACATAGCTAGCTGCAGCAACCTAGCTAGATGGGAGACCTGGAAGGTAGCACAGTCACAAGACTACAAGAGACATTAGTGCCCCTCATTTCCATCATCAACAAACCTGAACCATTGTGTCCAGTGAGAATTTCTTTCACTACAAATCTCAAAGACTTTAACTCACATTTGTTCTTACCACTTAACAGTCTACCCTTTAGTCCTACAACCTGACAGCTACAGTAGCACATTAGCGGACTGGAGAGAAGTTTGAGTGTGAGTGGAGCATGTCAGATTAATTAGATATCATTTAGATATCATTTCTTTCCAATGAAAGTTTACAGATAAACACCTGGTCTTAAGGGTTTATGCATTATTGTCTACCAACATCAGAGAGAACATCAACTGCAAATGGGATGCTTTGTCCGAAAACAATTAAATGATCAGTAGACATGTTCTCCAGTGGTGACCTCCTGTGTGCCAACCTGTTGTGCAATTCCTGGAATAGCATAATTGCTCTTATCCCCACTTTCATTTGGGTAACTAATTGGAATTGGGATTAAAAACAAATTAGCTGCTCTGACCATCTATACGCTGTTCTCTGTAATCACTTTACTGGGTATTAGTGCCAGAGATGCACTTGTTAGACACTTAGTAAAGGGCACACAACTAATGGGACCAATACAGGTTTTCCAAGAAAACCCCCCTGCTGAACCCACTGGTGTCTGAGCTGGAGGTCAGGGCCTGTGGCTCATGCACTTAATGAATACTGTCTGCATTGAAAATGTAGTAAGAAAGGGAGTATTTGATCCCTCTAACAACACACAGCAGAATTTAGGACAAGAAAAGATGTGGATTTCTGCTTCCCGAAGTCAAGATATGCTCACATTCACACTAATGATTCAGGGGTGGGGAAGAGAGAAAGAGAGAGAGAGAGAGACTGACGGTGAGGCCCAATGCAAATTATTTTTTGACTCACTGTGTCTAGAAGTTTAAACATTGTTTATTAACATTAATTCTCAGAATTTAACTTAAAAAAAAAACAATTCTGATCAACAACATAACTGATAATTTGATGTTAATCTGTAAAGCAGCAAAATGAAAAGCAGAAAAGAAAAATACAAAAATATTCCACTGCTTGTGGTGGCAACAAATACAGCATTTTAATTTTTATTAATTAACTTATTATTAATGTTATTAAATGCTACTTTTCATAAAGTTTGAAACAAAAAAAAGTTGAGGGAGAGATGAAGAGAGAGGGGAGGGAGAGAGCACAATCCTTTTAAAGTGGTTGTTGACATCTTCCCGATACTGATATTTATACTTAAGCTGCTGAACATAAACCCATGTCTGAAACTTGGCATAACTTACTGACTTGTGTGTGAGATCAGAGCAAAGCAGTAATCCCTTAGTCTTCTCAACATTTATAAAGCAAGAAAGTAAAAAATAAATAGCTACTGCATAATTGGGGATTGTTTTTGGTGAACTGCCATGGAAGTTATAACTTTAGCTGGACATTTTTAGAACAGAACCAAGTGCCATAGGGAGAGACAAAGTGTTTTGATGGTCAACTAGGCCTGTAGTTCTTCATGCGAAGAGACGGGAAGGCGGTAGCCAAGTTATTCTGTGTTAAATCAGTGGCACTGTAATTAAAGACTGCTTGGACTACATGTCTGATTTATATTTACATTCATGCCATTTATTAAAAGCTCATATCCGGAGCCACTTGCATTTTCTCATTTCAGTAACAGTTTCACTGGGGTTAAGGGTCATGCTCAGGGTGGTAGTGCTGACGTTAGGGTTTGTATCTTACTACTAGAACATTTACATTTAAATGTAACACTCACATCCAAAGCGAATTCCATTTCCTAATTTCAGGGACAGTTTCCCTGAGAGCAACTTGGGGTTAAAAGCCTTGCTTGGGGTGCAAGTGGTGGTAGTGATGGAAACAGGATTTAAACCCATGATCTCTTGGTCCAGAGGTGAGTAAGCTGACCTCTAGACCATCATCACCCCAACTAGAACACCATCGCCTCAGTCTGATAGTGGCAAAATGTTAATGTGAAGACAAAAATGACTAAATTAAGCGAGTGGATTAAGTGTGTGATTGTCATTGTGTTCTGCATTGGGCAGCTTTTTGACAGTGCCTAGTTCATGAGTACCTCAGTGGTACCTTTAACGATTTGAGATTTGAATCGACACATTTCCGATCACAGGGCCCAGTTCCTAACCATTACATTTCCACCTGCCACTTATGAACTTATGAAGTAAATTGAAAATTGTGAAGTCTAGCTACTGGTTATGTGTCTTTTGGGGTGAAGGGAAATGAAGGTATTCTTGACTGAAAAGTGAAGTCATCAGAAAACTGTATTCCATTTTATTTATTTTACTCTATCCTTCAGCAGAGTGGCAGAGAGAAAGAAAGAGAGTGTTTAAGCGATGAGCTTGATGTATACCAGACCCTCCAAGATTTTGCAATGTTGCGATCACAAATATTAACACAAATTCAGTCAATCCCCCAATTTTGACAAATTACTGCAACCTTTCTGCAAATTTTGACCAATCATTGATGTTTCCTGCAAAACGTTGAGCCAATACGTCAGCGAACTCGCTTCCTTGTTACATTTGGAATATGCAGGAAACATTTATGACGAAAACGGCTCCCATTCACCTTCAAAGTAAATAAAAGATTAATGGTTAATAAAAATGATAGTGATTTTGTTTCCTTCATTTTGATTAATTGTTAAAGAATGATTATAAAGGGGGTCACAGTTTTTTCTGCAACTTTGACTTGCTCCCGCAACTTTAATACAACAAAACGCCTAAAAACACTGTAACTTTCATTGCAATGTTTTAGAAATTGGCATTTTAGGCCGCAACAATCTCAAAGAAGGCCCGCGATCCTGGAGGGACTGATAAACAGTATATCATACTTGAACTTGATCACTTTCTCAATGCCCTCTCTCTCTTTCAGTATCTTCATCTTTCTCTTTGTCTTTCTTCTCACTCTCACACTTATGCTTCAGTATTTTTCTCTTTCTCGTTGTGTTCCTATCTTCCCTCTCTTGTTCTTTCTTCTCCTCTTTCTCTCTATTTCTTGTACTTATCTTTCTTTCTCGCTTTCACTCTTTCTGTTTTCCTCTTTGTCTCTTTTCCTCTTTCTCTCTCTCTCTGTTGGCCTGTGAGTAGCAAGCCCCTTAAAGTCGTGATTTATGGACGTTAGCTGGAGGTTGCAGGGTTGATGTTGGCACGGCCAAACACTTCCTATGTAAATATATCAACGGCCACGCCGTGGGCTCGCTGTTTCAAAAGCCAGAGGTCAGGAAGGTCGGTGCTGAGAGCAGGCGGTGAGTCTCCGCTCCGAGAAGTTTGTAAAGATGACCTTGGAGAGTTGCAGAACTGGCACGGGGAAGAGCGGCGGCAAACGCGGCTCTGGGTGATTGGCTTCAGCAACGGAGGAAGAAAAAGCTCAGCAGAATAATCGGCCCGATCCTGCTGGAGCTCGGGAGGAAGGAAACGGGACTCGGGCCAGAACTGCCGGGGGGTTTTGCAAGGGCTGATGGGACATCGGCTGAGCTGGGAAAGGGGTCCTAATTCAGAAAGAATAAAGATTTTTACTTTAAGTCTCTCTCTCTCTCTCTCTCTCTCTCTCTCCCCTCTCTCTTTTCTTCTGTATTTACTGCAGATTATCCCCCGTTTTGGCCGACATCTCAACCCCTGCACTTGTTCTCTCTGCTTCTCCAGGCTCATGTCTGTGGCCTCCTCCCTGTGTGGTGAGCTTGGCATTGAGTTCGATGCGTCCACCCTTCTGCCGAACCATCAATTTCTCCCCCTCTCTCTCTCTTTCTCTGCATCTGTCCCTCTGTACCTCTCTCTCTCTCTCTTTCTATATATATATATATATACTGTATATACCCCTCTCCCATACTCTCTCCCTTCCGCCTTTTCTTAAATGCTGAGTTGGCACTGTGTGCTTGGCACCAGCGTCTTTCCCCCCACCCCGTACCCAAAAGGTGCCATCTATTTTACACGCTTCACTATTCAATTTCAGACCTCACTGTGGGTGTGTGGGTGTGTGTGTGGGTGGGTGTGTGAGCAAGTGTGTGTAGTGTAAGCTGTGGCAGATCTTCCAGCGCTACACACTGAAACCAAAACACATTCACAACAACACACACACACACACACACACACACACACACACACCTCCTTGGCTGCCATTCAGACAATGAATCACTGTAATTATTACTCTGTAGATACCTGGAACTCAGAAAATTGATTTAAGTGCTCTACAATAAATGAAATGACATTATTAGGCATATGCTCTGCTCACCGCCAGACCACATTTATACTCCCAGTCAGTCAGGTGTGTAAATATAATATCATAATTGCTTATTGTTCCAAATTATGTCAGTCATTTTCATCTCTGGAAATGTAATGCTAATGTAATAAGTGCCTAATTCAATTTAATACACTGTTCTCTGCATGGTTCTTGTGAGCTCCATCCCAGTCTGGATTTCTGACTCATTACTTCTAACACAGGTCACTGGTTTAACCAAGAACTTCATGTACAACATATTTCGTGCATGCATAAAGTGTGTGTCCATTGTGTGCATACATAAATTGTGTTTGTGCTTTGTGAACATGCAAAAGTTTCATGTGCGTTGTGTGCATGCCTTATCCTAACGGGTGAACATTCAGCAGGATAATCTGCCTATACGATCCTCCACTTTTTCATACAAACAGTCAGGTCTTTCTCGGATTCTTTGCCATTTTCCAACCACAAAACCATTATGATTTCACTGTGTTTATAATTCAAATGTTTCTGCTAGCTTCTCCTCATTCTCATCACTCGTCTGGCAGTTTTTCATTTGGGTAATTATGGTCAGTTTGTTTGAAAGGTGTGGGGTAGAACTATTTCCAGAACATTTTACGTGACTTTCAGGAATCTCTGACTGGGGCAGTCCCAGAACCTTTATATTTCCATTTCAGAGCAACTAGTTATGTTCAAGAATGTGAGGTCACATACCAGACGGAGAATTCATAGATTCATTTACTTACACATGGTCTCATATGATTTCTACCCCAATTCCACTATTATTGCTAACAATTGTAAAACAAATTGCACTGAGAAAACCATTCTCCTGTGATGAACATCAGTTTTGAGTTTGCCAAGTATTTTAATCAGTGTTAACACTTATCATATCTAAGAATTGTAAAAATGCTATTCAGTTGAAGTGAACAAGAATTTCAAGTTGTCAAAGCTAAAAATGGTTAATGCAAATAATGAGGTACTGGAAGTAATAATAACTGCACTGTTAAGTTGAAATCATGTGTAATTTGTGCATGTGAAACTGAAGCACTGAAGGTTACTTTTTTGCCATTTATCAGACT
Organism: Distichodus sexfasciatus; assembly: GCA_032718565.1. Classification (NCBI taxonomy): domain Eukaryota; kingdom Metazoa; phylum Chordata; class Actinopteri; order Characiformes; family Distichodontidae; genus Distichodus; species Distichodus sexfasciatus. The sequence goes on from JAVGVS010000049.1 coordinate 897,990, forward strand.
CTTATCCAGACTGACTGAATGGAGAAATTTGGGGTTAAGGAACTTGCTCCAGGGCCTAATTGTAGTAGTGCTAGAGGCAGGATGGAGCCAGGCTTGAACCTACAACATCTTGGGTCGTGGGTGAGTATCCTTCAATTACAACACCTCACAAGGTTTGACATTTATGTTACTACAAATGATCTATTTAATGTTTAATAATGTAAAATTTATTCCATATGCGTAAAAATTGCTCAGCTACTGTATCTTGTGATTGAATGGGTCTTTATGAACACACCACAGCATACAGTGCACAACAACAAAGTGTGATATCTGACCCATCCGTGAAGGAGCTTTTTTTTTTTTTAGCAGCGCCTAGGGAGCAGTGCCTTGCTCATGAGGGCTGGGACTTGAACTGGCAAACCGGCTGCAGCTTAATCTACAGTTTAATTTGAGGAAAATGTATGACAACATCTAGAACAATACATAATATTTCTGACCTTTTCCAACTTCAAACTTAAGGTTGATCAAGGACTCATACATGCAGAAAACCTTGTATAGCCTAATATCACGTGTGCGTGAACAAGGCATTAATACGGCGTAAAACATTAAGACTTGCAGGTTGTAAAACCTTTTTAGTAATTCAGTTCCAAATACTTGAGACATGCAAATTCACTAGACTGACTGATATAACATTTGTATCATAGTTTGAGATTCACAGATCCTTGCCTTCCGCACATAGGTCACTCTATTGTATATAAGAAACAGTTATTTATTTTTTATCTTTATTCCCTTATCTCCTTTTCAGGTTTGTATTGTCACTCTATTTTATTTTAATTTTGCCTAAATTGCACGGTCAGGAGTGGATCAGGATACATTTCACTGCATCTTGTACCTGTATAATTTGCATGTGACAAATAAAGAATCTTGAATCTTGACTCTTGAATCTAAAACATGATCAATGTGAAGTTTTTTTTGTGGGGTGATTTGACTTATGTGGTAACCATTTTTGTCAGTTTTCTCTGGAGCCGTTTCAGGGAGCAAACAAGCGGTGGCATCTCAGGAATCCACCACTGCTTTGTCATTATTTAAATATTATCTTTTCACTTTGGCGGCAGAGCGGGGGCCGTAGATTCCTGGGCCGTTACTCACCAGACTGTACTTGGCCCACGCCATTCATCTCCTCCTTACGTGATTGGACCGAGCGAACTTTTCGGCGCTCGGCTGGCCTTAGCGAACGGTGAGCGTACACCCAAACGGTGACCTCATCAGATAAAGCCGAAATAATGAAAGCTCCTGTTAACAAGGGTGATGGAGGCCTTGGTGTGAATAAGTGAAAGGTTTGTGGATTCCTGGCGAGTAAAAAAAAAGTTGCAATGCCAGAGGAATTCATTCTTCCTGATACTGGCCTATTCTATAGTCAAACTCTAATACAGAAGTGGAAAAAATGTGAAATTTTGGATATTTTTCTAGTCACATATATTTCTCAAACACAAGGAAGGAGAATATTTATTTAGGAAAATGGGCTGTAGGACTAATAATAGGTGTGTATTCAGTTAAGACCCATCCTCTTCCTTCAGACGCTCTCACTCATCAATGAAATTAAAGGTCCAATATTATAAAAAATGTCACTTTTTCCATTCTTTGGACATCCATTTGGGTCTGTACTGCCTCTACACACACGTTTATAAAATGGTAAATTGTGTTTGTATTAGTTTACCAATGTCAAAAAATCGTGTGCTGTGAGGTGATAGTGTTAACCACTACCCCATCATACTGCCCTAAAGTTTCACTCTTAAACGTATGTTTTATATTAAAAAGATGTGTTTATTGTGTGTCTATTCTAGGTCTAGGTGGAGTAAATTGCGCCGTTGCTGCAGTTTACCATATTAGAAAGTATGGCTCCAACTTCGGCTTTACCCCTTGACTGATCACTGTTCTCCGTCAAAGCTTGTGAGGCATGAAGTGCATAAAAAGCAAAGGGTACGCGATGACCTAAAGCAAGCGTCTTCCTTTGTGGCTGAACATTAGTGGAAATGCCTGGCATTCCGAACATCTCGATTTTATGATATCATGACACTCTCCTTCCCTGTGAATAATCACCTCTCCGGAAAGAATTGTTTTCCTTTCCCAGGACTAGCTCCCTCCTCCTCTTCCACCTCTCCTTCTCCGTCTGCCAGTGAGGGTGTTGAGTCTGCGGCCCTTTTTTATGTGACAGAGGTGCAGAATGTAAATATTGTGACGGTTTGCTGTCAGGCCGCTGTGCCGAGCTCTTGAACCGGCGTGGGGTGAGTTATGCAGCACAGCGGCAAGCGTGTGACGGGGGCCGGGCCGATAATGGTGGTTTACATTCCAGCTATCTTAGCGCTGTTCTCCTGAATGAGTCAAATGTAAACACCCTTAGCGACACAAGGGCTGCAGAAAGGTTAAGAAAGGCGGAGATCTCAGGAGATGGCGTTTTTCATGGTGGACTAATGTGCATTTGTGGGATTAATCTCCCTTCCAAATTGGGTTTTAAAAATGGTAATTAACTAAGTGCTCAATGCGTCCCGTTCGCACATGCAGGTGCCAGGAGTCGGATGTAGACGTGAGACAGAGTTGTGAATGAGACTCGTTGTGCTTCATCGACGTCAACCAATCGCAGGGCTGCAGAGGTGTGGGTTTTGTCTGTGTGTGTTGAGGGAGGAGGAGGGGTGGGCTGGTCTCCATTGAGAATCTGAGCATGTGCTAAAGAAGACAGAGGCTGACAATGAAAACTCACAAATTTCCTTGGCACTCTCAAGGCCTGGAGGACTAATACTGGCAGCAAGGTCTCCTGGTTTTCTTTATAGATCAAGTGATAATGTATACTGTCATTTGGAGGCTCAGCCCAGGAAATTAATGCTACGTCTGAGAGCGGACTGCATGCGGTGTCATCCATCCGGCACCGGAGTACTATTTAAAGACGGAGGGAGGGAGGGAGGGAGAGAGAGGTTGGGGGCAAGGGATGGATGAATGTGAGCTGTATTTTTAGAGTTTCATTCACAAAAAGCTGCAGGTATTTTTAGCTTTTTTCATTCAGAAAATAAATGGAGAATAGCAGCAGCCTAGTCGGCCAGCGGGAACCGGGGTTGAGGTGTCATACTGGAACTAACAAGGCATAAATTGAATGTGAAGCAGCTCCACAATTTCCTCCATTTTTCCAACAGCACCTCACGAAATAATGCACTGCGACAGTGCTCATTAGGAACATGTTAAAAGATGCTGAAAATATCAGGGGTGATGGAACACCTTTTTAAAAACACAAGACTCCTCACCTTGGCACAGGAATCATAGTCGCGAAATATAGCTTCCAATGACGACAAGGGGGACAAGATGTAGACATGCCAAAAGTAGGACATTGGACATTTCATGCCACGAATGATCAATGAGGTCAAACACAGACTATTATCTAAATTAGGTTCTTTTAATAGATGTGGGTGCAGTTATTTATTTATTATTATTTGTTTGTTTCTTTTTTCTTGTTGCTTTTGTCATTGTTGTTGTTGTCCTTGTTGTTGTTCACTTTCCTATTCATTCTTAATGTGCTTTGTCTGTTGGAATAAATCAAAAATGTCCAATATGAGGAGATTTCCACACTCCTCCATTGCAGAACAAACCTGCCCTGACTACAAGGGAATCAGACCATAAATTCTGTTTGTCTAATGCAATGGGACAGGACAAGGGAATTTAAAAAAAACACGATGTGGGTGCAGTTTTCGAGTCCTCACAGCATTTTTACTGTTTATAACAACAGTGATCACAAATTATGATCTGAGGTAGTCTCTAGCTAGTCTACACTTCAGCCACGTGGTATGTAATGGCCATATTGGTTGTGGGTTTGAATCCTACCTCCAGCACTACCATCATTGGGTCACTAAGCAAGACTCTCAAGCCCAAGTTGCAGGATGGGGGGTTTTTTTTAGCAGGGGGATAAACCTATACATGAACCTTTTGGCCCATAGGGGAATATGCTACCACTAGGTCATCGTAACCAGTTGGTCATCCTAAAGCTCCTGAGTAAGACTGAGGTCAGGACTTCTTGAAGGTCAATTAAGTTCCTTCTTACCACACTGGCCATTTCAGGACATTATTTTTTTGCAGTAAAGTCCAATGTTAAGATTCAAAATACATACATAATAAACCACCTCATGATATGTTAATCACTCTTGGCTTGCAGTACAGGCCCTTTGAGTTCAGTCTGTTTTAAATTTTAAAGATTATATAACCTTAAATTCTTACTTTCCGTCCAATTTTCCAGCTCTTTGCTGCACACATCGCTGCTCACTATGCTATTAACATTTCAGTAGAATTTAATCCAAAATTTTCCACCAAAAACTGATAGTGTGGTGCAGTTTATTACATATGGATATCTTTTTTCTTGCTGCATTTTTTGTACAAATTTCTGTTAAGGTCATTACAACAAGTTAAGTGATTAATTATAATTATTCCAAATCACAGTAATCATAAGTAATAAGCGATAATAGACCAACCCATGTGATGAAGCAGTGTGAGTTGTGATTAAAAGCACTTAGACCACTCATGAGTTTTTAATAACAGGTGTGCTGGCATATAACTGCCTTCCAGTTCATCACAGTTTGGGTTACAGCATGAACATCCATCTGAAGATTAATGTAGTAACTGCATAATAAGTAACATAGAGGAGGATCTCAGTTAATTTGCGTGCTTTTTATGTGTCACCTAAATGTGAAGATATGTTCCTAATTGAAGGTTTTTCTTCTTTACTGAAGCACTTCAATGCATGACTAGTTGTGGTGGAGGTCTAGAAGTAGGATACTTGCCTACGGACCAAGTGATGGTAGGTTCAAAACCAGCGAAACAGAGCTAGATTTGAACCCAACACCTATTGGTCCGTAGTTGAGTTTCCTACTACTAGATGTCCACTCCAACTAGACATTAGAGCCGGTCAATTCATGATTCGCCCAGGTTAATCACCCAAATCACGAGTCATGAATCTGAGGTCTCCATTAACTCCGAATCGATCTAGTTCTAACTGCCTCATGACTAAAATATAAACCACATGACGTACATACCTCTTATAATCATTTCAAACTCATTGCAAGATCAATACAGCCATAGTAGCAAGTACGACTGCTAAAAATGTCATAACATACAGTTCTTTGCACCACCACTCACATGAGGGACCCTAACAACTTCCTACTCAGTTGAATCCTCTTTGTAGACTACGGGACTCGCGTCAGTCCCGCAATCAGTAGCGCAGCACGAAGCACACATCTGAATTGTGGGTTAGCGCTTGCTACTGTCATGAGTCAATTTGCTAGTTAACTTAATCTACAGCCGGAAACAGACGGTTGAATCTGGGGTTTCCCAAAAGCATAGTAGCTAACTATGTTAGCAACTAACATAGTGTACATTAGCAAATAACATAGTGTTTTGCCCATGGTTTTGGGGTAGCATAGTGTTGATAGCATAGCAACTATGCTTTTGGGATACGCACCACTGAATTGTACACAGGAGTGGGTTAGCGCTCCCCAAACCACATGCAAAATTAATCTGCTGGTTAACTTCCTCTAGTGCCACTTTAAATTAATATTTGCCACTCTGATAGCCTTGTCTTGATACTTTGTCATTTATTTGCATTTATTCTCATCACGGGCCACGTATACTTTCTTCTATGAAAAACAAACGATTTGGCAATGCTGATTCAAGAGACTCGCACACCCAGATCAGTTTAGTGAGTGTCTCAGAGGGAGCCCAATCCAAAAAGGAACTGAATATTACAGCTTTACTAGTCATGCATTGAAGTGATCTTATTCTAAACTCTGTAAGTTCAACTCAAGTTGCTCCAGGGAGACAGTTTCTGCAGTCAATGTCAGTCTAAATGCAATAAATGTAAATGTAGTGACGGCGTTTGCCTGTTACAACACCATAACTACACTGTTATAAACATTAATATAGCAACAACTGCTGAAATACACATCCACATCCATCCATTTTGCCTTGAATCAATTAATAGTCTGTCTTTGACCTCATTGTCCGTCCTTATGCCATTTTTCCTTTGATTTGAAGAGCCCACGTCCCGGATTTGCAGCACGAAAGCATGATAACGCAGCAATCTCAATAATCCCCCCCATAACATCCAACACATATGATCAGGAATACACAATGACTCTTAGTTCACTCCTCTCCCGCAGAGCCGCTGACACTAATCGTGTTCAGAGCGTGGACGCGTGGATTATCCTTTATCCGTATCACCGCGGTTATTGAAAATTTCCGACGACTCTAAATTTGTCTAATGCTGATTATGGAACACCTACTATTCATAATTCCAGCTTCCAAAATGGAATGGGAATCTAAAAATATTTGCGCCGCCCCGGTCGCAATTCGGCCGGTACTGGAGATTATCTGTTGCAAAACAGGGCGAGAAACAGAACATTAGGCCACATTTTAAGGATTATTGCATAAACATTGGCTAGGGACTCAGTTCACTGTTATCTCACAAATGCAACTTTTATACAGTCTTTATTCTCAAGGAAATCTGTATTTTTCTGCCTCCTGAAATCAGTTGAAGATTAGAATGCATAGAAGCTAACATTTCAGGTTGTGCTTTTGCCAGATCCCAAAGCCACATCTCCCACCTCCGTGGGTTTCATGCCGGCTAATGCCCAGGCCATAGCGAGGGGTCTTTCTCCTCTTTTCCCCAAATATTTTTCTACATTTTTTATTTTTAAACCACAGGTTTTTTTTGTGGAAGAGCATGACCCTTGGGCTCTGATTTCTCAGAAATGCACAGAAGAGAGTTATATAATGAGGAAGGCTGTGTGTTTTTTCAATGCGTAAATCGTGCCTGACTTGGTATTGCGTGTGTTGCACTGCGGTGGTTTTTAAGCTCTTGGAATACTCGATATACCTGCAGGGAGCAGCGCCCGTCTGTGGCACAACATCTTGTTTCTATCTTGCCGTGTCTAATTCGAGAACACATCTGACGACAGTGACTGCTCCTGCCTTCCAGAGGCGAGGCTGGTTTGACGTCAAGGCGTCTCGTTTAGCGTCGGACTCGAGCCGCCTCTTCTTCTAATAATGATATGTACAACGCAGCGCAATTAACAAGTCCAATTCGTTTGCGCTTCAGGGGTCAGAGGAGCAAACAGCTGACACACTATAGTTAACTTGGAGATTTGGTTACTATGCTACAGAGAAAGGGCTCTTGCTCGCAAACGCTGCTGGTCGTTGTGTGAATAATTAAGGTGGCGAGAGCTGAACTGTCTCCTGTGTCACTTATTCTCAGGCAGTTTTAATATTTTTATGTGTCATGAGATTGTTTGATGACTAAAGGGTCATAGAATCAATTTCAGGAGATAAATTTAGTGCTGCTTTCTTTCATTACACAAAGGCACGCTGGCTGCTCTGACACATCGTAGGGTTGATTTGTAAAACGGGTTGTAGATGACCAGAATCCAGTATGATAAATACAGTAATGGTCAGGTTTTGCAGGAAGTGGTCTATAGTAGAGCTGCAGCTATCGATTCTTTTTGTAGTTGCGTATTCTATCGATTTTTAATGAGTAATCAATAGAAAAATCAGAAAAGGACAAGTGTGAAAATGTAAAACCAATTGACTTTTATTTCTGAATCTTCCTTTTTGTCCTGCACTACTCAGATTTCTTAAAGTTTGATGTGTAAATGCTGAGACAGTCTTGAAATCAGTACATTTCTGATGAAAACTGACTTGTGCCTGTACAAATTTTTACTTTGTTGTAGTTTTTATTGTAGTATAAAAGTGTGTGTTTTATTGGCTTGCAGAGTTTTTATTATGTATTCTATGGCTTAGTACTATGAAGAAAAAAAAGGTTTGTGCCAGACAGAAACACTTTTGATAATTTTCTTTATATTTCTTTTCTTTATATATATATTTTTTTATATTTCTTTTTCCCTATTGATTACATTATAAAATTGAGAGGAAAAAATCTGATTAATTAAAAATGAAGAAATACTGAAGTTTATTTTGAACCAATTTAGACTATAAAGTGAGCTTCTTTTGGCCTTTCTGGAAATTTCCCACAATTATGCATTTTTACACTTTTACTTCTGGTTTTGTGCACAGAATATCTCATAAATACCTTCACATACAGAGGGATCAGGCCTTGCCTTGATTCTACCACTAAAAATGTTGTGTGTCACTAATAAGCATCCATGTGAAACACAAGCGGAACATCAAAAGAATGAATCAAAGCCGTATATAATATAATATATAAATACAATTTTTGAGTTACTCGAAATAAATGTTTCCAGCCTAGTCTATAGAACACCTGAAACTCATACTTTATTTAAATATTTACTTATATATATATATCTGTATATATATATATATATATATATATATATATATATATATATATATATATATATGTGTATGTATGTATGTATATATATATATATATATATAGAAGAAGAAGAGAACGGTTTAAAAAATTGCCAAAAAGATTGAAAAAGTTTTAATGACTTGTATTTCTATGTGACGGCACTATTAAAGACGTTTTGGTATGTTTATAGGGGGGAATGTTAATGTAAAGATTTGCCTTTTTAGGGTTTTATTAGAGTTAAGTTGTTTTTCGACTTAAGTTGCAAGTTCTGGAACCAATTAAGCAAATTCTGGAACAGGACAGTTGGTAGCTTAATCCCGGTACAGTAAAGGTACCACTGAGGTACTCATGAGCTAACTGCGTTAGCAACTAACATAGTGCACATTAGCAACTAACATACAGTAGTGTTGCTAACATAGTTAGCAATAGGTTGACAAGAATAATAGCACCGGAAATGCACCCCTAAACAGTTACATTAGATGAATGAGGAACTTTTGGTATACTGCTCAGAACCTTCAAAGAAGACTACTGGGGGACATCAGCAGCAGAAATCAAATACAGTCCCTAGTTGATGTTTAATGCTGCATCACTTTATTTAATATTCAAGACCACTGATGCTTTGCCAGTAGCCAAGAACAAGCAGCCACGTCTAAATCTCACAGGTCCCGCAGTCTGGATCAAGTCTCATCTTGTAAACTCCAGACATTTTAGTGCCATTTTTGTCAGCGTTCCCTGAGCAAATAATGGTGCCTCTCAACTTCCGCACAGTTCCGAGGCCACATCACAAAGAGCGGTGTTTTTCACAATGATTTTTCATTAAATGCAGTGACGTATTGTTACATGTAGCAACAGATGTGGTTTAAGACGTGCTGTGGAAAGCAGATGTTTCATTCTGTGACCTGACAAGAGAAGTGGTACGTTAAAGGAAATGATCTCTTTTTGTGTTTGTTTTTATTTAAAAGCTCTTTTGTGTTTCCATAGCTGTGTTAAAAATGTAACACCACCACACCCACATATATTTTTGAGCTTTTTTATTGAAGAAGCAATTCTGCTCCAAGATAAAAACCCTTCATTCTTACAGGCTTTAGTGGCACACTTTAGGATAAAGTTGGAAATGTCAAGTGCTTTATCAAGGCTTTTCTGAAGCAAAGCTGAGCTTCATTTTATTCTTTCAAAGCTACAGCAACACCAATTGTTTTAATTAAGGGGTCCAAGCACTAAGCTTCTTATGTGGTGTTCTGTATCTTTATTATTATTATTATTATTATTATTATTATTAGTATTATTATTGTGTGTGTGTGTATCTCTACAAAATTTCAGAAGGCTGAAATTTTCAGGGTAAGTAGGAATGCTGTGAAACACTATAGTCTGAAAATCATAGTGATCAGTCGAGAATTGAGCCTAAAGCACAGGAAAAAGTGTTTTGAACACTTGGGGGGCATTTAGAGCGCTCTTATGACATCACATAACAGAGCATTTATAATTTATAGACCCCCGTTCTTATATGAACACTGTTAGAGGTTAGTTTCTTTATAAACAACTTTTTGAAGTTGTCTTAACAAAAAAAGAAGCTTCACTAGCAAATCACACATTTCTATTAGCATCTTTATTTCTTATTCATATGTCATTTCACTATATTATTCTATGTTCTAATTGCTTTTGTCTTGATCTGATTAATAACTAATTAACTAAGATATGGATGAGAAATATACAATAATACAATTGAACAACAGAACAAAACGCTAATCGTTTCTAATTTCTTAGTGACAAGTCAAACCGAGTGTAATGCTGTAATGTGTGATTTTTGTTTTTTAAAAAGGAGATGATGGACATGGCTCAGTGTTGTCAGGGAAAAACACAGTCCTTGACCTGTCCTTTCATTTGAATCCGTTTCTGTGAATCATTGAAAGCCCTCCAGCGTGACTGACATATTTGAATATTCAATAGCCTGCAGCTTTAAAGCCCAGACTTCATTTGCATGGAATCGTCCTGTCATCCTCCAGACCCCACCTCAAGCCTTGGCGTGCATATTTGTTTAGGTCGGGGCCCCTCGGGGGGGAACTGCACCGCCCACAGGGTCTTAAGTGTTTAACACTGACATAACAATACATACATAATATCTCATTCTCTCTCTTTATTCCTTTCCTTCTTTCTTATCTCTGGCTCTTTATTACCATGTTAGTAAGGTCTCACTCTCCCTCCCTCTCTCTCTTCCTCTCGGATAAAGCCCTCATCTCCAGCCGAGATCATGGCCCTCACACGCCCGTGCATGAAATTGTTCCTGCAGTGTTTTCGTAATCATCTGTAGCAGATGCACGGAGAAAGCGACTCCGTATCACACATCTAAGATTTGACTGTAATTAGTGGGAGACTTAAATTTATTCCACAAAGCCGATTTTCTGACGCCGATGCAGAGCGTTTTCTAAATGAAGATGAGTCATACACTGATTCGGGGGCTCAGGGGATCATCATGGTCCAAAGGTAAAGTCGAAATAAATTAATCATTTTTTCTCTCTCTCTCTCTCTCTCTCTCTCTCTCTCTCTCTCTCTCTCTCCTCTCTCTCTCTCTCTCTCTCTCTTCCTCTCTCTCCCCTCTCTCTCCCACCACTCCTTTCCTCTCACTGTTCTTTCACTGCCTCATTAAAAAACAGTGTTACCACAAAAATAATACAAAAGTCCGTCATATTTTATTTAATTATCATCCGAAATGGGGAGATGTTCGATTGCGTGGCATTATTCGTATCTTTAACCAGACGGTATGAAATGTCAGCAGTGAATGCAAATTCCAGCATCTGCACACCACACAATGTTTTTCTCATAAAAATCTGTATGAGAGCTCACGTTCCTCAGCTCTTCTAGTGTGTGTGTGTGTGTGTGTGTGTGTGTGTGTGTGTGCAGGCGTACCTTTCTGAATGTCTGTGTATGTGTGTGTCATGCTTGTACTCATGATTCGGCGCCCGAAAGTTGTTGGCGTGCTTTATGAATACATTTTCTAACTTACATATATCACATTGTTGTCTTAACCTCAACAAACAAAGTAGGCAAGGACAGATTATTTGGGATCAGGTTTCTTGCTGGTCAAGTTGGTCAGAAGTGGAAAATGCCAGGTCTTTAGGGACTATTTAAGCTGACTGCACCACTTCAACCAATTTTGCTTGTGTAAAAGAAATCATAATTCTAAAATAAAAATATATTTACATTATTTCTTTGTCATTTGAAATGTCTTATTATTAAGTTCCGTTTTACTTCAGTCACAGATGCTGAAAACATAGTCTTAATGAATGATCATCTGAAATCTCATATCACCCTTGGGGTAAATATATTTGTGGGAGGAAATGTTATAACGTCTTATTAAGAGTGCATGCTATTTATAGGAACAAAGTAACAGGTGACAAAGTAAAGAAAGTAAAAGTAGCTGCTAACACGGTGAAGTTTTTAACTTTTTAAATGGCACTTTCGGGACCACATCATTGGAACATTGTCATTTTACGATGGCAGAGCCTTCACAGTAACATTAGGTGTTGCATAGCACAATGGGTAAAGAGTTGACTCTGTGATTGAGTCGCCGGTTCAAGCCCCTTACCAGCAAAGGTACCACTGAGGTACTCATGAGCAAGGTACCGTCCACAAGCACAGCTCTCTGGACACTGCAAGTCAGCTGCCCAAAGCGAATTCACATTTAACATTTTAGAAATAAAACACTTAAATTCTTTGCATTATTACATAGGCTAACTTAAGTTGGATGTTTTTAGCACCACAATCGTGTCCTTTGGATCTTCCCTTAAACTTATAGTGTTTCCTCTCAAGATCTAAGAAAAGGTGTCAGAAAAGGGCCTTTAAAATAATTGTTTGACTGTAGGATCCCAATTATCTGAGGATATGCAGGTTACAGTAGTCACCCGTCACTATTTGCATTTCACCACCTGACATTTTTAGACTAAAGGTGCAGGTGTATTCAGTTTCACCTGCAACATCTACCCATATGAAACAAAACACATCTGTCTTTCCACTTCCTTTTTTCCAGGTATGCCAACAGAAGATCTGTCAGGACCCCATTCAGCTCATAAAGAGCTCAAAGCTTTTTCATAGCAGATCTATATAATTACAGACACAATGGCCAGGGTGGGGCACGTTGGACCTGTTGCAGCAGATGGAACATGGGGAACAAAGTGGGCTTTAAACCAACAAGTAGCGACACCCCCCTCAGTCGTAAGAGTGGCGCGATCCATATGTCACATTCGCACATCTGTTTAATAAATGGGAGTGATAGCATATCTACAATGTACTCCATGCCGTCTGCACATATGTAACTTTATGTACCTTATTGTATATAAGATATAGTTTTATTTTTGTCTTATTTCCCTGACCTCCTTATGTAAGTTTGTATTTGTATCTCTAGTTTGTTATTTTTCTAATTTGCCTAATTGCACAGTTAAAAGAGTGGATCGGGATACATTTCACTGCATCTTGTACCTGTATAATTTGCATGTGACAAATAAAGAATCTTGAATGTATAAATATAAGCCCCATATGGACATGGAGTAAAATATATGTTAATGTCACTTGGTTTCTGAGAAAAAGTCACCCATTCTGTAGCTAGAAAATATGACAAAATATATTCCAACTGGCATTACAAATCCTGATCATTTGTACTATAGCCCAGAAATAAGTAGAGAGTCCATCTCACCCAGACTGAAAACCAGTGGAAATGCCGTAAGTTGTAAATTCACTGAAGGCGAAGTACAAAGAGTCAAGTGCCACTAAAATTAATATGGTAACTGATATGGTACTTTTCCAGACATATCTAAATCTATACCTCATGACCCCTCAATGATGACTTCCTCAATGCTTCCTCAGAAGAGGCCAACATGGAGTTTTAGTGGCTTATTCTCAAAGCCCAACATTTTACGTCTGTGGTTTAGAGTGTTCACTATGTTCATAATGACTCACTTTACTTTAAAACGTCTGCTGCAACTGAGTCCAAACATGTGAGTATCTTACAGTATTACAGCAGTAGTAGGAAACTCTCCAGTGGTCAAAACTTGTTACTCAGCACTCAAGGGAATAATGAGAGAGGGAGGGAGAGTGAGACCTTACTTGACATGGTAATAAAGAGCCAGAGATAAGAAGAGGAAAGAATAAAGAGAGAATGAGATATTATATGTATTGTTATGTCAGTGTTAAACGCCAAGACCCTGTGGGCGGTGCAGTTCCCCCCCGAGGGGCCCCGACCAAAACAAATAAACAGTGTTATTTTTTCAGTAACAGGTAATCAAATTAATTACTTTTACAACACCATTACCGTTACTGAGAACAAAATGTGGTGCGTTACTATACTTAAGCTCATTAAATCTGTTTTCATCCGACCAGGCTCTATCCAGTGTTTAGTTCTTTTCTTTGGTGGGAGGAGGGGCTAAATAACCAAATAAGTGATGATGATTGTCTAAGGAAGAGTAAAATTTCATGGTGAGCCAATCAGAGGCAGAGTTGGTTGGGCGTTCACACACAAACACGCACTCAGTTGCACACAAACAAGCAAGAAACAGCCTTCCCTGAGATAACAGGCTAAAATGTATATGAAAATGTAGATTATTTCCAGGAAGAAAGTGTTTTATCCATGCTCTTTGTAAACTGTTCTAATCTCATGAAGCACCTCTCCTTGTCCCACGCTTCCATTTGAGTACGGGGATCCAAATTCTCTGACATATTTGAACATTTTAAAACATGCAACGCAACAGTTACTTTCCCTGTTTACTGGTTACTTTTATAATGCTGTAATTCAGTTACTAACTTGGTTACTTTTTGGGAGAAATACCTTGTAACTAAATTACTTTTTTGAAAATAGCAAGTGCTTTAACCTGCTCTCAGCTTCTACTAGGCTAAAAAACATTTCCTCGTTTTTAAAATGATAAGGTGCCTACTAGAAATAACTAAACCTTAATTTTGAACAGATTAAAAAAAACCTTATCAACAAAGACTTCCTAGGTGGAAGAAAGGCTGCTTCCTCAAAAGAGGCCTCCGTGGAATTTTTTGAAGTGGCTTAATCTTAAAGGCTAAGTGGTTTGATCCACTACACCAAACATTACAGTGTAACAGGCAGAGTGTTTTTAGTGGGAAATACGACATGTCTAAACTGGTTTTGTTTTGAAAAACATCTGCTTAAAAACTCTGCATCATGTCCTGTGAGCTTCATGTTGTTGTTGCATCTTAGACTTTTCACACCAGCAGCTGTGTTCCTGACCACAATCCAGAACAACATCCTGGCACTGTTCTCTGTTGTTGGGTGTGTTTCCTCGAGACATTGTGAACCTGCTGGGATAACCTGTGCACAAAGTGCCCCCTTCTCATCCTCCGCCGACAACAGACTGGCACCACAGTGTGATTTTCCGAAATGATATAAAGCAGTGTGTAGTTTGGAGTCTACCCTTTTTAAGTTATGCTTCTCATGCAAGACACCACAGTGGCCCGAGACATGTTCTCCTAATGAGCTGTAATTAAGACTTGTGAGGGCGATGTTGCAAATTGATGAAAAAAGGTGGAAAGTGGTTGTTTCACATGGGCGGTTAGACGTGATCTTAAGAGTTTAAGAGCAACAAGTCACAGTCCCTGAGACCAATACCAAGACTCAAGAGTCAACAATTTTGTCAGTTATACAAGTACAGCAAGTCATGCAATGTAAACTGCTTTACACCTAAGATCTTGTCTTTGTCCAGCCTATTTCTCCTAGATATACCGTAACTGAGCTACATTTAATTGCAGTATGATATGTTGACCGAGTGAAGCGGTGGCGCAGCAGTTAGCACTGCACCCTCACAATGTGAAGGTCCTGGGCTCAATCCTCGGGTCTGCCATAGAGCCATTGTATGTGGAGTTTGCGTGCTCACCCCATGTCCGCATAGGTATTCTCCGGGTGCCCCAGTTTCCTCCCACAGTCCAAAAAGCATACTATGGGTTGATTGGCAAGTCTAAATTGACACACCACAGCATAGCACACACTGCACCACAACAAAATGTGACTTCTGCAGTTGACACATCTGTAACGGAGCAGTGGGCAGCTAACAGGTAGCGCCTGGGGAGCACTGCTTGGGGACGGTACCTTACTCGTGAGTACCTCAGTGGTACCTTTACCCGTCTTGGATTCGAACCTGCAACATTCTGATCACTGGGCGAACATACAGCATCATAAACATTGTAACATATCCAACACCGTTGCATATAAAGTGCACAAATCCTATATTTTCAGCATCAACATACCCCACCAGAAATTTGCTAATCATTTGATGTCTCAAATTTGAACCTGTGCACTGGGCTGTGACCATGCGTGGCTGATATAGACAGTGTTTCTCAGCGTATTTTCAGCATTAAGTTTGCTTAATGAATGCTTAATGAATGTTTCATCAGCTGTGACGTGTAACAATGTCATCCGGCACTGGCGACCTGTTAGACGTCAGTACCACAGTGTTCCCTCTCCAACGTCTCACATCCACCCACCTATGTCGTTCTGACCATCCACACAGACACACACACACACACACCTACATCTCAACACCAAACCGCAGACAATAACTCTTAATGTTGGGTGCAGGGGAACAGTGTGAGGCCTCAGTATCCCCTCACCGCTTTAGGCTTTCCGCTTCTCTCCCTGCCGCCCACCCACCGCTGACCTATGACTCACAGCAGCCATCTTATTGCATTAGCGCGGTCACATAGCTCACGAGAGGAAGCTAGCAAGCCGCCCACCCGGACCGGCTCCCTTTCCGCGGACCCTTGGTCTGCGTTTTTGTTAGCGACTCGACTTCCCTTCAGAGTTGTGCAGTAGTCTGATGGTTTGACTCGAGAGAAAGGTACTTGGCGAGTTTGGATGAGGATAGTGGAGTGTGGGAATGAAACGAGGGAGGGAGGAAAGGTGGGAGGGATGGAAGTGTGGAGAGAGGAAACAATGGAGCAGGAGCAGAAGATAATGTCAAGGCTGTCAGGAAATACAAGGGAACACAAAGGAATAACACTCTACAGGGCAAAATGTTATCGAGTCGTGATCACATTATCTCTCACTTGCTTCTGTTCGATCTCCAGCTCACCTCACTGCTTGATTCACCTCCCTCTCTCTCTCTCTCTCTCTCTGTCACACACACCCTGATTACAGTTAACCGGGCTAAGAGTTCTTCCGTAATCCTGAGGTTGATATAGAGATATGAAAAAAGGGGAAAAAATGCGATGAAGTACTTGGCAAGAAACAGAAAAACATGAGAATTAAATTAGTGTAAAATACAATCAATTCTGCTCGGAGCCATTATACCTTTTAGACAACAATCAGGGGCTTTTAACGAGACAGGAATCGGAGCGTTGTGTCCAAATGAAGATGTGTATAGATCTTAAGCAGAGCTGACACACTCCGCAGTGTTTCGGTGTCGGGCAGATTTTCTCAATGGCTTTTAGGGCCCCGACTCGTCACACAGTCACTAATCCTAATCTTTGGCTTAATTACAGTTTAAATATTTCATTAACTGTGCCCTGGGCTCTGACAGGAAGACTAATATGAGTCAAACGTGGGCTTCTAAATTTGTTGCAACAATTTCCTGAAGAGAGTAAAACCGGCTGCTGGGGCGATTCATGAGAATCCAATACATTCTGAACTGTAGTGAACAATCTGGCATGTCACCGACGGTCTCTCCTTCAGCGGCATCAGGTTTTAGGGGCTATATTAATTAAATTTCAAAGATGCACAGAGTCTCATTTGTCTAATTGTTGGTCTGCATTGATCCGCAAACCAGTAGACTCTAATTCAAGTCTATTTAAATTGTCAGTAGAGTTCAGAGTTGTGAAAACATGGTAGTATGACTGCTGGAAAGCTGCACAACAGTACATTCCATACTGTCTTTTATTTGTAGTGTTGTAGTAGCATTACACAGTTATACCATATAGTACATGTGAATCGTCATAGAATGGCAGAGCTTGGTAATTGCATTTCTGTCCATATCTGTTCATCTATCCTATCTATCTATCTATCTATCTATCTATCTATCTATCCTATCTATCCTAGCTGTCCTTGTCTAATGCAATGTCTGTCTGTCTGTCTATCTATCTATCTATCTATCTATCCATATATCTATCTATCTATCTGCTCTATCTATCTATCTGTCTGTGCAATACTATCTATCTATCTATCCTCTATCTGTGCAATGCTGTGCATCTATCTCTATCTATCTATCTATCTATCTATCAGATTTGTGTCTATCTATCTATCTATCTATCTATCTGTCTGTCTATCTATCTATCTATCTATCTATCTATCTATCAATTTGTCTATCTATCTATCTATCTATCTATCTATCTATCTATCTGTCTGTCTGTCTATCTATCTATCTATCTATCTATCTATCTATCTATCTATCTATCTATCTATCTATCTATCTATCTATCTATCTATCATCTATTTGTCTGTCTGTCTGTCTGCCTATCCTATCATCTATCTATCTATCTATCTATCTATCTATCTATCTATCTATCTATCTATCTGTCTGTCTGTCTGTCTGTCTGCCTATCTATCTATCTATCTATCTATCTATCTATCTATCATCTATTTGTCTGTCTGTCTGTCTGCCTGCCTGCCTATCTATCTATCTATCTATCTGTCTGTCTGTCTGTCTGTCTGTCTGTCTGTCTATCCTATCTATCCATCTCTATCTGTCTATCTATCTATGTATCTATCTATCTATCTATCCTATCTATCTATCTATCTGTCTATCTGTCTGTCTGTCTCTGTCTGCTATCTATCTATCTATCTATCCCTGTCTATCTATCCTATCTATCCTATCTATCTGTCTGTGTGTCTGTCTGTCTATCTATCTATCTGTCTGTCTCTGTCTGTCTGTCTATCTGTCTGTCTATCTATCTATCTATCTATCTGTCTGTCTGTCTGTCTGTCTGTTTGTCTGTTTGTCTGTCTGTCTGTCCATCTATCTACCTGTGCATCTATCTATCTATCTATCTATCTATCTATCTATCTATCTATCTATCTATCTATCTATTTGTCTGTCTGTCTGTCTGTCTATCTTTCTGTCTGTCTATCTATCTATCTATCTATCTATCTATCTATCTATCTATCTATCTATCTATCTATCTATCTATCTGTCTGTCTGTCTGTCTGTCTGTCTGTCCATCCTATCTATCTATCTATCTATCTATCTAACCTATCTATCTATCTATCTATCTATCTATCTATCTATCTATCTATCTGTCTGTCTGTCTGTCTGTCTATCTACCTGTGCATCTATCTATCTATCTATCTATCTATCTATCTATCTATCTATCTATCTATCTATCTATCTATCTATCTATCTGTCTGTCTGTCTGTCTGTCTGTCTGTCTATCTACCTGTGCATCTATCTATCTATCTATCTATCTATCTATCTATCTGTCTGTCTGTCTGTCTGTCTGTCTGTCTGTCTGTCTATCTACCTGGCCATCTATCACATCTATCTATCTATCTATCCTATCTATCCTATCTGTCTGTCTGTCTGTCTGTCTGTCTGTCTGTCTGTCTGTCTATTCAGAGATCTATTTGTCTCTCAGTCTCCATCTACATCTTCCTCTTTTATTGTTTTCCTGTCTTTCTGCCTCCTTCTATCAGTGTTCCCAACCCTTTATTCTCTTTCTTTTTCTTGTCCGAATTCTTCCTATTTCTCTGTCCTTTTCTCCTTCAGTCTCTCCCTTTCATATGTAATGTGTTTGTACTTTATTGTGTGCTGTAGTTATGTACATACCTGCAACATTATTCTGTAGTCTGAAGGAAAACACATGCACCTGTCTGGGATGCTACAAGCATGTGAAGCATGTGAAGTTCAGGCTTGGCCGACCATGTGCCCATGTTTTCCCTCTGGACACCCCCCCCCACACACACACACACATACACACACACAGACAGAAAAGAGTGATGTGGCCCATTTAGCGGTCGGCACTAACCTTGGCACCACCGGACATCATTTCTGTCAGGTGTAAGGTATGTTGCTATACAGCTGTAGTGAAGTACGGCCTCAGCGCTGGCATAAAACACTGCACTCAGTGCTGACAGATGCCTGGTGCAGAGTGCACGGCTAAGGACTTTTTGATTGAAACTGTTTGGGTGACATTCAGGAAAGCAGGACTGGAAATTGTAGTGCCGGCCATCTTTATTTCTCGCAGTGATGACTTTATTACAGCTTCCATTCCACACTTTTTTACCCAGCCATGTGAGGATGAGGGGATGATGATGAACTAAAAGCTGCCAATGTATATCACCTCCAGCACTACTAACAATCACGCCACTTGATTCAACGCTCTCCTATGGAGACTAGAATCTGCCAGAAGCCACAATGTAAGTCCTTTCTAATAAGACTTTTAAACCTAAAAGACTAGACACCAATTTCAGGTTTTTATTTAATGTGAAGCCCAGGTGATTATTTATTATTTGTAGATGAAATGTGACCTCACCAAATTTGACCATTCCTGAAGGAGCAGTGGAGTGCATTGACCTGGGCAGTTCGCGTTCGTGCCTCCCGTGTTAGTGTGGGTTTTCTCCGGGGACTCCGGGTGTGCTGGCGGCCACCCAGGGTTTGTCCCTGACTTGAGCCCATAGTCCCTAGGACAGGCTGTGGGCCACTCAACCGCGATAGGGATTAAACAGTTCAGATAATGAATGAATTGATGAATGAATCTTATTTAAGTTGTTTTTAAATTAGATCCTGAGAAAGTTGAGACATTTGAATATGATAATATTATACAACTGTAGAGTTAAGGAAGAAACAATAGGTTAATGTTTTGTACAGTTTTGTTCGCTCCTCACTATTTATAGAGTCCACTCTTGCCTAAGAACAAATTTCAAGTAAGAAAACATTATCAAATGTCAGAATCTTTGTAAAATCTGCTTAAGGACAAATGCCTTCTTAAAACAGTTCAGCAAATCATTAAAACTCAAGCATTTTACTTAGTACTTATTATCTAGATGATAATAATTTCAAGTATGATGCATCAGACTATTAACAAAGATGATTTACAATGTCTAGCTTGTGAAAATGCTTTTAGATTAATGATCCCATATACACCAGTCATCACATTATGGCCTAATATAGAGTGGGTCTGTGGATTTACACACCCGTACTCAATGCATTATGCGTTTTGACAATTTTCTGTCGGCACCAGCATTACCACTTTCAGCAATTTGAGCTACGGTAGCTCTTCTACTGAATCGAATGAACCACATGGGTCAACCTTTGCTGCCCACGTGCATAAATAAGCCTTGGTCACCCAAGACCCTGTCGCCAGTTTTCCTTCCTTAGACCACTTTTGTTCAGTCCTGACCACTACAGACTGATGAGCAGCAGTATTGGAGATGCTCTGACCCAGTGATCTAGCCATCACAGTTTGGCCCTTGTGTCAGAGTCTCTCAGATCCTTTCACTTGCCCATTTTTTTGTTTCAGACACTTCAACTTCAAGGACAAAATGTTCACTTGCTGCCTAATGTGTCCTACTCACTGCCAGGAACCACGGTAAGAACGTAATCCGTGTTATTTACGATGTATTATCCTAGACGGTGACAACTTCAAGTATGTTACATGTTATTGGACTATGATTCCAGTGTAATATAAACTGTATGAATTAATGATTAATGTTATGCTTACATGCTTGTTGGGCAATGAACATTATGACATTGTGGATGCTGAAGAGTTATTCGTGCGAGATTAGAATAATTACGAAAAAACAGATAATTAAAAGATTATTTTATTATACAACTTATAACCTAAGAAAATACAACACATATTTAACCACAAAAGAAGTTGCCATGTTAAAACCTAACTCAAAATAGACAAATGAATAGGTCTCTCTGCAGAGTTAGTCTTTGTGCTAAGAAACACAACGTGTCAAAATGTTGAGTCTGACTCATACATCCCTGCATACTGTGGAGTGTGTGTGTGTGTGTTTGCAAATGCACGCTTACGACTTCAGCTTGGGTTACTCTGCTTATTTTATGGAAGCTGTGGTCCAGTGTTTAATAATCAAATTCCTGGAAGATGGCGCTCTGCGGGCGTGGCGCGGGTGTGGTCTTGAAGGGGCGCCCGGCAGCCTCGAGCCAGTGAGGAAGAGGAGCGGTTGTCAAGGCAATCGGAACAGAAGGAAGAGTCCATTGATAGGCTGGTTGGCATGGCGACTCGAGAACAGCCGGAGGGAAGGTTCGTTATAAGCAGTGTGACGCAAGGCCAAAAACAATGAGCTAACAAAGGTGTTTGGAATCAAATGTGTTCTTACTGCAGTGTGTGTGTGTGTGTGTGTGTGTGTGTGTGTGTGTGTGTGGAGAAGTAAAAAAGAGAGAAAGAGAGAGAGGAATGTTGCAGTAACCTCACAGTTACTCATTTTTACACTAGCCCTTTAGGAATAGATCCATTTGTGACTTTTCAGCACCGCAGGCACAAAATGTTTCATTTACAGCTTTGCCATTTGATGCTTTGGAAGAGTGCTTTCGCTCTAGCGTCAGATACAGAGTCTGACCAGTTCCAACCAGGGCAGGGTTCATTACATCAAGTAGAAAAATAGTAGTTAGAAGACCAATGTCAAAAATGAGAACCAAATTAAAAAAATTACAGACAAATCAGAATGACAAGCGTTAGGTCAGAACCAAACAGATCTGAATCTGAAGGCTAAACAAAGTCACAAACAAGAGAAAAATGAACTTTTCAGAATTCAGATTTTTTGAATTATTTTTATTTAAATTTATGCATGAAACGATTGAACACAATGCAGTAAAGTACAAAATAGTGATGGTGCACTGATCTGAGTAGCTGATATCCTTTCTGTATTAGCTGAAAAATTGGAGATTAAAAACTACCGCTAGACCCTGACCAAGACCTTTAACCCCAGGTGGCTTCAGGAATACTTGTTCTTGTGGTTAGTGAACATAAGATTGCTCTGGGCGGCAGCGTAAAAACTACTTGTAAACAGGTGAGAGATGTAATCTAAAGGTTTAAGTCCTGGGTCTGAAACAATCATGATCTCACTTCATTGACTGACTTGAAAATCAAGCATGTCCACTATCCTGCGTTTCAGCAAACAACAGGTGCATGTTAAGCCATATTTAGAAAAGGATATTAACGTGATCCACATGATCCCAATCTTATTCTTTTCTTCTCTGCATCTCCGTGCAGCGCAGAAGCATCACAGGTGTTTGCTTGTAGCAGATTAATTAATAGTTGCCGCCGGATCCGTGCCCTGCAGTCATTTGTTAGGGAATGTAAACACTTTCGCCACCCCACATGCAGCCCCGCAGTATTTGACAGATCGGGAATCCACATCACGCCTCGGGATTCACGGGAGAGTGGAGTCCGGGGGGATGGAGCAGGGCGTGGGTTTACCCCAACAATAGTACCTGTCTGTTGCATCGAGGGAAAAAGGAAGAGAGGTGGGAACCAACCCTATGTAATTCTGGAAGCCGTGATAACAGTGAGAGTCTGGAAATGATACTTGGCCTTTTGACACTTAGATGGTTGGAATCACGGCTTATTGTTTTCCAGAATCGAGGCCCAATTCTGTGAAAATTGAAAAGCAAGTTTTAGGTCACATCTCAGCCTTATTTCAGATTCTTTCAGAGCCACCTGCTTCGAATGAAAATGGAAGTGATTATTTGTCATTTCATAGAACACACCACGGCACCTTTACACAGTGCACCACAATGAAAAGTGACCTATGCATTTAACTCCTCCATAAAGGAGCAATGGGCAACTAACAAGCACCCGGGAAAAAAAAAGAATATAGTGGTACAATAATGAATTACCAGAAATACTTATGAAGCACTGCCAGAGCAGTAAGATTTCTACTGAAGAAAATAATAACAACCGACCATCATGATGGTTTAAGCTGGTGACCAGTTTGGGTCAAAGGCCAGAGATATATATTTTTGGGCACCTTCAAGCTGTTTTTTGTGTACCAAAGCCACACACAGCAAACCTGCGTTTGAACTCTTGAAATGGCAAGCCATCCAGCAACCATCAATCAAGCATCCTAGAACCCCTTCTGGTCTGAAGATATTCTTTGAATGAATTAAATCTTTTTTTTTTCCATCTTAACCAAACAAATTTCGATATTTTTGTTGGGCTGTGAACAAATTCCTGTATTCACTTCAATTCTTGATGCCCCATTTCTTTCCTGAATTCACTTCTGACCGCTGGAATTTATGGGCTTTCTTGGCCTTCTTCGACGATTTAATGACACCACCTAGAAAATACCACCGGCTCAAGCTTTCATTCATGTTCTCTCCTCATCCTCCATTTCTGAACTTTCTTTTCAACTTAAACTCAGGTTCAGGAGGGGGGGTGGTGAGGGGGAGAGAAGGGGGGGGCACGGTTCTCGCTTTGTTGTTGTTTTGGCTGGGCTTCTTTTTTTTTCCATTCCTTTTCCGCATGGGCAGAATTACAAGTGCAGCTTCCGTGCGTCATCACGCCGGGTTCATGGTCCTCTGAGCTCTCCCCTGGATGAGATGACGGGCTTCAGAGACAAAAAGCCAGTCGCTACCCCCACTTCTGCCCATATCTCCTCACCTCCCCGTCCCGCCCCACCTCCCCACATCCCCACTCCTCTCCCCGTCTTGCTTTCAACACTCCGGCATGACTGACACCTGCTGACTGGGGCTGGGGTAACGATTCACTCATTCCATCGCTTCCTTTCATTCTCCTCCTCCTCCTCCTTTCTTGCAGAACGCCGGCTCTCCATCGCTCTCAAAACGCTTTTTGATGTCTGCGCTCAGAAAGCGTGCGATATGGGGATGCGGCGTGAGGAGCGCTGCGTGAGGTCGCGTGGCCACCGTTTAGATCCCGAGCTCTGGAATTGGCAGGATACACTTGTCAGTTTGTGGATGGGTCCCTTAAAAATGTTACATAATCTTGGTGCAAAAATCTAAAATCATTACATTCTATCAAAAACTGAAGAAACAATACATTTGCTTAAGTACATACTTATATTTACTTGTGTATATGATTAGTTACTTATATATAATTATAATATATCTATACACACCCAGATAGAGAGAAAGAGAGGGGGCTGACGTATTTTATAGGATATAAATGTCTCATTTTCCTATATTTTCATATACATATACTGTATATTTCTGGAATAATGAACAATTATATAAACTTACAATATATGTTTAATAAATGCACACAATTGACCAGGAAAAAGCACTTTTGCTAAAGTTTGGCTAAAGAATGCTAGTAAAAGCTAAGGATATTAACAATCAAAAGAGAAATATAGGATTGTACATAACATTATTTTAAATATGTCTTAAATTGATTGTATGATTTAAACTCATCTGAATAGTTTTCTCTCTAAAAGATATCATCAAGCTACAAAAGAACTCAATTTGGATGCATACAAACATGAATATAATCATAACTTAATAATATATCATCATAACATGTCTTCAGGTCACAGTTTCTGGTGAACGGTATCATCAGAGGCAAGTCATTTTTAGAAGACAGAAAGCAGTGCATTTTTGTGTTTAATTGATGGGTATTGGATGTTATTCTCAGTCAGTGAGTCGGTCATTATCTGAACCGCTTAATCCCAAACTGAGGTCGCAGGGGAACCGGAGCCTATCCCGGGAACGTGCAGGCGCAGGCGGGGAACAACCCTGGGCAGATGCCAACACACTGCAGGGCACAAACACACACAATCACACACACATTCACACCTTATGGGGCCAATTTAGAGTCACCAATCAACCTATATCGCATACCTTTGGACTGTGTGAGGAAACCGGAGCACCCGGAGGAAACCCACATGAGCACGAGGAGAGCATGCAAACTCCACACCGAAGGGCCCTACGGCCGCCCCTGGAGTTCGAACCCAGGACCTTCGCACTGTGAGGCAGCAGCGCTGAACACTGCGCCACCGCGCCGCCCTGAATGTTATTCTATATGCATAATTATGTTTTACTCACCTGTTAATATGTTTTAGACCATACTTTCCCTTTAGCACACGCTATCACTTTAATGTTATTTAATTTGCCCCATGATCAAAGTCAGCCTGCTTTTAACTAAACGATTTGCCTGTTATGTTTAAGTATAAAACAGACACAGAGGAATCGTTAGTGTTGTTTTTCAAAAACAATCTTTTAGCCTAATTGGCACTTTGATGTAATACTTGCCTTGAAATGTCCCACCATTTGACTTTGCACTTTACCCCCATCACAACCCCCCCACACAACACGCACTCTCATTCATTAGTAAACAAACTCGCACTCGCGAGTGTGATGGAGTGATGAGAGCTAGCCGAGCGCTGGGTAGTGGGAGATCAGCTACGCCTCTCCCGACCTTTGATCCTGGAGAATACGGAGCTGGGCCCCGAACGTGGAAAGTTGTGAGCCTGACTCATCGAGCGCTGCTGTAAACACACTCTTATTATTCGCAGGAATAACTGGCCTACGTGTTTGAAGTGGCCTTTAGGTGCCAGGCAATTAAAAGTGAGTGTGTTAACGTCTAAAGTTAGTGAGTCAGTAGTTAGCGATGTATTTTGCCTTTTAGTTTTTGTCTTTAATAGCTGCTTTAGTGCTCGGGTAAAATGCAAGCGGTAAATTTGTGTATTTCGCACTCTCATGCATGGTGTCCACATAAGCGGTTAACCATTCTTAGGCTTTGGCTCATGCCTGTTTAGGTGGTGGGGCTGAAGCTGGGAACCAGCACAAACCAACACATATTTCCACTGACTAAAGAGCTGTTCTTACTGTTTTCAGATGCTGCTTTGAGCTTTGAATATATCTCTGAATTTTAAAAGTCATTATGTGCATATTCACAGTTGACAATCAAATATCTTAATATATAAAATAATGAATATCACATGCTAAAGCTAATACTATCTAATACCCTACGTATTTAGTTTTTGTGAGCCGTAAATGTGACTCTGCACGGCAAAACCACTCGCTTGTCGCAACGGAGGTTTCCGAGAAAAACAAGTGTTTATGTTGCGTGGGGTAAAATTTTGGATTTTTTGTTTTTAATGTTTTGAAACAGTGGAAGGTCTATACTGTACTGTTGTGAATAAATTTCGCTGCAAAACTTACCCTTTCTTGAGGTGAGGAATTCAATTCCAGCAGAATGTTAAAAGTTTCTGTTTGGACCGCTCTACTTTAATATTTACGGTAAATCCACTCGTTGACTAGCGTGAAGATATTTCTCCGGATATTTCTACCGTAAACGTAGCCGCGACCGCACCAAGCGTCTGTGAGTGCTACGGCGATAGTCAACTTCAAAGGCAGATTTCTCCGTTTCTCACTTGGCGTGACAGGAGAAACCCGACTCCTTTGAATGTTGATATCTCAGTCATATGTCGTCCCATTCATTCCATATAGGTATCGTTTTGAAGCTTGATTTATGCCCTTTCATGACAACAATCATGTAATCAAACATAAATAATAACTAAATTTTGAAAATTTGCAACAAGCGACTGGTTTTTCCTTGCAGAGTCACAAATATGGTTAGGGTTGGCACGGTGGTGCAGTGGTTAGCGCCGCCGCCTCACAGCGAGAAGGTCCTGGGTTGGATCCCCGGGTTGGCCGCAGGGTCTTTCTGTGTAGTTTGCATGCTCTCCCTGTGTTCATGTGGGTTTCCACCGGGTGCTCCGGTTTCCTCCCACAGTCCAAAGACATTTTACATGTTACCAAACCAAAGACTGGGTCTTTAATGTAAGAGGGAACTCTGCCTATGTTTTGCATGAAAAACGAAACAGCATCCCAAGGTTGATAAAATGCGATGGTCACAAAACTTCTGGGGGTCGATGGTTACAGACTGATGACGTCATCACTTGTGCAAGTGAAAATAATGACGCAAACTTCTGGAACATTTCCATAATATTATTGACGTGGTGAGGATTGTAAAACATCACTAACGATGAGAGAGATTAATACTCAGACGACCGGTTACAAAACAAACAGACACCAATCAGCACGTACATGTTTTGCAAGGTGGGCTGATTTCCAGTGGGATTCAATTTGAATCTTTTTCTCTCTTTTTTTGAAGTGGTGATAACCATTTCAAACGACAGAAGAAAAAGAAGAAAAGGACCTCGGCGTGACTCAGCCTGGACCCTGATCTGATGGAAGCGCTGCCAGCTCCATAGTTGGGAGGTAAAGTCATGTCCTGGATGAGGAGAGCGATTACAGAGTTAATCGGCTAATCAGGGAAATTGGAGCGGCGCTCTTTTTCAAAATAAACTCGTCTCCTCCGTCCCGTCGGTGTTCCTGCGTGCAGACGCTCTCTCACCGCACCGGCTGCCGTGAACACTGCTGTGTGTGTGTGTGTTGAAGTTAGTCGCTACGCACTGTGTGCAGCAGAAACTCAAAACCCAATCCTCAGATTCTGTTCCTATGTTCTTTCTTCTTCTCTCCCTCTATCATCGTTCCCACACCTCCTCTCAGCCACTCTCTCCTTCCTGCCATCTCTCTTTTCTCACAAAAATTCTTTTTCTCGTTTCTTCCCTTTTCACTTTCCTTCTTTCTGTAATTTGAACTCGACCCATCGCACTCTCTCTGCTTATCTCTAGTTTCTTTCTGTTCTGTCACTGTCCCCACAACTAATTTCTTTTTCTCATTCTCCCTCCCTCTCTCTCTCTGTCCCCAAGACCCCATTCCATCTCTTATTCTCTTTTTCTTCCATTCTCTTATCGTTTCTGTTTTTTTCCATGTGCTCTCTCTTTCTATCTTTTAAACAGTTTTTTCTGTGTTCATCTCTCTTTTCCCTTATCTTCTATCCTTTATCTCTCTTCATGTCCTTCTTTCTGTCTCCCTCAGATGCTCCACATCTGATTTATCCTTCTTTCTCAGTCTCCTTCTCCATCTCACCTCACTTTATCTCAGTTCTGTTCTTGTTTCTTTTTGTCTCTGTCTCCTTTGTTTAACTGTCCCCAAGACCCCCCTACATCTCTCTCTCTCTCTCTCTCTCTCTCCTTCAATTCTTGTTTTTTTTCGGTTTCCCTCTCTGCCCCCCTTTCTCTCTCTCCCTTTCCCCTGCTATCCATTCTTTTTTTGTTTGTGCTCTCTCTTTCTCTCTTTTTCTTGTTGCTTTCTGATTCTCTGTTTCCTTCTGTCAGTCATAATGATTCACATCTCTCTCTCTCTCATCTCATCTCTCTTTCTCTCCTTTCTCCTTCTTATATTCGCTTTTTCTCTCTGCTTCAGAGCCTGTTTATTTCAGTTTTCTTCTTTTGGTCTCCTTCTGTCGCTGTCCCCTAGACCCTTCTCCATCTCTCTCTCTCTCTCTCTCTCTCTCTCAGCCCTGCTGATGACTCATCGGCCAGCCTTATTAAGGATTAGAGAGAGACTCGGAGAGCGCGTGCTCGGGCCTGGACTACACCACACTAATTATTTTATTGCACATGCCTCTGTAATGACATAGAGGGAGAAAGAGCGTGGTGAGGAGGGGAGGGGGCTCGGCGGAAAATTGCTTTTGAAACGCTTCAAACACAGTTATGGTAATGAGATTCTGATATGAAGAGTTAAATGAAACTGCAGCAAATTGTGCTCCGCTGCAATATGAAATGTGTCTCGGGTAGCCTGTGTGTGTGTGTGTGTTTATGTGTGAGTGAGAGAGACTGGAAAATGAAGCTGAATCTCTCGATTCCTAATTATTTCAACTTTTGGGCAAAATGAAGTCTTGATTCCTCCGTGTCGCAGGTCGGCGGTGCAGACGCTGCGCGTTCGTTAGTGCTGATGACCTCTTTAGTGCTCACGTCTTCACCGCCTAGTTAAGATTCTCATCAGCTCTCCATCTCGCTCCAGTGTGTGAGTGATCCTCCTCCCTAGGCGTTCACTTTCCTCTTTCTCAGGTTAATTTGATCTCAGACTAATCTGTGACGTCGGTGGGTAATTTTACCTATTTGGAGTATTTTTGTTCTAATTAGCATAACTGTTAAAGATGATACGTGGATCAGATATCGGTCCAGTAACGACTCATACAGCTGGATCGAGTATCGGTAGCATTGTGCAGATCTATGGAGCCAATCTGTAAATGTGTGCTTGCTCAATTCATTATGCATGGGAGGTGTTACTGTGGTAAAGCTGGTTCATTGTTCAACACATATGACAATGAGCAGAACAAGCAACACAACACACTACAAGCCCAAAAGCACATCACACCATTATACTGTTTAATTTCCTCAACAACACCAGCTCTCACTCACAATCTCTGTGTTCCTGATGGTTTTAGTGCCGCAGGATTAGGGACCGTCACTAAATTACACAAGTGTGTTTAAAGGAATCATGTTTGAGATGTTATTCATCCATCCATCCATCCATTTTCTACCGCTGTTCCGGGTCAGGTCGCGGGGGCAGCAGCCTAAGCAGGGAAGTCCAGACTTCCCTCTCCCCTGCCACTTTGTCCAGCTCTTCCAGGAAAATCCTAAGGCGTTCCCAGGCCAGCCGAGAGACATAGTTTCTCCAGCGTGTTGTGGGTCTTCCCCGGGGCCTCCTTCCAGTGGGACATGCCTGGAACACCTCACCAGGGAGGCGTCCAGGAGTGTTATTTTAATAATAAATAATTTAACATACACATATGGGTGTGTAATTATTTTATTGTTTTAGTAGGAAATCAGCATTTAAGTATTTCCTTAAGCAGAACAGAATAATCTCAGTCATGTATTCAGACATTTTTAAAGCATTATTTTCTGTTTAAAAAAGACTTAGAGACTGCATTGGATTTGTATTGTATCAGCAGATATCCACATTTATAATATCGGTAACGTATCGGACATAAAAAATTGGTTTTGTTCCATGTGTAGTTAGTTTAGTTAGTCACATTCCTTTAGTCACATTAGGTCACATAGTCATTTTATCACCCTCCTTTCATTATCGATAGACCCACTTTGATCGCATTACGCAATTCAGATGAAAGGCGGATCATATTATGAAAAAATCACTTTTCCTGTTCTTTGTTCATCCATTTGGATCTGTACTGCCTCTACACACACTATAAGTTTGAAAAAATTGTGAATTGTGTTAGTATTAAATTACGAATGTCGGAAATCGTGTGCTTAAATGAGCCATTTAGATTTCTCTCCTACTTCTACATCACAGTAGGGGACATTTGAATAACTCCACCCTCCTATGTGAGAAGCTCCGCCCACCAGATAGTGGAGCCCATAGACCTATGGCGGCAGTGCTTGTGGACGGTACCTTACTCATGAGTACCTCATTGGTACCTTTATCATTCGTGGACTTGAACGGGCGACCTTCGGATCACAGGGCCAACTCCCTAATCGTTATACTACCAACTGTCATATCCCATGTTACAAATTCTGCATACATTATGTAAGAGCTGCACAGCTGCATTAGCCACAAGTGAATGGTCATTAGTAGCTGATGCAAAAACAGAAAGTGCATAAGACAGAAATAATGTGAGGGATGGTTCATTTGATATGCAAACTACGCTAGTGCAATGAGCCCCAAGAAGGTCAGAGAAACACACACACACACACACACACACACACACACTGCTCAGTGGAAGGGAATATCTTTCATGTTGAGAGCTTGTGTTTATAATCTGGGTATAAATATAACGAGTGCTATTTTAGGATTGAAGATATTACATCGCACGCATCATAATGTTACTATTTAATAGGAATTGGTGTATGATGGTCAACGGAATATTATTTTTAACAATTGAGTTGTAATTTTAACATTTTGAAACTTTGGCAGACAGAAATTAATGTGTAGTAACTGAAAGCAGTACTCTAGCACAAAAAATATGGCTATGTTAGTTTATAGGTGTGGAACACTATAAGAGTTGAGACATACGACTCTGTAACATAGACAGCGTAAGTGAGACTAAGTGAGATTGTCCTTTTTAGTCTTGTCAGCGTCTGTCAGCTAAATCTCGTCATCATAAACCTTATTTGATGCACGCGTTTGAACGTGTTAAACGAGGCAGAACATCACATTTTTTACGTGATCTCGTCGTGTTACATTATATATCGTTGTGTAAATGCAGCAAAGGATGAACGTGACTGTTTACAAGGCCATGCTTTCGTGCGAATTGGTATCCACTTTGCAGATGAAAAGTCTGAGAGATGCAGCTGCCTCCCTGAAGACCGAATAAAAAAACTGCATCAAAGGAAAAAATCTGAATGCACTGATTTTTGTATGGGCTGATGCTAAATAAACAGTATACAGTGTTTGATTTACCAAATCTCATGTATGTACGTTTCATGCTCAAAGACTTAGATTCTGGTCATTTTTTTGTAATACATCAGATTAGTTTAGCGCTGGACGATATGGAGAAAAATATTTTTTTATACCTTCAATCATCTCGAGATTTGTTACAATATAAATTTTCAATTTCTGCACTGTGTGCTGTGTTATGGTGTGTTCACATTAACAAATAATTGCTCCCTTTCACTATATGCAAAAACAATTACTAAAGTTTTAATCAAACATAATCTTATTAGATACTGCCATCAATGGCATATCTTGTAACAGGGGCTTATCTTCTCTGCTTTTGCTTTTTCATCCTTCTTTTAATGCTGTGCGTCATCTTTTTGATATCTCAATGTTAGAGGTTAATTCATCTACCTCCAGCTTCACCTGCCTTTGGCGCTAAACTGGAGGCTTCGTTAAAAGTTGTGAGAGACTGGTCTGTTTCACAATTTTATAGAACTTTAAGCTGTAACGTAACATGAAAATATTCTCTCAAAAATTATTGAACGATTTATCACCCAGCAGTAGAAATAACTAATTTAGAACCGAGAAAGTAGCACGACAAATGGGTTAAACTGGTTGGCCAAGGTGGATTGGGAACAAAATCAATCTAACGGTTTCCAAAGCGAAGTTAGATATGATCAGATGCAAAAAGGGGAGTTGAGACAGCTGCTTATTGACTTCAGGTTGCTGGATCACCTTGGTAAACTTGTTTAATCTGTTATAAACCCATGAACAACATCAGCATTGCTGCCAACAAACAGTTCTCCCTGTTCTCATGAACCTGCTCTCACACTTCAACTGATCAGAAAGCAGTGTGGTAGTCACCACTGCTTCCCATTTCACCCATTTTCGAATCTTGGATAAATAAACACACTCTGAATGCCCTACACATTTTTGTTGCGTTTTGTAGCTGTGCTTGAATGACTTCAGTTAGGTGTTACGTCGGCATTCGTGTGATGCTGTTTAACACCAACCTGCAGCCTGATTTGGTTTTAGAGTGTTTACCTGCGGGGGCAGCAATCAGGCTGTCCAAAGTGTTTACCTGTGGAAATAAAAAACAAGTTCTTTGGCACATGAAGGAAATTAGTCTCTGTGCTGCAAAGATGGTTTGGTGTCGTGACGTTACATGGAATGGGAATATATCTTGTATATTTTTTAAAAATAAAAAATCCACTGTACATGCATATTAAGTTATATAAATATTGAGTATTAAAAACAAGTGGACACTCTTTGTGCTTCACAGTTGGTTTCACATCACCCACTGAAGCGCAAAATAGTAATATTAAAGTAACCCAACAGAATCATGGGATATATTTGGTCCTCCAGGACGTCAACTGAACAGCATGTAAACACAATCGTGATGTTTTATTTGTATTCGTCTGGATTTCGTCTGGCAGAATGTTGCATGCAGCGTTTATTTGACGCCATCCGAACACAGGTCACGTATGCCTGTGTGGACGCTCTGATTCACTCCAATGAGCAGAAAAACAGTGCATAGTCGGTGCGTAGTCCGCGCTCACCTGACGCCACGAACACCAGAAAAACACCTGATTCTGACGTCCATGTGGACTAGGACTAATGGTTCGGGAGTTGGCTCCATGATCGGAGTGTCGCCAGTTAAAGTTGCGAACCGATAAAGGTACCTTTGAGGTACTCATGAGCAAGATGTATTCCCTGTCCACTGCTCCTTTGTGGATGTCACTTTTTGTTGTGGTGCACTGTGTGCTGTGCTGTGTTCACAATGACAAATAGTCAGTCACTTAAATTCCCTTGTGATGAAACTTGTGATTTACGCATCATAGAACAATGACCACCATGAACCAGCTTCAAATCTATCTTTCTATGGTGCATTTTTCCAGCAGGGACCCAAAGCCACACTTTTTAAAATTCAGCTCTTTCTCGAGCCTGGCTGTTTGTGTGTGAGAGAGACCACGGGCCTCCCACTGTAGGTGATAGGTTGCACACTTCAGCCCCACAGGCACTAAGAGTCAAAGTTGATTGCGAGGGAACGTGCGTAGGAAGCTTGAATGATTTCTGCAATGAAAAACAATAGTTGAGGTTCCTGCAGCACGTCGGCTCAGTCGAGCGGCAGCCGGGCTGAGAGAAAAATGGGGCTGGTGCACAAAGTGTACACCAGCGCTTTATGACTGTCTGTATGACCCACAGTTTGTCACTAAACGTGAAGATGCTAGAGGGGGCTTCCTCCCTCTCGTTCTCTTTCTCTCCCTCTTTCCACATCCCTTCTAGTTTAATCTCTCAGATTTGGCAAGAGCTTAATGAGGCGACTGGTGAGTCAGACTTTCTGCTGCTGGAGGTGAGAATTACAGAGAAGGAGGGAGAGAAAGAGAGAGAGACAGAGAGGGAGGGAGGAAACAGAGAACGAAAGTATGCTTGAAAAAATGTATAAGCCTAAACAAAGTTTGCAGACTAAGTCTGATCTAACATGAAGTTACAAGAATGAGTTTAGAGGAGGTGATTGGAAGTATGACAATTCAACTTTTCCATCAGCACTGATTTTAAAAGGTTTTACTGAGTCGATAGTGTCAGATCATGGTTGTTATTGATAGTTTAATGGTTAGGGCATTCGCTCTGTGTACGGAAGGTCGCCCATTTAAATCCCAGGAGCAGTAAAGGTGCTACTGAGGTCCTCATGAGAAACGTACCATCCCCAAGTACTGCTTCCCAGGTGCTGCCCATGTTAGCTGCCCACTGCTCCTTCACGGATGGTTCAAATGCAGAGGTCACAATTTGTTGTGGTGCTGTGCTGTGGTGTGTTCACAATGACAAATAATCACTCACTCACTCACTAAATTCCCATGAATTTACCATTGCGACTCAGAGAGCAAGAATATGTCAGCTAAAACAAAACTAGACATAGCTATCCACCTCAAATCAGACATAACATATTGCAGGGTGACATTTGAATGTACAGAACGCATGCTATTCAGGGCGTTCTTCATCTTATGTTTACATAGAGAAATATTTCATATGGTGCAGGGAAAGTCTGTTAACACGACTATGACTTTGTGACAAGTACAGAAGCCCGGCCCTTTTCCCGTTCTTTAAAAAGAAAACAACTATGTCCATACGTAGTACAAGAAAATCTGAATCTCTCAATAGATTGAATGGACCACCATCAACAGTTAGAAGAATTATTTGGTTGTCTTCTCAACTGACACCATGCATGAAGGGGTTGAAACAAAGTGGGAAATGTTTAAAATCTTAAATGGAATCTCAAAAGGTGGTGATGTAGTCATAGGGACCTTTTTTTTCAGTTGCACTTGTGCTGGTGCCAGTTCTATATTTTGAAAAAGAAAAGGTGCCTTTTCTGTAAAATTGGCTCCAAACCAGCACCAGTACTTTGCCGGTCTGGAACCAACAACCCTAAAAACACCACTGAGCACCTGAACAACCCCAACATGCTCCAGCAAGACTGTCACAGCAAAATGCCTGTGAAATGCTCTAAATGTCATTTAAAGATGTGTATACGCTATGGTCCTGTGGTGTGTTGGTGCCTGCCCAGGGTTGTTCCCCGCCTTGTGCCCGTAAATTCCTGGGGATAGGCTCCGGTCCCTCCGCGACCCTAGTTGGAATTAAGCGGTTCAGATAATGAATGAATGAATATGCTATGATGTGTTTTATTGCATATTTTATTTGATCAATTTTGTCCAAAATGATTGAAGATACACACTGGTCTAATATAGTGCTCAAAAGGATTAGAGCCCATTTCCTTGTGTGGTATATCTTACTACACTCAGCAGTGCTTTTACAGTTGAGCTTAAATAAGGCTATAAGACTCCCTCGCACCACTTTCTGGACAAAGGCTCCACCGCACAACTTTAAAAGTTCCTTTGAGAACTTTTTTAATATGTGTTGGAGTGAGGAAGGCACTCCTCATTGTCCATTATGGTGAGCGGCTTCCTGGGACAATATCAACTTCCCACCAAATTCCGAGCCTTAAAGCCAACGTTCTCAATCACAAATTGGAGCTCCAGACTCACCCTAGGCTGGTCCGCACTGCCCTCCATCGTCTCCCTTGCCTCCTTGCACAATAACAGTAAGACAGTTCAGAATCCCAGCTATGCATCACCCCAAAAATCGTCCAACTACGCCACGGCTTTCCATGCCTGTGTTTGGGCAACGCTCCGGCAGAAAGCAGACGTGCTTTGATTCATGTTCAACCTTCCGCCTCCTGGCTTCTTTTTTTGTTGTTAATAAAACGGCTTCTATTTTTGTGGACAGAGGGGAATGTGTCTAATTCCGGTCAAGATGCTTTCCGCTGAATCAAAGGCACAAGGGGTGGCTGGTTATGGTTCTCTGCCTGACGGAGGAATGCTCTCCATCAGGGAAGTGAGACATGAGGCCATGTCCCGGGCCTGTTGAGGGGAATTGGTGGGGACCACCTTTGCA
Source organism: Distichodus sexfasciatus (assembly GCA_032718565.1). Classification (NCBI taxonomy): domain Eukaryota; kingdom Metazoa; phylum Chordata; class Actinopteri; order Characiformes; family Distichodontidae; genus Distichodus; species Distichodus sexfasciatus. The sequence continues at coordinate 933,945 of JAVGVS010000049.1, forward strand.
CAAACTGGCTCCGTTCCCAGTATCCCAGTGCGGCGGAGATGTCCAGGGCGACGTGACCTAGCCCAGACTTGTAAACTGTGTGTGTGATGCAAGACAAGACGTGCTAGTCTGCATGCTTGCGAGTCTGGTAGGGCTATACAATGACGCAAATGTTTGCTATGACAGATCCCAATAAATGAGTTAAAGTACGGCTTCCTGTGGGATGATGTAACTAGCTTTTGTGTGCACATATTACCACAGACATTTCCAGATATCATTTTGAATGAATTAATGTACATTTAAGTTTTGCAGCACTTTTTCCAGACGCCCAAAAGTGCTTTCCAGAATCATTGTAGAGCCACTTCAGCCAGCACCATTGGGCAGCCCCACCTGGATGGTGCTCAAGCTAAGCTAAGGTGCTAAAAGGCGCAGAGGAGATTTGACGAATTAGAGACAAGCTTAGGAGGAGAAATTAGCTATGATGTTATGGAGTTTTGGTGGTTCATTTCAGCAGGACATCATGATTACATCCAAAGATGTCTCAAGATCTTTTAGGATCTCAAAGTAAGAACCTCAGCTTTATAACACTGGATTATTGGGTTTCCACACAGACCACATGATTGGTCTGGCACCCCTGTTGGAGCCACCAACACCTGTAACAGTAGCAAACCAGATTTCCTAGTTGGTCTCCCATCCAAGTACTGGCCAGGTCCAAACCATTACCATTAAAAGGATTCCACAGAATGGCCTGCAGATGGTTTGGCATAATTCATATGTAAAGATGTTTAATAAAGTAACAATTTGACCATCTTTAAAGCTGAATCGGGATGGCAATTTTTTGTCTGATTTGATGCTGATTCAGCTTGTTCAAGAGTCCAAACCAGCTTGAACATGACTAGCTTTATTAATTACAATTAAATTGACCTCTTAAATGGTTTCATTCAGTCGATATCTAGACTTATGTAGATATTAGGTACTGAAGTTGTTAGGGGGATGGTGGTGAACTAGAGAAAGCATATCCAACCTCCAAAGAGGTTGTGGTTTTGAGTGTTCCACCATCTTCATGATTAAGGTTGTCATTCCATGTGTTCACCACAAAGGGGCATCACCATTAAGCTTGGCTACAAGGGAGCACCTTAATTAAGAACTGTGGTACTACTTTTCATGTGTATAGCACATTCCTGATATGAGCCTAATGTAGCATTTCATAGTTTAAGCTGGGTTAAATATAATGAGCAGAAACTTCTGCACACAGTTTTTATCATTTCTACTTATTAACTTTTTCACTCTTCATGCATTTTTACCACACAGCAATCATGCAGTTTCGTCAGGAATTGCTTGTCTAGTTAGAAAACATTAGCAGGACAACAGTATCTTCAATATATGTGGAACTATCTGAAATTTACTTTGCTTTGTACATTGACTAATATTTTCTTAGTTCTTGGATTGGTCAGTTGCTTAAATTTTCTGTGTTAGTTTTGTGAAATGTTGAAAAACTTGAAATGTCTATATTGCTATTGGATTGAGTGAGTAATTGAAAGAAGCAGGGCTTTATGGAAATAAAAACATGACACAACGCTTCACACAGCCACCAGTATGTTTATATCACCCAATACTGTAGAAATCTTTTAGAAAGAAAGACTTACATCTTCTCTTATGTTCAACACAGTAGTGCTTTTAGCTTATTGATTTCATGTAAAACCATTTCACAACTCAGTTGATGAGATGCACCTGAAGTGGATCCTCAAAAAGCCTCATTAAATGCAGGTATTAATTAGCGATTTACAACATAACATTTCCAAGGCAACTTTCATCTCCTAATTTGGAATGGAAATTGGTTCAATTACTTACAGCGTATTTCTAATTTGAAGCACAACAGGCCAACTTTTGAAATTGCCATTTCAACCTCACATCAGTACGAAGTGCCATCTGCCGTGAGACCCAAGACAAAGGGAAGAGAGGTGATACAGATGCACACATGCACACACAAACACACACACACACATCCCTGATAAAAGGGCTTCACACCCTGTGAGGACAGTGCAGAGCAGCACTGGCATGGGAGAAAGCCAGAGTAATTACGTGCAGGGGGCCGCCCTCTGTCCTCGAGGGGTCGCTGAAGTTCACTCCAAACTCCCAGCAGCTGCCAGCTTTTACTGTCCAATCTGGACGGTCTCCTGCATGCTCGCCGTTGTGACTTTTTCGTTTTCTTTTTTTTTCATACCTGAAATTTTTCCATCCGGCCCCAGCGGCTGCCGAATCAAAGACGCCAAGGGCTTTTCGGAGCGATGACGTCAAATCTCGGCATCAACTGTGATCCCTTGGATTTCAGCAGCATAAGGAATGATGCATCGGCAGGTCTGGGCTGCCTGTCAATGAATAACCTTCAGGAGAGAGAGAGAGTGTGTGTGTGTGAAAGAGAGAAGGAGAAGGAGGGAGGGAAAACACTCATTATAAGTTCTGTTTTGAGAAAGTTAAGATGTTTAAGGTCTGCATCAGAGAACACAAAACACGCACTGCTTCTTTATTACATGTTTGTTTTTGAGAACCAAGGCCCAAAATGACATATGTAGTGGTGTAAATCACAAATCTTCAAATGCTGATTTAACACAACCACTTCCATTCATATCAAATCACTAAAAGCAACTAAATTATAATTTTACATTTTCACTCCAGCCTACAGCCACAGTAGCTAACACACACTCACACAAACACATTCACATTCACACCTCACCTCACAGCCTGAATTGAGAGGAAGCTGGATTACCTGGACAAAACCCACACGAGGAAAGTACACAAACTCCACACAAAAAGGCCCTGTAGCCACCCCGGGTATTGACCCCAGGACCTTCTTGCTGTGAGGCGACAACACCAACCACTGCCTCACCATGCCACCCAGACATATCCCAGATTTTTCTATGAAGACCTTATACGACCCTGTAGTGAGAGAGACAAGGAGGATTGTACACATGCTCTCTGACGTCTATACTCCACATCACATTTTACACAGAAAAATTCAGTGGATTCACTAAAGAAGTTACACCATTTCAGCCCAGAGCGAAAACAAACGACAGAATATGAAGTTGCTATCTCAAGGCCTCAACTGACTATCAGCTCTGTCTAGACTGGCACCTTCACCACATTCATAGGGGCAGTGGGACTGTAACGGTTATGGAGTTGGCCCCGTGATCACCAGTTTGAATCCTGGAGCAGTAAAGGTGGTAAATGCAGAAGTCATGTTTTGTTGTTGTGTACTATGTGCTGTGCTGTGGTGTTTTCACAGGGACAAACAGTCGCTTAGTCACTATAGTCTTATATATTCCAAATCCAACAATCACTCTCTTCAACAGAGAACGCCTCCCGCCTTCTTCCGTAGATTTTAGATCTGGTTCTGCTATTTGAGCCTTGTTCGTCTGATTCCTCCACCACAATTTTTCATTCAGGTCAAATCTGGATGTGGTAACATGTGGTGGAAATGAGTCACGTGTGTGGTTTCATGATACGATCTTTATTGCGCCCCCTCCCCAAAGTGCCTTAGATGTCAAGAGTTTCATTTCGCTCAGCGGACGAGATGTTCCCTTTGATCTGATCCGATTTGATCGTGTCTGAACAGATCTGACAATGGCCATTATTCATGGGGCTCGTCTGCGGTTGCTTTAGCTATAAAGTAACAGCCGGTAATTAATTTCAACTCCACATACATTCGTTTTAAAGAAAGATTGCCGCCTCGTTTGCTCACGTAACTGATAGCGCGTTGGGCGTTTTTTGAATATTCTTTCACTTTTTTTCAAGAGCAAGGCTATGACTCTTAAGATTTATCAAAAGTTTTCGTGCTATGCCAGGTCAGGCAAAGGCAGCTCAATTCGTCAAACTCCCCCGTGGGAGCCGACTAACTCAGGCTCTGAAACACGCTGCTTATAAACACTTTGCCTAATATCTGGCTGGGTGAATCTGACTCGGCGTATGCAAAGCACTGCATAAATTATGACTCACTATGAATCCTTTTTGAATTATGAAAATCTGTATTTTTTAGCCCTTCTAGTCACAGTACTTTCCCACGACCTTGCCATTGTGTGATACTGTAAAGCCTTGTTCAGTCCTCCAGTCTTCCCCCGAATTACTGGAAGTCACTGGTGGGTCTTTGCCAAGCCTTTTGTGGGAATGATGTTTCAGAATCAAGGTTCTCACATACCCAATAGGAGAAATATGAAAAGAGGGTAATAGCGTAGAGGGTAGGGTAATAAAATATATAAAAATAAATTTGGAATAAGCATTACACTTTTAAACACTTTTAAGTATTGAAACTAGGGAATGCATGATAATATCGGAATCATATCGGAATCTGAGCGTGCAGTGGAACTTTGAGAGCAAAATATCTAGTCTTTACGCACTCAAATCTGTCGCGCTTGCACTCGACTCTGCCTTCCTTATTTATCAGCATCGGCATGAGCATCTGCAGATATAAGCATAAAATGTTGAGTATCAATATCGTCCAGTAACTCTCTTTGTAGTGCATCCCTAATTAAAACATTACACATTTAAGTCAGAGACTTTGACACAAGCGGCTGGAAATCTTACTGAAGGAAATAGAATTGACCATTTTGCTTGTTGTTGTACGGTTCCTATACAGTATGAAAAATTATGGAATCAACTCTTTTAATTTCCAGGTCTGGATAAGTACAGGAAAATGAAAATAGGGTATGGAGAAATATTTGTGTTTCCAGACTTTTTGCTGCTACATTGTTCTCTAAAACTTAGCCTAAAACTCAGTAAAAAATGTTTGAAGCATATGAGCGAATATGTGATTTGCAGTGTGATTTGGATGTTCGCAAAGCTCCTCAGTTTACCACAGTTTAGATTCCATAGAGTTCAGAAGTAGCTACTTCATCTTTACTTTTGATTTGGAAAAGTTACAGTCAACAAATATTCTCAGTGTGATCTGATAACCTTGTTACCGTGATAAAAATCTGTCTGAAGTTAGATGTTATGCTAGAAGTCTCCCAGCAGTCAGCTATTTTACATTAGCTCCTCAGGCTACACCACTAACGGTATGCAGTAGTGTTGGGGTACTCGAGACCGGTCTTTTACGATGCACTTTCGACCCATTTTTTAAGTTCTTGGTCTTAGTCTCAGAATTGGTCGTATTTGTACTCGCTCTTGTCATAGGACAAAGAGGACTCGGGATTTTATTTGGAGACCAGTCGAGACCACAATATTACTATTAAAACACTTTGAGAGTGACGCAGGCATTTTGCGTTGTTTATTAATTAGTGTTTTAATAATTCAGAATCCCTTTAATTTACAGAAACCACACACATACTGCCAGAATCACAAACCTTCCAACTTACCGCATATTATATTCATTCCTCTGTATGTGAAATTATTTCTGAGTAATTCCATTCACAAAAACTGAATATTATTAATTATTAATTAAAGGTATTAATTACATTATTCATGACGTAAACACTTGCGTTAGTGCTCACGACTCTAATATGGAACGCCATCATGAGCAAAAATGTAGTTCTCCTCCAGAAAGGCCAAAAGCAGCTCGTTTAATGTTTAATGTTGCTTAGGCTTTGCATGTTCCACTTATTTGTCATGTGGTGTAAAACGTGCATTGGTCCGGTCTAGGTCTCGACTTGGTCTCACCCCGCCCCGGTCTCGGTTTCATCTAACCCCTTTTGAGTCTTGGTCTTGTCTCGGTCTCGACACACTCTGGTCTTGGTCTTGGTCAGTCTTGGTTTAGGTGGTCTTGATCCCAACTCCCAACATAAAGTTGACACGTGCCGGAACACTTTGTTCATGTTTGTCACATTTGAAAGAGTTAAGTGCCTCAGTAACACTGCATTGCAAGTCAAATAAAATAGCTAATTAATGCTGCGTGTTGAACTTGTCTGGGTTTGGTTTAGATTGATTTGTAGGTGGTAGCTACATACCCAAGGCTGCTGACACACAAACTTCAAAAAACACCACACAATCTTATAGCAAGTTGGTTTGGCACCAAAATCAACGTGCAGACACGAAAATGGGTGTTGGTGGCCTAGTGGTAGGACACTCACCTTTGGACCAACACTGGGTCCCTGAGCAAGACCCTTAACCCTAAGTTGATCTCAGGGGAACTGTCACTGAAATTAGGAAATGTAAGTCGGTCTGGATAAGAGCGTATGCTAAATGCTGTAAATGTAAATGAAAATCAAAGTTGTTGAAAGCTGTGGGTCTTTATGGGCTTTTAAAGGTGGAGTTCAGCTTAACCAAACTTCACACAAATTAAGCAGATCAAGAGTTCAAAAGAGGTTAAAGTGATAGCTCTGCTTAATAAGACATATTTAGCCTCACATTCATTAAGATTTCCTGAATATCCTAAACTCAACTGTTCTTGACGGTCAAATCTATCAATGCTGACAGTCAGTTAAAACATATAGAAGCAGATTGAAGATTCTCATTGGCGGGGGAGAGGGTTCCTCCAGGAGGAAAAGACCCCCAGCATGGGATTATGGGATCCTGGGGCACATCTGCCAGCCCAGCGGCCCTGTGAACATTAAACATGTGTGTGCAGTAGCTGATGCCATCTAAGTGAAAGACCTAATTAGTGTGAGTGTGGCAGCCCAAGGCCAAGCTCTTTAACCAAGGCTGACGCCTCATACGTCATTTATCACCACACTGGCATCATTCCAGAAGGACTTACACACACATGAATACACACACACACACGCCAAAACACAACACAAAACACCCTCTGCGTTCCCTCCTCCTTTTCCTGCTCCGCGCTTCAAGGCCCATTACCCAAAAGAGTGACGGAGCGGGCAGGGAAAAGGTGGTGAAAGCTCTTTCAAACTGACAGTAGTTGATAGGAGGTCCCACTGCTGTACACACACTACAGCACACACACACAACCAACGTTGTGCCCACAGGGCAGCTGAGACGGAGTCAGCAAATGTGCCTCAGACAGGTGCAGTGTGAGTGTACGCTTGAACTGTCTTTTATAAACATGGGTGGGAGCCATCAACCTGCGCAGACAAATAATCCCTCCGTCAGCACGTCAAGCAGCCCAGTCCCTTTGAACGAGGACTATAAATCTTGTGAAGCCCCGAACGTTGGGATAGTGGTTTGATATTCAATTAAGATTCTGAAATGGGGAGCCTTAATTCGTCGTTGATTGATAGCATGACAACCATATTGTGTTAGGATAAGTTTGCCATTTTTCAAACAGACATTGTTTAAAAGTCTGTCAGTGTTTTTGTTGGTGATTGTGGAAAGCATGACGTTGCCATTTTGCCATTTTTGTTAAGTTAACTTTCTAGAAGGCTTATTGCTGCATAGTCATGTTTGCTGATTTATTTGATAAATATACAATTTGCCTCATTCATTCACTGTGCTTGAGAAGAAACATAAGCTTAAAGCCCAGTTATACGGTTTTCACAAAGATTCAAGATTCAAACAGGTCTGATGGCTTCAAAAGAATAAATCAAAACTTCTTTCTCTTCAAAAAACACACTAAAAACACAGCACGTCAACATCGGGCATGCTAACCGACTTTGGTGTGCTGTGTTTTCTGTGAGTTTTTTGTGGACTGAAGGAGAAACATGCTTAAATAGGAAACTAACTAAACTGAAACACATGCAAACACTAACACTAACCAATTACACCAAACAAGATACTAAATGCTAAACCAAAAGATTAACAGAACAGGAAAACAAAAACAGGAACCAATGTAACAAAATATCAAGAAACTAGGAACAAAGAACAAAACAAGTACAGGTGCAACAGATAATTAGATGAACTAACCAATCAGCACAAAAGGAAATGACTGACATACCACTCTAGACAGACAAGACAGGACAGGGGGCCCTCCAGTGGTCAGCTGGGGTAAAGTCTTGGGGGAGCCGTGACAGACAAATGTTAAAGAGCACTTTTTTGCACATTTTACTTTCTTATGAAAGAAAATAATTGGAAGAAAATATTGGTAAGTGATGCCCAATGATTTTGTAAAAACTCACTATGATGATATGTCACTATCATAGTGACATTTTAAAGCTAGGTTCTTAGCTTTAAAAAGACTGTGCATGTATATTTGTTACACATTTTTCTTCATTTGATTGTTTACCATTGCATTCAGTGTATAATCATTGCATTTACGATTATCCTTTAAACTATTGGAATCATGTGACATCCTTTAAAAGATCAAAAAAGAATTAAAAATAAAGTGGCCAGACCGTCCTATATTATGTGAGAATTTCTTCCAGTGTTCGAGCACAAACTAGATATGTGCAAACCTAAACATATAAAATGCCAAAATATCTCGGCTTCATCCGCCCCCCTCATCTTCGTGGTACCGGAGAACTCAGAATGCTCTGTATTTTCCCTCTTCTCGCTTGTTGTCGATCTGCTCCCCTCATTATTTCTATGAAATGTACCATGACTTGTAAGCGTATTCCACGCATCTGAACGGCGTAATTGAATACATGAAAACAAATGTGCTCAGCTACATGACTGAGGGGAAGGCTGCATGGGTGTCAAGACGCATGGCATTCTGATGAGGTTTCTGGCTCGGGTCTACTCCTCGCGCTAGGCAAGACTTTCATATGGATCATTTGAAAGGCAAATCGCTACGATTTTCTGGACATTCTGTATGGAAAGTTTATTATAAACACAACTTAGTGACGCCTTCAGCTGACAAGGGTTACAAACAGCTGCAAAAAGAGTACAGATTTTAAGATGGTTTATGAGGCTTATTTTATGCTCTTGGCTGATTTCATGCTGATCAGGGCATCAGAAAACAAGATGAGAAGGTTTGTTATGACCGTTTGGTGCCAAAATTTGTTTTACAGTAAACCAATAGAGTAAAATGGATCTGTATACCATACCATAAAAGAATGAGAATGTTAGAATACTGCTTGAGTGTAAGCACCAAAGTATCTGCTGCAAAGATACTTTGTACCTACAAAGTAGGTCAATTTCTTTGCTGGATTTAGCTAATAAAAGTAATTACTAGAAATGCTAGTTAAGTGCTTTTATTTGCTTGTTTTTAAAACATGCCCACTGCTCCTTGATGAATGGGTCAAAAGCAGAGGTTACATTTCATTGTGGTGCATTGGTGTGCTAGTCACAGTTATAACCAGCCTGTCATGCTAATTTTTTATTAAGGATTATTAGAAACACTAAGTGAGTTTATCAGAACCATCCATTGGACAAAGACAGCTGTCATGGAGATTCTCAATGACAAGGGTCTCTTTCTGAGGATCCCCATGACCCTTTCTGACCAGCCATGTAGCTGCCACGTTGGCTTAGCGTAGCGCATCAGCCCGTGTTCATCCGTAGAATCATTTTTAATATTCCCTTTTATAGGTTTACATATTCCCTATGAGCATGTTAGGGCCCTGATGTAACACCCTTCAGCTTTGTATCAGGTTTGTTATTACTGATTGATTGAGTTATTGCGTTTGTGGTGGCAGTCCTTTTAGGCCAGTGGGCAAACAGTCACAAAGCATCTCTCTCTCTCTCTCTCTCTCTCTCTCTCTCTCTTTCTCTCTCTCTTTCTCTCTCTCACACACACACACACACTCTCCCTCTTTCTCTTGTGGTTTGACAGCTAATAAAAGATGTTGACAGCCATGTTTAGGTGATGCAGACAAATTACAGGCCGCATTCTCTCTCATCACAACATGGCCAATTTCAGCGGGGCAGTCCCATGCTTCCTAACTCAGCAGCCACACTCCAGCCAATTTGGGTGTTCCTGAGTCGATGGGGAACGTGGGGAGCGGGGCGGGCCATTAGAAGTGATTGACAGTCAGGCTCGCTTGTGGATATTGCGGGAGGCAGAAGTGATTTAATAATGGCGGTGTAAGAAATACAGTGTGTCGATCAATTCGGCCAAAGCTCCCCGTCAGCTGCCAGTTTAAAATTCCATATTGCTGCTGGTCCCGCTAGGATTCCGGAAAAGGATGCTGAAAAGGAATCAGAACCTGCAGTCCGTAATGGGCCTTTTTACACTTAAATTGTGTTTTTAACCCCTGCCGTACACCCTTACATCACATGTACCCAATTATTATGTATATACTGTATGTATATGTGGATGGTCGGATAGATAGAAAAACAGACAGACAGACAGACAGACTGATTGATTGATTGATTGATCTATCCATCCAAAATGTGCCAAGACAAAATTATGCTGCAAAATTATAGTTAATTATAGTAATGAAGTACAATTACCAAAGTACTACACACTGCTGCCTGAACTAAATCAGCACCAATCAGCCAATGCGTCAACATAAAAGCTTCAATTTTGTTTTGTGTTGCTAAAATGTACTTTGATGCATTAAAAGGTTCCATCGTATATTTTTTATATTAAAAAAACTGACGCACAGGATGACAAGGCTCCTTTCAGAGCTCCTGAGGACACTGTAAATTCTCCACGAAGCCGATTGAGCCGGTTGGCTTTGGACTCGCTGCCATGGTTACTTGGTATAAGACAGAATGTGTGACATTGCGCAGATCCACCAAGCCTTGGATGGAGCCTTTGGGTTCAAAGAAAGAGGATCTCTCACCCTAAATGAGTTCTGCCCAGAGCCTTTTAGCTATGAGTAGCGGGAGTGAGGCCAGTTGGGAAAGTTACAATACTTTATAAAGGTAGTTTGACACAATGGTATAAAGAGAGACACAGACATTTCATAAATCCTTTCATATACAAAGAACAAGGGACATAGTAGAGCTGCTATAAACAACGCAGAACATACGTAGCGTAACGTAGCGGTGTTTGGTAAAAACGTAGGTCACAATTATACACAAACATACTGCATTCTCCACTGGTTCAGGTCCCAAAGTTAGACGCTTGAATGGTGGTGGGAACACATTACAGACTACTTGCAGACTATGGACTTCCAGTTTCCTCCCACAGTCCAAAAGCATGCAATATAGTTTAATTGGCAACTCTAAATTGGCCATAAGGTGTGAATGAGAGTGTGATTGTGTCTGTGCCCTGGGTTGTATTGGTGCCTGCCCAGGGTTGGTCCCCGCCTTGCGCCCATAGCTCCCGGGATAGGCTCCGGTCCCTCCGTTGACCCTGGTTGGGATTAAGCGGTTCGGATAATGAATGAATGAATGAATGGAATGGAATGGAAGTGATTGTCATTTTCAAAACTACACAAATAAACTGAACTAGGGAGAAAACTTCACGGTTGAAAAATTTGCGCTAACTAGACTGGGTGTGAAAATGCCTTTTCTTCTGTTTTTGTCCACAGCAAGCTTTTTGTGTCCTTTCTGGTTATGGTAATTTCATTATTTGACTTCAGTGAAACGATACCTTTACATCTCCGGAACACTCCAACACCTGCTGCCTTTGGCTCTTTAGCACTCTAGCATCACAGCATTTCTGATTGTATCACAATCCATTTAGCAGGGTCTCAGTATCGCCCATTCTCCGTTGTTGCTCTTTGCCACGCACCTCCCACTATCCACTAATTGTCTTGTTAAAGCTCCTTATCTCCAAACGCCACAATTATAGTATGACTGTGATAGTATGAGCCTCGCTCTCATTCTCTCCCTCTCTCTCCCACACGCCCATTGTTTGCTAGTCTAGCAACCGGCAATTTTTTCTAGTTCAAGGGTCAGGCCCCCATCTTTTACTTCTAATTTGACCAGATCAATATTTCACCAAGTGCTTTAATCTCATCTTGTTAATGCTGTAATGAGGCTAACATGGGTTAAGTTTCCTAGGCGATAAAAGGTTAATTTGTTGATTGCGAGGGAGCAGAAGAGAAACATTCAATATTCACAATTTCATCCAAAATCTATTGATTCTCCTGATTGCTTGACCTCTGTACCGTCTACATTGGGTGGCGTTTGCTTATAAAACCTCAATAAAAAGGTGTTATGGTGATGTACGCAGTGATGCTGCAGCACGTCATGGTAAAGCAAAATCGTTTTTTCTTTAAAGCTGGTCCGACACAGGCGCAAAAAGGTACATGAGGAATAACAACAAGTGCAGATACTTGTGCTGACCTGCATTACACAAAGAGGTGAAGCTCTCTAATCGTTAGCCTTCACTGCCAACTAGTGGACAAGTGTGAGATTACAGCTGGGTGGCTTATGCCTGGAGTAAGGAGTTAAGAAAAGGCATTAGGAATAACATGCTTCCGTTTAAACTCCAGACCACATTCATTCTCATTTTTTATACATTTAATCAAAATTCTGGGATCAACTTAGCAAAAGTCCATATAAACCCACACTCCTAAACCCACACACAACCTCAAAAAGCGCTGCAGCCGTACCAAGGAATTGGTTTAGTGCACAGACAGGATTGCAAGTGCCTTTCGTCGCAATTTACACCCTCATTTGTCATGGAGCAGCCCCGAGCGTGAAGAGTAATGTGTACAGAATAATTACTCTGCAAATAGATGACACTATTAATATGGTCCTTTTTAGCAGGGAGATTTCTGCTTCCATAATTAAATGGTTTGCAACAGTGAGCACAGACAGCTTGTGACAGCAGCTTGGCAGGGCTCACAGCTTCTTTTTTTTAACGGACTGCTGTTTGTTTAGTGTGTGCGTATCTGGCCGAGTGGGTGTGTGAGTGCAAAAGAGAAAGAAAAACAGGCATTATGAAGACAACAGTAAAATCTACATTTCATGCTCCTTCCTTCCTTCCTTCCTTTCTTCCATAATCCAGCTGCGTCCATGTTCCTGGTCTCAAAAGTCCCAAACTTTCCAAGAGTGTAGGTTGGGAACTCTTATAAACCTCACCTTGTCACACAAGGGGATTGGCTTTCTACCTCACCTTCGTGAACCTCAGACATGTAGTGTTGCTGAACATCGAATATGCTTGAAGGACGGCAAGATTCAATCAACCATGCGCCAGGGCAGACACTCTCAGGTCCGATGGGACAATGCTCCATGAACCAAAGAGGCTGACCTTGAGCTTCCAAGTCTTGCCTTGTTTGTATTTCCACTTCAGCCAATCCCAGTGAATACACACCTAGATGATGTGAAGGAAGCAAGAGTTCCACCAAACACTGGCTTGGATGGCCAAGGAATAAGGCGAGGTCATGCAAGAAGTTTTGACTTTCTTAAAAATGGGGTTGGTGGTGGTCTGCTGGTTTGGATGCTCGCCTATGGACCAAGAGGTTCTGGGTTCACATCCGTCCTCCAGCACTACCATTACTGGGCTGTGAGAAAGACCATCTAGAGTTGGGATCAAGACCACCTAAACAGAGTCCGAGGCCTGACCGAGAACAGAGTGTGTCGAGGCCGAGATGAGACCAAGACTCTGAAGGGCAGAGACCGGGACCTCTTACATATATACTGTATCTACAATGAGGAAATCACTTCATTTGAAGCAGTTATCCAAACTGATCACATCAGATCAACTCAACAAACCACAGTGATCACTCCTCAAGACCAAACTCTCTGTTTTATTGACTTGCGGAGTTGTTATTATGCAGACACATTCTATGGCTTAGTACTGTGAAGAAAAATGAGGTTGGTGCAGGTGGAAACACTTCTTTATTCATTTGATATGAATAAAGAAGTGTTTCCACCTGCACTAACCTCATTTTTCTTCACACTTTATTCTCATGGATACAGAATAAAATTATTTGATATCAAATAATACATTTTCTATATTTATTTTTCCATATTGATTATTCTCTAACTCTATAAAATAAAAAATAAAAAAATCTGATCCATTGGAAATAAAGAAATACAAAAGTTTTGGGTAATTTTGAGCCGTTTTGGACTCGTGTTTACATCGCATATTGTAATTATAATATTGTAATTGCGTTTTTTATGCAATTACTTCAGTTTTTGTGCATGGAATTACTTTGAAATAATTTCACATACAGAGGAATGAATATAATGCCCGGTAAGTTGAAAGCCCTTTGATTATAACAGTATGTGTGTGGTTTCTGAGTTATTAAAACACAAATTAATGAACAACGCAAAACACCTGCATCTGTCTCAAGGAGTTTTAATAGTAATATTCTCAGGTCTCGGCTGGTCTCCAAATAAAATTCAGAGTTCTCTTTGTCCGAGTCCACGACAAGACCGAGTACAAATACGACCGAGTCCGAGACAACACCGAGACTTTAAAAAACTGGTCCCCCAACACTAAGACCCTCAACCACAAGTTGCTCCTGGGAAACTGTCCCAGACATTAGGAAATGGATGTCCCTCTGGATATGAGTATCTGCTAAAAGTACAAAGACAGCTGTGAGATCAGAAGAGAGATCAGAAGAGACGGTGAGATGTGAGACAGTGAGATGTGAGACGGTCTCTCCACAATCTGCTGATGCTACAACCCTCCGTAATCTTGTGTGTTTAGATAATGTAAATCTACTGGAATATTGTTGGAATATCATTGACTCAGATGGACTAAACACGCTGCCACTACTGACATGTCCTTAAAGCCTTTGCACTCTCTGAGGTTATAAAAGATTCCTGGATATCTTTCTGAAAGGATCAAGAGGAACCCTAAATGTCCTGCTAAAATTACCCACCATGACCTGGCCTCCTAGTGATCCCCTGTCTCTAACTGGTCAATTGTCTTCTGTCCCTTCAACACCTCAGTTAATGTGTGGGGAGTGTAGAGATCTTCCCGGTGGAGCTGCATATTAGAGCTGGTTGTAGTGGAGAAACATTGGGCCTAATAGAAACATAATATTATACAACTATAGAATTGAAGACAACCCAATAAGTTACAATTTTACACAATACAATTTGCATAAAATGTCTTTTACTGTTTGTTCTTCTTCTTACCTAAGTATAAACATGAATCTTCATGACAACTGTGTAAGTGGCTTTGAGAACAAAGGTCTCCTTAAGGACGGTTGATGAATGAGGTGCATTGACTCTGTAAAGTTCTTTGAGTGACTTGGAATGATTTGGACTCTATAATAAGAACTTTATTGCTCCCTCTCATAATAAAAAAGAGCTCTGGTTTCCCTCTCATAGGAAGACGCCATTTGTACAGATTGTTCCATTTTCAGTCTCATCGGAAGACAGAACAGTGTCCAAATCACTGGTCCTCCTGTCGGGGGTCTCCCAAACCTGTTTAGCATCAGTGGATTACCTGTTGTGAGGTGCAGCTGGTATGGCTGCTGGCCACTGGGAGGCGGCCAACCGGGTTTGTTTGGTCTCCGGGCCATTTTGCATTTTGGAGACTAGCAGGAGTCTCACAGAGCTGATTGGTACAAACAAACCAATACTTTTCCCAGTCTTGAGATGAGAACTGTGAGGAAGATTTAGTCTGGCATCAGGTCCTAGGTGTGGGAGTGATTGTGGTGGTGAGGGTTTTGGCCACAACTTGAATTTAATTTAAAATCATAGAACCAACCAGGTTTACATTTCTCAACATGTTAATGTAATGCTATGCATTTGACAAATACAGAGTCTTGAAGAATCTTGAGTCTTGAAAACCTGAAAACAATCTGGGAGGAGAGAGGGAGTCAATGTAGATTGAAGTTGATGAAGTTGTTGATATGCATTAAACCACTATTTTAATGTTCAAAAATTAATATTCTGAGTTATGAAACTTTAATACTAATATAGTAGTATTAATCAAGCTTATTGCCTGTCATTGTTTTTGTATTAATTTGAAATGCTTTGTGAGCACAAAACAGAGTGAAGAAGTAGCCCATCTGGACTGTATTAAACTTCTATACTTTTCCTCTTATTTAGAATGAAGTGCTGTGAAGAAAGAGGTTCAACCTTCTTAGCCACCCAAACTACTGTAGGCCCATGTTAGATTAAACTCGATGTACTAAGCTTTAGAACTGTGGAGTTCTTTTTATACCTGTCTCAGAACTAAACTCAAACCTTAGCCTTATTACATGCTTGACCTAAACCTGAACTTAAACTGTGTGCTGATTTAATTGAACTTTAACTTTGGTGCTGCAAAGAAGCACAGTGTTAAAAGCACTCAGAGAGTAATGACTTTTTAACAAGTTTAAACAGGTCTATGAGCTCCACTAAACATGTCTCTGAAGTAGTTTGCTGTAAACACCTCTCAGATTAGGCATTTTCACCTGCTCAGTTTCAGTCCCTTTCTGAACAGGCTGTTTCTCATTAGTATTCCTAAATGCAAATGAGCTGCTGCTGGCCACGCCCCTCACTCCGGAACTGGAGGTAGTGTAGACGGCACGGCGAGAGTTTACCTCACGTGAAAATAATCCACGTGGTGCTGCTAACAGACCATCCATACAGCCGTACATGTTCAACACAACACTCCACCGCTAGACTTCTTCACTGTGATTCCTACACTAGCGCTGGGGAGAAAACATGGCGGAACAGGAAGCGCTAGCAGTTCTACCTGGTGGGCGGGGCTTCTCAGATAGGAGGGTGGAGTTATTCAAATATTGCCTATTGTGATGTAGAAGTAGGAGAGAAATCTAAACGCCTCGTTTAAGCACACGATTTCCGACATTCGTAATTTAATACTAACACAATTCACCGTTTTTGTCAAACTTACAGTGTGTGTAGAGGCAGTAGAGACCCAAATGGATGTACAAAGAAAGAAAAAGTGACATTTTTCACAATATGGGACCTTTAAGGGTTTGTTTTAGGCTAGAGTGAGTTTTAATATGGCCCCAGACTGGATCTGCATATGGTTTGGCAGAGAACAAACTCAAAGAATGTCAATGTCAGTCTCTCTCTCTCTCTCTTTCTCTCCCTCCCCCTGCTGGATCATGGAAGAGCAGGTGACATATTGCTATGGTACGGGTAATTTGGTAATGGCGTCCCATGTGGCAGAGCGTCAGATTAATTATTAATCCGCCTGATCGAATGGCAGACATGATAAATGGGCTGTCCAATTAGAACACACACACTTCACTGATGCAACACGGCAAAGAGGAACCAACAAACAAAACCAACATTTAAAAAAGAAATTTAAAAAGGCGAAAAATGAGAAATTTCTTCATTTAAGGAGAAGCGTCACCATCTAGGAGAGGTGCAGGCTCTGTGTGAAGTAAGACATGGTGAGAAGAGAGGACAGAGAGTGAGTTTGTGACTGTGTAAGTGATTCAGTTGCTGTGTGAGACAGACAGATGTTGTAATGATGCTCGGGACATGTGATGGCGTCACAATGTGTGTACTCCCAGAGCCATTGGGATCAGTGCAGAACTGCTCTTGAGACTGGAATTAGGGGAATGACGCACAGGCCACAGGTGGAAGGAGTGAGAGAGAGAGATGGTGGGAAAGAAAGAGAGAGATAGAGAGAGAGAGAGAGAGAGAGAGAGAGATGGTGGGCGAGAAAGGGGAGGGGAGTAGAAGAGAGTGACAAAAATAGAAAATGAAAAGTGTGAAAAACT
Source organism: Distichodus sexfasciatus (assembly GCA_032718565.1). Classification (NCBI taxonomy): domain Eukaryota; kingdom Metazoa; phylum Chordata; class Actinopteri; order Characiformes; family Distichodontidae; genus Distichodus; species Distichodus sexfasciatus. The sequence goes on from JAVGVS010000049.1 coordinate 951,224, forward strand.
GAGGAAAAAGTACAACACAGGGAGGAAGTCAATTACTCTCACTATCTCTGTATTTCCAACCTAAAATACATGACTTCAAAGAAAGAGGTGAACAACTTCTGGTCATTTTAATTATAAGTGAGTGATTATTTGTCATTGTGCACAGTAGCACAGAGCACCACAACGAAAAGTAACCTCTGCAACTGATCCACCCATGAAGGCTTTTTGGCAGCGCCCAGTGAGCAGTGCTTGGTGACGGTACCTTGCTCATGAGTACCTCAGTGCTACCTTTACATTTTTTTTTTAGAAAAGCCAACAAAAAATCAAGCATTTTAGGTGACGACAATCTCAAAAAAGGCCCGTGAAATCCTAGAGGGACTGAATTACGCCTCCTCAATCTGGGGGTCAGACTTTCTGAGGCCCCGAGGTTTTCAAAGTTATGACCAGCTACTGCTTTTAAGCGTATGACTCCCAAATCGTATAACAGCTGAACACAAAACATTTAATGATTTCACTAGAGAACTATCTATTTACTAACTAACATTGACTGAAGCAACCTCTGGAAGATAACAGTGAATAATTCAACTCATAGACGTTAACTTGCATCTGTAGCCCAGACACTGGAAAAAACAAAATGAAGGTTGTTATATAACACATTTTCCACAAGTTAGACTTTTGCTGGCTAGTCGCAGCACACATCAAACAGTTCCAACGAGTCGCTTGATGACAATGAATGAACAAGTTGCTGCTTCTAGCAACACTGAAGAGGTTAAGCAATGGTACGATCCACATTAGTGCTGTTTCTAGAATGTTCCTGCATAGTGAGAATGGGAGAGGGCTTATATTATCTTATTTTTTATAACAAAAGTATATATTGAATGTGTCAACCCCACAACACTGTTATTTTTGTCACTTTGGTGGGGCCCGAGTCTTGATCAGGGTTCAGAACCCTCCTGTACGCCCCATATTTTGAAACAAGTGTTTAAAGAAACTCTCTCTCACACACACACACCTCTTGGTTCGTAGGTAAGTATCCCACCATTAGGACACTATAAGTATCCTACCTTACCACATACTCTAGGGGCCAATTTCCCAGTCGAGGATTAAGCCTAGTCCTACACTAGTTTGAGTTTGAATGGTTAGTCTCCATTGGTACTACAACATAGTCCAAGACTAGGCTTAATCCATGAGCACGAATCCAGGCCTGTAAGTTCATGAAATCTTGGAAGTTAAACCATGTTTGTAATTTAATATTTGCCTTTATTAGCAAAGTGTTGGCAGCATCATCTCTTTACATTCTCAAATCAGATTTTAGTTTTTACTAAACAATAAAGGGGCTAAACACACAACAGAAAGTCATCAACAGTTTATATCTTAGGACTTGGATAAAAGTATGCTAATGTCTTGTTAAAATTCTCAGCGATGCAGGATGAGACGGGTTTGGCAGCGTTGGTTGGCGTTGTGTCTTTGTGTGTTGTTTTGCATGGTGCTGGTGTGTAACGTGAGAGCGGAGTGTGAGTGGAGGAGATACACACCGAACCATCTGACTTAAATGACTTGCTGCCCGTAACTCATAAACATGCAAGTGACCTTCGCACCCAGCTGAATTATTCAGCAGCACAGGGAGTGTGTGTGTGTGTTGTTTTAATGATACTGAGCTGAATAGATCATCAGATTCTACTATTCATAACACAAAAACAAAATACTTTCATGACCTTTTGTTACACATGCCTGTAATAATAATTTTTAAAAATGTTTCTACAATAATATGCAACATAAGAATTTATGTGTGGAATGTGATGGATTTATGGTCACTGACCGTGTGTGTGTCTGTGTGTGCGTGTGTACCAAGACCATTAGGGGGGCAGAAATATGCAAGGACAAGTCAAATACTCACACTATAATAATAATAATAATATTTATTATTATTATTATTATTATTATTATTAAGAAGAAGAAGAAGAAGAAGAAGAAAATAAAAGCTTAAATTAAGCTAAATCAAATTAAATTTACCTAAATATTTAAAATTAGAAGTTTGAGCTTATGGGTTACAGATGAAAATTATTGTCTCTGTTATTTTATATTACTCCTCTCTCGCCACATCTGAGGTGTTGTCCTCCCTTGCCCTTCCTCTAGCTCCTCTCTTCTTCCTCCAGTTCTCCACCTCTGTCCTCCACCTCTCTACATGTCACTTAAGAGTGAGGCAGTGTGAGTTCATGCAGCTCCTCCTCCCGTCTCGTCTCAGGCTGCTGTCGATCGTCAGGACCCTCCCAGCTACCTGTCAATACGCAGGTCACCAGCACCCAACAGACGGAGCAGAGGGGGAGCAGAGCAGAAACAGCGGAAGAAAGAAGCAGCCAATGCATCAACATCCACAAGAGGGATGGAGAGAAGGGTTCTAAATAAGAGCCAAGTAACACGGCGACCTCCATCTGCTGAACGTCACGATTGAGGGATTCTCAGTCTTCTTCAAAAGTGTCTCCGTCACTCCTCCCTTTTTCTGTGTCTGTGTTGCCTTATCTGTCTCTACTCTGATTCACCTCTCCCTTTGCCTCTCTGTCCATTCCTGACCCTCATTCTGTTTATGGGATGGTCTTTCCTGTCCTCCTTCCTCTTGCTCTGTCTTTCTCTCTCACTCCATTTGTCTCTCACTTTGTCTGACTGTCCCACCTGCTCACTGTCTCTGTCCATCTCTCCCTCTGCCTCTCCGCTATCTCTTTTGCTTTTGTCCCCAACCCTCGCTCTGTCCATCTGTCCCTTCCTGTGAGTTTGTCTCTTCCTCTGTCTTTTTCGTTTCCTCTGTATCACTGTCCATCTCTCCCTTCGTCTCTCACTTTGTCTGTCTGTCCATCGTTAAACCTCACTCTGTCCCTTCCTCTGTCTGTTTGTCTGTTCCTGTTTTTCCCTTCATCTGTCTTTCTGTCCATCTCTCCCTCTGTATTTCTTTGTTGATCCCTTTACTGTCTCTACTTTGTCTGTCTATTTGGCTGTTCATTTCCTACTCCCTCCCTCTTTCCCTCTGTTTGCTCATCCCTCTACTCTCTCAGTCTGTTCCTCTCATTTTTTTTCTTATTCTGTTGTTTTTTGTTGTTGTTGTTGCCTGACTGTCCCATTGTATCTGTATATCCCCCTTGTCTTTGCCTTTCCGGTCTCTTTTTCTTTGGCTCTCTTTCTGTCTCCATCTACTTTATACGATTTGCTGTCACTCTGTGTCTGTTTGTCCCCTCTTCACCTGTTTATACATCACTCTTTCTGACTTTGTATATCTGTCTGTCAGTGCCATCCTTCCTCCCTTCTTTCTTTCACCTATTTACACTCTCATTCTCTCTGTGTGTGTTTCTCTTTCTTGTCTTCTCCCATGCATCTCTCTCTCGCAGCAGACAGTCTGAGAGGGTGTGTGTCTGAGCAGCTGTGTATCAGGTGAGATGTTAAGTGTGTAAAGGGCAGGTGTTAGCTCCACCTGGGCACTGCTAGACATCTCAGGAGAAAGAATGGACCCGGCCTCACATACACCTTACTTTTAGTCTCATTTTCACATGTACTTCCCAAATGTGTAATTAGCAAGGCTGAATATAGCTGCAGTGTAACTACACCAGCACTTAAAACGATAGCACAAGTCTGTTGCAATAAATAAAGGTCCTAAAAGAGAGTCAAATTCAAAGTAAACTTTGTCATCTCTGCTATATACTGTACAGATATACAGAGAAGCGAGATAATATTTAGCATTTACAGTCACGACAAAGGCACATGGAATCAACAATATATAAATAGAACACAAAATTTACATTTTAAACTAGGAATGGAATATTAAATATAACTTTAAACTAGAACTAGAAATAGAGGTAGATAGAGACAGTTTGGATGCAGTATTACCTACAAAAGTGGAAAATTGTGCAAATATTATAGCAGTGTTTTAGCAACAGTCATTGAGGAGGATTGGTGGCCTAGTGGTAGGACACTTGCCTTTGGACCAAGAGGGTTGTGGATTAAGTCAGGCCTCTGAGTGTTACCAACGTGGGTCCTTGACATAACCTAAGTTGCTCTCAGGGGTGGCTCTGGATAGAGCGTCTACTAAATGCTGTAAATGTAAAGATTACTGTGCAATCGTCTGGCATTAAATGTGCCAGATAAGCAGCAGTTGGAGTCCAGCCTTCTTCGATAATACTTGGCAGAAATACATTGAAACAAGAGACTTTAAATGTGGCTGTGAACTAAGCTTCTCTTTCTGTCTATCCTCTAAAAGCTAAATATGGTGTGAATTTAAATTACAGTTAGTTAGAAATGTCTAATAGTGTTTCTCACTCTACCTGTCACCGTATGTCTGTCCCCCTCTATCCGTCTATCCTCCTTCTCGCTCTCAGTTCAGGTGTAACCCCTCTCAACAGTGTCTCTCCAACCCTTCATGCGTCACCCTTAGTTTACGCTCGCTCTCTGTTTACTGCTGTCTGTCTGTCTTGTCTGTTGGTCTCTGTACAATTCAAGCTCTCTCTGGCTGGCTGTCCCTCTCTACCAATCCATCTGACAATCTTTGTTACTTTGCTTTCTTTTCTCTGTCTCTCTGTTAGTGCAGAACCATGAGACACCTGGAAGGACACAAAGCAGATGAAAGTGAAAGTGGGTGATTATTTGTCATTGTGAACACCACAGCACCTTTTCCTAACCAAATGTGACTCCATCCGTGAAAAGGCAGTGGGCAGCTGACATGGGCAGTGCCTGGGAGCAGTGCTTGAGGGCTGAGTACCTTGCTCATGAGTACCTAAGTGGTACCTTTACAGGCCCTGGGATTCCAAACCCGGCGACCTTCCGATCCGCCTTGGTGAGCAGCCTGACGATTCACGCTACCAGCTGCCCCGAGTAACAGATAAATGGATGAGTAACAAACTGATGGAAGCAACAATTTTAAACGTAGCTGGAAATGTAATGCTTCATATGTTTCCCTCTCTGTCTGTTTTATTGCTGTTTTTCTCTGCCTATAGCTGTTCTCGATTTCTCTCCTTCTCTCTCTCTGACTCCCTCCCTCACTCTCTCTCTCCCTCTCTCTCGCTGCTTTCTCTGTTACTCTTTTTCCCTCTCTCTCTCTCTCTCTCTCTCTGTTTCTCTCTCTTGCTGCTTTCTCTTTGTCCCTCTTTTTTCCTCCCTCTCTCTTTCTCTCTCTCTTTCTCTTGCTGCTTTCTCTCTGTGTCCCTTTTTCCTCTCTCTCTCTCTCTCTCTCTCTCTGTCCCTCTTTTTTCCTCCCTCTCTCTTTTTCTCTCTCTTTCTCTTGCTGCTTTCTCTCTTCTCTTGTCCCTTTTCTCTCTCTCTCTCTCTCTCTCTCTCTCTCTCTCTCTCTCTGTCTCTGTTTCTCTCTCTTGCTGCTTTCTCTTTGTCCCTCTTTTTTCCTCCCTCTCTCTTTCTCTCTCTCTTTCTCTTACTGCTTTCTCTTTGTC